>BMAW01013492.1:0-41299 GCA_019974015.1 Nephila pilipes
AGTTACGTATTGAAGGGAAGTTTAAAGCCAGGAAAGATTTCAATCAAAGAAAATATATTTAAAATCCTAACTCATTCCAACAGTATTTTAAATTATATAAACTAGAAAGATATTTAATATCACTCAGCTTTTTTTTACTGCTACACAAAACATTTAAAAAAAGAGTTAAAATCCTCGAAATTAAAAAATACAAATATGTCGGAAAAGAAATTCAAAATTTTCCTCCAATACATTTATTGTTCATTTCTTTCCATCTATTTTAAAGTCTACACACCATAAAATTTAATTTTATATCATTGGTGCTAACCACAGAGAATTTAAGAGGTGTTTAAATTCAGCCATTGACCGTTAAAACGGGTGAGATTTGTAACTGCAGAATAGTTTTCTATTTTCTTTTATGTTCAGATTATTTGAAATCAGATTATGCGTTTGTCGTAAAATTTATCGTTGGGCGGATGCTCAACTTCTTTGAAAAAGTCTTAACATTCGTAAATTTTTTTTTATTATTCTGATGAGGTGAACGTATTTTGCATCTTCACTTGCAATTGAGAGAGAATCAGTCTATTTGCCTAAATGGAAAAGGCACAAGTATTTCAGCTCACAAGTAGCTGAAGAATAAAATTTTGCCGAAGTATTTTATTTTTTTTATAAGAAGTGTGTAAGAGAAGATTTTCAAAAATAAAATGCTGATTTTAACATTTACCTTAATTTTATAAAAAACTCTTTATTGTTCATAAAAAAGTATGTTGTCAGTACGTTATCGAATAAGCCAAAATAATTATTGTATTGTCCAGGCCAAGGGTGGTATAGAAATATAAGGATCTTGATGACAGATGGCGTAATTTTAGTAAGTTCGAGTGCCATTTATTCAAACTGAAAACGAATTTAACAGAGATTTATACGTTTTAACTTGATGTTACCGATGCCAATCAAAACTTTCTTTCTCATTCATAACAGTCCATTTCCAATACTAACTCATGTATTTTTTTAACCATCCTCTTATCAAAATTGTTTTTATAATTACCATATGATACCAATATAGTAGCTCTAAATGCGTTTTTTGTTCCATTATTGTTAATTCATTTCTTTGTGAAAAATATTTGATTTTTGAATCTTATTAATTTTTTTATATAATGCAAATAAATTTGTTGTTTTGTTGTTTAGAAAACAATGGGTTAAAAATTGAGATTATGTCATTCTAAGACAGTTGTATTGAAAGTACATTATTAACCAGTTTTATGATCCTGATAAGAAATGACTAATTTCTTAAGTATTATAAGTTGTTAATTGTAAAATCGCTTATTTTCAATTCCTATTTTTTTTTTTTTAAAATACTCAGCATTTATCTCTTCTTTTTGACATTTTAATCGTTTTTCAAGATTCTCCTTACAGGCACTGTTTCTGCAGAAAAGCAAATGTATAAGTTAATAAAATTGCTAAAAATTCACAAGCACTGCTAAAATTCACATATAATAATTCATAAAAAATTTACATTACTTATATAAGCATCAGCTACTTTCTAGAATACATGAAGCTTTTACAGTTGACAATTGAATCATGATGTAAAATTGTTATTAGAAGTTAATAAATTCAGTATGTTAAATGGCAATACTGATCGACTTAAAAGCAATTTTATTATATTTATTAAAACTATTTTAAAATTCAGGTCTCTTTATTTGGCTTTTGTTTCTTGAAATGAATTACTCTGTTTGAAAAGTTAAAATTATAAGAATAATCAGAACTGAAAACTTTATCCAACTCCCAAAACCTATCATAAAGTCCAAATATATTCAAATTGGCCCATGTTATGAATAATTTTTTAAAATCCCCAACAAATAAAAACTTAACCTTGACTACATACTTCAAAAAAATTAATTTGATAAAAGCGTATGCTAAAACAGTATTCATATATATAAATTTATAGAATTTTCTGGAATGAGTTTTTTAAAGAGAAGCTTAAAATATATGTATAGATTATAAATTGGGAGCACATTATTTATGTGTTATTTAACCCTTTGTGGTAGTATATTAAAAAACATTAAATTGTACTAAAATTCATCTGATATGATTTAATAAGGTTACAAGGACACAATACCAAGCGGAAAATTAATTTATATTTATTTCCTGATATTTAAGAATCTGGTATAAATAATATACCACCGCCCTCTAGCACATCTATTTGTATACTGTTGTTCCTCGAAGTTCTTAGAAATCGAAGAAATACAAATATTTTATATGATAAATAAATATATTGGCAAATAAAACCCACCGAATCTGTGACAATCTCGAGGAGACTTGCTGCCCGAGAATTATGGAAGCTATTCCAAACCCACCGAACCTTGTGAAAATCTTCGAGGAGTGACTTGCCCGGAGAATTATGGAAGATATTCCAAAACTCCACCGAATCTTTACAATCTCGTGGGAGGACTTGCTGCCCGAGAATTATGGAAGATATTCCAAACCCACCGAACCTTGTGAAAATCTCGAGGAGTGACTTGTTGCCTCGAGAATTATGGAAGATATTCCAACCGAACTCAGACACCCTGAGGGAGACCTCTGCTGCCTGAGAATTATGGAAGATATTCCAAACTCCACCGAATCTTTGGTAGACAATCTCGTGGGGAGTGACTTGCTGCCTGAGTCTGGTGGGAAGATATTCCAAAACCCACCGAACCTTGTGAAAATCTCGAGGGAGGACTTCTATGCCTGAGAATTATGTGGAAGATATTCCAAACCCACCGAATCTTGTGACAATCTCGTGGGAGGACTTGCTGCTCCGAGAATTATGGGAAGGTATTCCAAAAGCACCGAATTCTGTGACTCTTCCGAGGAGAACATACTTCCTGAGAATCACGAACTTTTACAGATCTGGAAAGTTGCTTTGAACATTTTGGCAAGAAAAACTGCACATTTTCAAGGAGATTTATGGACTGTTATTTTACAAAACCATTTTATGAATTATGTGTCATTATCATTCTAGTTTCAATAACTGGTGATGTTTGTAATTAATTGCAACAAATTTTCTACATATGGTGTAAATATCTGTCTCTCAGTTTCTGCCTTTTGTTGCAGAATTTCTATGATTTTTTGAAAATTGGTTGAATTAGATAAAAATATAATGAAAACCCCTTTATCTTTTCAGAAGTTGTATTAACGATACCATAAAGTCCTTATAAGAGTGACATATTTACTGAAACAGTATTTAGTTTAACATTAAATCAAAATATTACCAAACTTAATTCATTAATTAGATATGCATTCGATTTAATTTTTAAAATTGTGTATTAAGATGATTAAAAAAGGGATGATACTGTATATCTTCGCTTTAAAACTTCTTAACACTTCTATATGCTGTAATTGTCGGTCGGCTTAGCCCCATCTAAGCGAAGAAAGATAAAACGACTATGGACAGGCTGTATTTGCAGCCTTTGGGTAACGTGGTCATGGACTCGCAGCCGGAAGCTTTCGTTGAGTCATGGATTCGAGTCCTGAAGCTAATGAAAAGATCCGCTGTCTTGTGGTCACTGATGAACAATACGATAAATCCACCGTGGCTCAAAGTTCTCCCCACGACGGATGTGGTTTTGATAGGATGTCTCTAAGTCTCGTCCTTATCAGTTGAGCGAGATCCACTTCGACGCCAAAAAATCGACGCCAATAGCTTTCGTGTTTTCTCTCACTTCGACGATAATAAACAATCACAACTCCCCGCGACATTGTCTCGTGAACCCTATTTTCGATTTAATTAGCGGCGTTACTATCTTGGGCTAAAAATAAGGTCCGTCCTATTTCCCCAAACCTAAGTGAACATTACACTGTATTAGTTTTATGATCAAAATTGGAAATTTGATGAATCTGTTGAAAATAACAATTAAAATCTATAGAATTTCTGAATGAAAGAACAATTTTTTCAAAACCAGTTTTGAGATGACTATCATATTAAGAAGTTGTAAGTGAGCTTCCACTGAATATTATTGGAGCGGGAGTTTTTTTTTTTTTTTAAAGAGATGGAAACTAAAAATTAAAAAAATTATAAAAGTATTGCACATCTTTTATACCTAAAATTTATCCTTTTATTATTGTTTTAAACGTTATATTGTTATTTATGTGTATTTATACGGTTACATATGTCCAATTGTGATCGAAGGCTAATCGGAATCCATATGAAAAAAAAAAAATTGCAAGGAAAGAAAAATTTGTTCTCGCACTTTCAACACTACTTTCAATGAGAAAAAGATTACAGTTTTATAATCTACAAATGCATTAAATTTTTAAAGTACATCTGTGGGAAATTATGTACTCTGTGGGGACTTATGCTGCAGAATTTGCAAACGTATCACGTCTTATTGCGAAGTCTTTTCCTGCAAATGCATGACATTACCCTTGCAATGTTTCCCCATTCGTTCTTTCCAAATTTTCACACTCATGCCTCCTCATATTGATAGCTAATATTTCTTTTAGACCATATATCGTTTAGTGTTTTGAATTGGATGTCCCGGGTATTGAATATTTTTTGACTCTTTTCAAGTATTTGCTCTAGACCAATACAAGCTACATTTTCTAAAATGTTTGAATTATACAATAACAAAATATATTAAAATGAAAGCACTCATTTATGTATTCACACTCTCTACGCCTCAAATATTTATTAGAACTCGATTGTACATTCCACATTCAGTTGTATGTATTAAACAATTTACGTTATCAGCTGTATAAGAACATTTCTGCGAAGAATGTAATTTTATGAGATTCTTCACACTGTGTTAAGAAAATTGTTGTTTGTACCTTATATATTAAAGTGAGGAGCATTAAACAGATTGGCAAAAACGGTTTTGATTATGATGTTATAAATATTAGTTGCACATCAAGCTGCCTTTGGTTTTAGTTTCAGGAAATAGCAACGTGATGATGAAAAAGAAATTAATCTTTATCAGCTAAATATTGAACTGTTAGAAAAGTTGCCAGAACAATGGGAGAAATTTATACATGAATACAGAAAGGTTAGAAGGAATAATTTGAACAAATTAAAAAAAAATCACAAAACAGTAAATTAACGCTAGATTTCTTTAAATTGTTCAGTAATTGAATGTTATTCGATACAAGATGCAAATAAAATTTGGGAAACTGACATAATACTATCAATTAAAAAAACTTTAAGGTGGTATGATGATTTATTTATTTTTAAATTTTGTCTTTACAGAAGTGAAACAATATGTTCAAGAAATATAATGATTCCATAAATACTAATGTCAAGAAATTTGTTAAAAAGAAAAGAAATATAATTTGATTTTAAAAAAAAAGCTTCAGCTTTCAATACCAATTTATCACCTCGTTCAAGCCAATTAATCGTAATTAACATATTTTTTGCCCAGTCGCTCTCTCAATGTTGATAATTTATGTCTTCTTCGAATCAAAAATTGGTCTTGTGAATGAGAATTATAATCTTCGTAAAATTATTTTCCAGAGGGGAAGTAATTCTCCTCCTTCCTTCCATCATGTGGATTACATCGTTCGTTTCACCTTCAGTGACACTAAGCATATGTAGCCTTTTTTCACCTCACCTCAAGTGGAACGTTAATGCCTAAAACGTAAATGTTATTTAATTAAGAAAAACAACGTATTACATCACCTTACTTCCATTTTTGGGAGGAAATCGAATGATAAGAAATGACAAAAATTATACAACTTTTAAATTTTCAAAATCAAATTTCAATAATATCAAATTCCTGGATGTTTGTGAATGCTTAATGTAGATGGTTAAAGAACAAATAAAAAAATAAACAATGATTGATTGAATTTTGCTTTTAAGTTACATTCCCTCGTTTACTTATTTTGTCAAATAATTTCACATTTATAGCTCGTAACCAAGACTCGTAAATATCTCAAACTGTAATAAACTTTGTTTTTAAAGCTAGTGAACTTAAATATTAACGAGACTTGTTCCTCTCTATTTAACTCAAATTATCTTGTTTTTGAGACTAATATCCCTCCTTATCTTAGGTAATTAATATCCTATCGTTTCCACAGTATCTTAATATTGTTACGATTTTGATATTTAAAAATGTGTTTATAATGTTAAATTATGCGTCGTATTACTATTCTGCTTCTTGAAAAATAGGTGCAGGATTAATGTTTATTGTATGTAAACATGTGAATTAGATCAATTGCTATGGGACCTTGTAAATAAATAGTTTTAGGGTATTCACCAAGTTGAGAGATATCGTTTTGTTGGCGACAGTTTGGGCAGCTTATTTTGTCGTTAACGATTTGCCAATCGCCAAATTTGGCGATATTAAGGATATTTGACCCGGTTACGGACGTTTCTCCTTTCCCTGGAATGTTCTACCCTTTCGCCGTGTCTATATAAAGGTCATATCTGAAATGCAACATGAGTTGTTGTATTATTCACGTTACTGAGTTCAGAACGCACCCGGAGCCTCTGTTACTTACCGGTGATTCTCGTTGTGTTATGCCAGAAGAGAGTACGAAGCCTATGGCTTTGAAAATTTGATCTTCCCTGCTGGATCGACATTGCGTTGTGCATTGTTGTGTTGTATTACTGTGACTGGCTGTTCTTATGCCTTTCTGAACATTGTATCTGATTGACTTATTATAAAGATGTTTTATCGCTGCCCTGAGTTAAAGTTCTATTCAGTCCCTAGACCCAACAGTTGAAATTCGTTACAATATTGTCTCCTTTAGAGAGCATGGCCTCATGCGCACGAAGACTTCAGTGTATCTTTCTCTCAGATGCAAGACTAAAAGCATCAACATGTTCCATTTAAAGAAATCTTAATTATTTTCAGAAGAAGTTTGATCTGTATTTCAGAAAAAATTTATTTTCCCAGTTAGATTAACCCCATCAAAAAAATTCCAATTTACATGATGATTCAACTTTAAGAAAATCCTCTTTAATTTTCTATTTTTCAAAAACATATTCCATTTCAACTGAAAAGTTCATTATCGGAAAACTCCTCACTTCTAGAGAATCTTTAGAAAACAGAGAAACAAATAAATAAAAGAAAACTTCGTCATCATAAATAGCGTTTCTTGAAAAGCTGTCTAAGAGTTTCTTCCCTGTTAACGAGTTCGATAACCTAATCTGACATCATATGATGCTATATATGATTAGATTACTTCTAGCTTTTGCTCTGGTTTTATCCTGGCCTCTGTCAGAGCTGACACTAGAAGTCTTATCTTTTATAGAAATTCTGTCTTTTCAGGAAGAAAATAATTTTTGTAGTTTATCTTATTTTTTGATTTTTATTCCAATAAGACAGCTTACTTAAAAGACACGCTGAGATTGCAATCGACAACACAGCTTATATTTTATTTTTGAATTAAGTAAATATATTTTCTACCAAATGGCTAGATATTAATTAACTACATTCCAAAAATATTAATTCATGATCAGAACATTGAATTTAAAATTATTCCTTATCTTTTTTCCTTTATTTAGAATTGAAGATATTTTAAAATTTTGAAAAGATTGCTAAAAAATTTTACATATTATTTCAATAGATTTCTAAGATATATTTTGTCTTGGCGTCATTGTGAGTTCAGTAATTGTCAAACGACTTTTTTTCCTTCTCGTCAGCTCCAAAAGCTACGTCTTTCAAATAGAGGTAAATTGTGCGTGTGGTATTTATCTCCACTTTTTACAGTATTTGTAATTACTTATATACCATAGGGTATCTCTTACTTTCATTACGCATAGTCGCCCAAGATGCTATGAAATTGCATAAATGAACTTCAATAATTTAGTTATCCAAAAAAAAATCTATTTTTTTCATTACATCTGAACTGTCTTACATGATGGTTTTCTGAAAAAAAAATTAGTAACATAAATATTAATTATATTTTTTCAATACATTCTAAATTTCAGACAGTTGTATTGAAAGCGAATAAATAAAAAAAATATTTCAAGGCCTTTAAATTGATTTTATTGCCCAAAAGGCTTTAAGTATAACTAAGTTTGAAACCGTTAGTTTAATTGCCTACGAACTTCATTATACCGAACGTGACACGAACAAGTTTCCCGGTACTTTTGAATGCAAAGCTACATATAAGTGGGCATGAATATTGAAGCCCTCGTAACTGAACTTGATTTCGAATATATTCCTCAAGTATGGAGGCTGCTCATAGACTCATCTAAGACATGCCGGAATGCAATATTACTGTATCGTGGTAATACCAAACCATCAATACCAACGGCCTATTTAGTGGAAATGAAAGAAATTGACTTTGTCGATTTTAGTAAAGGAAATATAGTACGGCCAAGTACAATTGTGTGAAGATTTGGAAATCATAGACTTGGTATTCTATTATCTGAGAGGATTTTCAAAATATTGTTCTTTGCTGTGTACATAAAACATATACTCATGATCACACACACTATTTTGATAAAGACTAGCCTCCTAGAGATAATTACGTGCCGGGCCAAGTAAATATGCTCTTCTGATGGACGAAGAGTAAGTATTTCTTCCTCCTTCACATATAAATGCGGGTCTGTTTCAAAATTTCATGACAGTTATGGACAAAATTGAAGAATCAAGGGTCATTTCCCGAATGTGAGCAACGCTATATTAAAGAGGAAGTATTCGTTGGACCACAGTATAGGAAACTTTTAAAACATGAAAATTTCAAAGAAACGTTTACTCTAGATGTAGCTAAGTAGAAGGTATTGGCCTCAGGGGGTTCTTAGTTCTCTGGGCAATACCGAAGTTAAAAACTATAAAGAATTAATAAATTGACATCTTTACAGTTACGAGTAGCTAGACTGTCAAATGTCACTCAAAATTTAATTTTTGGCTTCCCATTACAGCTTTCCCTCCGAAACCTTAAGATCTGTAAGTGAAGAAAGGGAAGAAAGAGTCCACCAGGATATTAAAGCAACGTAACAGAGGTATCGGGGGAAATGAGATCGTAATAAGTTAATTAATTGTTTTTTAAGAGAAGATGAAACACCACATTAGAGGATTGGTAAGTGTATTTTACGTAGAAATGTCTTCAAAAATTCCCTGTAGTGTTTTTATATTATATATATAAATAGATTTAATAGTATTTTCCTTTTTATACTATCAAATTTAGTACACAACTTTATCGAATTCTAAGAGTACATTACAATAAATTATACACAAATTCTTTTCCATGTAATGAAATTCGGAATACTTAAAATATTTATTTATTTTCTTTATAATGTGTTTCCTAGTTTTAAATTTGGTTTGAAACTCATTGCATTTCATGACGAAGTTTCACTTAAAAACACATTTAATGTAATTTTTTATGCACTTTTATCGATTTAGAAAGAAATAGCCAAAATAATCCTTGTGCCTATTCAGATTGTGCACAGTCAAAATTGGTTGCTAAGTGTTATTAAATTTTCATACATAAATATTTATGCATATAGATGTGATTTCCTTTAGATTATCATGCACATAATTATACAGATCTCTCAATGTGAATTCCATTGTTTTTAACTTACATACATGAGGATTATTTCAACTCAGCATAAAATAAGTTCATTTTTTCTTTTATTTAACTGATTAGGCCTATCAGTTATTCTAATGCTTATGATACTATATCGAAACATAATTTTCTTTTTTCGATATATTTATATTATAACGTCGAGACCCCAGAGTTTATGGAATGGATCGGTAGCGTGAAGGAATCATACAGCTTTAGTAAAAATACTTCTTTATTGTACAATTGTATGAGTTATATTAAAGTTAGAAGACGTTTTCGTTTTGTTTCTCTTTGCGCAAAGTCCCGAACAAAATATTTCATACAAGGTACCACGAACTGGTATATATCCACATGAATTTAGTCCCTAAAAGACAGAATTCACAAACATTTCAAGAGCAGGAAACAGTCTAAATCGTATCCTCTCTTGCTCACTTCTTTCGGGATTGCCTTCTTTCTCTCTCCGTCAGGATCCCTTCTCTTTTTTCTGTATTTTTTATGTCCCTTTTAAATCCTCCGGTAGGGCTGACCCCCCCCCTATTTTTTTTTCATTTTTGATTGGACAAAAAAAATTTCACAGACAATCTCCGTTTCTGTTCCCCAACACCATTTGCTCATATCGGCCAATATACAGTTTAACGCACGTGCATGCAGATGTCGGACGTCCAATGGCTAGGCCCAAAATCCCCATATATCTATGTCATGGGTTACAATTCCTCACAAAGAGAATTAACCTGCCACACCTGTGTATCTGAGTCAGGTGTTCATGAGTGTAGCTGACCAAAGCAGATGATCTCAGACTTGGCTCATTTATAACTTTGGAGTAGTGAGCATTTTACTACACCTTTGAATGGGAAGTTGGGAAACAAAAACGAGAGTTCAATGCAAATGTCTCTGACGGGGATTGTCTATAGCTTATGTTACAATATATATATATTTCTTTAATAATTCTACGTATTTTTAGTATATGCTTAAACACTTGTATTTTTTATATTTCTCATAAAAAGAATTCTTATTGTTGCCCATGTACTGTGTCTGATAATTTATATCAATTTAAGAATTAAATAGATGCAATATTTAAAATATTTTATAATACATAAAAGTAAAATAAACATGAATTAAAAAAAACAGAGAATTTCAATAACATTAAAAAAAATCCTAATTATGATAAAATGGTTTCTTTAATCGCTTAAAATATGCATACTAAAGGCATTTTTAATATTAGAGATTGTTTTCTTTCCATGTGATTTTTAATCAATATCGTTCTGAACGCTAGGGTTATTGGTCACGCACTTTATAAATTTTAGCATCGGTCTTGTAACGTGGATGACACCCGAGCTGGTATCTCCCTTTTCCAACTTCCACACCACGCCAAAGGGTTAACTTGGGACCTCGACCAGATACAGCTTGCATCAGCCCCGCAACACATAAGGCACGTTTTCTTTCAAAGCAATCGACGATAAAAAGAATAATTGCTAAATGAAAATATAGTTCGCCCTTCTTACCTCAAAAAAAAATAAATAATGAATGACATGTTTCATATGTTTGAAAAGTATTTGATATGAATTCTTATAATTCACAATATTATTACTTCATTGGAATTTTGAGGATTATTTAGCTTGTAATAGGGCAATAGGTTTTATTTCCGATGGTTTACGCTCTTAAAAAGTCCTGATTAGTAGAAGAAGGAATGAAGAAAAATTTTCAATTAGTTGCTTTGTAGAATAAAGAAAAGCTCCTATATGTGTGTGTGTGTGTGTTTAAATGGCCATCAGTTATATCAGTTAATAATTTTGATGGTGAGGTGTGGAAGTTTGGTTAACAAAAACATTCCAAAGGGCCATCTTCATCACGTGACTAAAGTTCGATTTTGTGAGCTTGATTGACAACAGTTCTTTGAGTAACTCCAGCTCCGGTTAAATTAAATATTTTAAATGATTCACAAGTAAGAATCGTTACAAAAATTGTAAGTGTAAAAAGGGCGTGACGTAATTCTTTCATTATTAAACTCTAAGGCCATCCCAAAGTCTATTTAAATAGAAAATACATTCATAACTCTAATTGAAGATGTTTAAAAGCAGAAAAAACACTTTATCTACTATCAAGGAATATGTAAAGTCGCTTTCTCTGGTAAATTCATTTCTGGCTCAAGGAATATGTAAAGTCTCTCTCTTAACTCAGTCAGTCATAGTTTATGTTCTAATAATAGCATTTTAGCACAGCAAAACACTCGGTCCAATTTGAGCACCTCTGGGTTATAGTAGATTCTTATCTTATTACTTTAACTAGGAATCGCTTCAATCCAACCGATTAATTATGATCACACAATCCAGTTTGTAAATATTTATCAGTGGATCGTTATTCTCGATCTCAGTTCTCGTTTTTTAATTCTATTTTACTTAATTATCACTATTTACAATTCCACTCACTACACTTTTTTATCATCGTCTAATTTATCTAATCACGATTCATTTAGGTTTGGGCAGAAATTTTAATTTTAAGGAATTCAAATTACCACAAAATCGGCAAGTTTAACGCATAGAAAATCGCGAATAGCCTAACGTCACAAGGGTCACTTTCTCTACCAGCCGATATTCACCCTAATCATAGAAAGACAGAAAATATTACATCCCTTTTTACTTTCAGTCTTACTTCAATTTATTTGTAGTCTTACTAGATAAAAAAAGTATAATTTACTAGCTGAGGGAAAGTGAAGATCCTTTGCGTGAAAGAAGATAGTCAGGGATTAGGTTTTATTCATTTACTATATTACTGCTAGATAGTGTGAAATATATCTTCTAAAGATGAACATCTAATCCTCAGATTGTGTTTATCCCAGAGCTTTTTCTTGTGGTAAAATAAGAATTTCTTTTTGAGAAAGACAAGCCGGCTTGCGGAGAGACTTTTTGCTTTTAATTCTCTTAGGAAATTACGATTCGGAGTCAATTCCAGAATGGTATCCAAAGGGAAAAAAAAGCAAATTAATTGACAAAGAGATTATTCGCGGGCTTATCATTTTTCTAATTATCTGTTGGAGAGAATGGATGTAAAAAATTACTTTTGATAACTATTATCGCTATATATATATATATATATATATATATATATATATATATATATATATGTGTGTGTGTGTGTGTGTGTGTGTAGGATTAAAGTTAGTTTTGTAATGCTGTTAAGAAGCCTTTCTTTTGTTTAAACCATAATGAATATTTTATATCAATGTATACTGTATAGTATAGGAGTGAAAAGAGTTTTATTCGAAAAGCCACGTAAAGCTATTTCTTTACTTATTTAGCTATAATTTTATAAAATACCTCCAATATAACTTTAAAAAATAGATTTTTAAAATATAATTTCGTTGACTTTTTTTTTATTGCAGCAGTTTAGAAATTAATTAATTTGAATCAATATTTGATGTCAAAAGTACCAGGCAAGATGAAAAAGGGCATGCATTCTATAATTTTATTAAAACGATATAACAGAAGTTATTTAAGTATACTTCAAAATGTAATATCATGAAATTTTAAAATTTCTAGTGTCTTGAAACAACTGAGAAAAACTTGAGGGATTCTTTTGAACAATTATGATATCACTTAAATTTCACTTAAGAAGTTTGCATAAATTGCAAATTCTCTAATCCTACTTTAAGAAAATGGCTTAAAATATTTAGCCTTATGATATCTCTACGTTTGTCATAAAATAGTAAAGATTGATGAATAAACAATCGATAATGAGTAATGGAAATAGAAGATTGATTGAAAAAAACTTGTTTTGTGTATATTATTTGAACTGTCAAGAGTTCCATACAGTTACAGACCTATTATCTTTTCACTGTTTATTCAGACAATACATTAACACTAAACATACCATAACCGGTCTTTTGACCGTTATGCGTATTCAACGTATTGTATGCAGACGTACATGCGTATTCAACGTATTGTATGCAGCTCATTACAATAAAACTACATTTAGTGTTGACGTGACCGATCAAATGGCGAGGAAATATACTACAAAATCTAAGTCTTACAGATGGTCATTCCAAGTACTTTATGTTGACAAGATTTTTTACTGCAGTTAGCTGTAGAACTTGCCGCCGATTTTCGAGAAGCCCATGAACAACCAAAAGAAAGAACAAATACAAAACGATCGTTACGTAAATCTACTACAGATTCTTATCAACGTAAGACGTGTCAAATAGGATGTTGTAACGAAAATAAAACCATCAGAATTTGTTCTAAATGTGAAAAATATGTTTGCGAAAAATGTGCAATGGAGACATCCTGTATATGTAAAAAAATACGATGAGCAATGAATTAAAAATTCTTATTTTTTTTTGTTTGTAATAGAAATTGACAATACATAATTTTGTTTAATTATACTAAAATTAATTTGTTTATATCCTTCATAACATCTATATTCCGTAAATTCAATCAGGAAATACAAAGACTGGTCATTTGACCGGCTATGGCAGAAATAGGTATGTATTAAGTGTTGGTATGTTTAATGAAGAACAAATATATAAACATATACATATAGATCGCAATAAATGCGATGGTGGAATAGATCCTACTACAGTTCACAATTAATAGGAAAAACATTCTCGTTACTGATAGTACACCTTCTTCCTTCGATATGAGACGAAATCTGAAAAATTAGAACTTCGTTTCTGCGTCAGTGACTCCTATAGCTCGGGAGGAGGGTACTGCGCTGTCACAAAAAATTCTTTACTAAAGTTATAAATTGATCAAATTATTAATAAATAAAGAATTGTAACTGAAAAGGATTTTATCGATTCTAAAATATGTCGAAATGTAGTGGCGGTACTGCGTAAATTCCGTACTGCGAATTTTATTTGTAGTTCAATCAATAAATAGTCTGTCCTTGAAATATAACATTTAATTACACTATAAAATATACTTCCAGGTAAAAAAATGCTGGGTTGGCATTATTGAAATAAAATAAGTATACAATGAAGAAATCGAGTTGAAATGAAATTTCAATTGGTAATGGAGCAATTCTGCTGTAATGAACAGTCAAATCATTGTTGCTTAACAATTATGTTCATATTGTTACGAAAAAATATCTTTCCAATGCGGGGAGTTTAATTCGAGTCCATCTCGTAGGATACTGACGAATGACGAGTTATTCGTAAAACTTCAAGACTACACACATGTAACCCAATTTGAACAATAACAGATGCACAGCACTTGCATAATTGAATGACACATATTCAGGAGCAAAATTCCCACTAAGCACCATCACAGTTATTTCAGTAACATTCAGCCCACCAGCTTATTACTCTTTACTGCGGACAGCTTCAGCAGTAATATTCTGCATTTCCAGGGTAGGCTCCGTCGATTCTCAGCAGATACACATTGCTTCTCAGCAATTGACACTACACACTTCCTTTCAAGTGCCGACTGCGTTTGGTAGGTCTCCCGATCGATCTCTTCAACAGAGCCTCCAAAGACAGACTCCACTTAACAGTTCCGTTAAATTCCGTTCGAATCTCCAGCAAATTCACTCGGCCACGATTCCCCGATCGGTCTACAAAGCAGACTCCACAGACAAACTGATTCCTCCTCCGACTGCAGCTCTTGGCGTATTTTACCTATCCGGCCAGGCGTGATGTCACATAAGAAAAATCATGAAAATTCCGCAACTTTCTTTCACATCGATTTCTCGTCTAGGTTCCATCGCCTTCGAGTGTCTTCCATTTGTCTCCAAAATTGCAAAGTTTCTCGCCAAGTCGCCAAATAGTTTCCAAATTCATTGTCAAAGTTAAGGAGTCAATGCTAAACCCTTTATGGGACGGTATATAAAAACATTAAACATAAGTTAAAATTCATCTATGAATTAATAATGTTAAAAGGAACACAATATCAAGCGGCCAAATTAATTTTTTATTTATTTCCTGATTTTTAAGACCCAGTATATGTAATATATCATCTCCCCTGTAAGACATCTTATTTGCACACTCTCTGTTTCGTATTCCTTCAAAGAAATAATAAATACTTTCACAAAATGTATATTAATTTAGTTAATTTTGGAAATGTTAGGATCACAAAACACTTTTGAAAAAATGAGAACTTTATGATGTACTTTTATTTCTTTGAGTGATAATTTGTGCGAAAATGTGTTAATTAATTTAAGTATAAATTTTTTTATACATATATTTAATTTTCATAATTTTTAATGATAATACTATATATAATAATTTAATAAACGAAATCTAGTAGAAATGCATGTACAGTTTTATTTAAAATAAAGAGTATTTTTTATTGCATATACTGTACAGATATTTTCTTCCTCACTTGTTTTTGAAGGTAGCTCCGATCCTTCAGAAGAGAGCTCTTTAAACAAAACAATTTTTTTAATCGAAAATCCTCGTGTAGGCATTCTTTTAAAAATATTTTTAGAAATATATATATTTAAGAAACTAATTAAAACTAGATTATAAGACTACTATAAATAAAATTATGAGTAAGCGTAGATCTATAAGAGTTCAAAAACCACCCGTCCATGGTAGTTGTTCGCGTTTCTAACATAACCTCTCACATATGTGGTTGACAGATGTGTCAAAAAAAAGAAAGAAAGAAAGAAAGAAAAAAAAATCAGCCCTCCTTATTCTGAAGTACTTATGGGATGTACGCTGAGAACTCTGTTCTTCTTACAAAGCGAGTAAATCTTCGCTGTATTGTATCTTTTGTAATACATTTCCTCAATGATTTACATCTCACTTTACTTATATTCTTTGATAAAACCAACCACTAGAGGCAATGAACCCCTACTGTTGTGCCATAGCTAAACTAAATATACAACACTAAAGAGTCAATAAGTCATACAAGAAGATGTTAGACACATTTTCACACTATATTTATTCCACAAGTTACTACTATAAAGACAAATGAACACCGACTCTCCCCAAATAACGCCTTAAATATAATTGCATGTCTTACTAATACTAAATTAACAGAGTCTTACCCAAACATCAAAGTTGAGGCTGACTTAACTTCTAAGCTCCACTATGCCTTGGATAAAATGTAGTGATTCTCGGTCTTGTCTACGACTAAAGGACAACTGCTCCACGCTAGAGTAACTCGACCTCTATCGTGAGTCTCTTGCTTAGCTTATATACTTCCTATCTACCTCACTTCACATTATTTCAACTTGCCTCTTATTTAAATACTCACGTTTGTTATTTATAACAATTAATCAATTAAAAGTTCCCAAGGTTAGTGAAGAAAAAACCGCGAGTAGCCCAACTTCATACTGTCCCCCCACTATTGTCGGCAGCTTATCGTCTATTTTTATCTCATGCTGACACTCTTAATCAATTATCGTTTGCAAGTCTCATGTCTATCAATAATAAGTCCCTAATTTGTTGTCTCCAGCTGGTTCTATCTCAGATACCTTCGAATACTCTCTCTTAGTCTTCGCTTTGTTAGATTTTTTTCTCGATAGTTTTGGTTTTGAGGAATCCTTTTCCTCTCTGCCCTTTTGTTTGCTGTCTTTTCGTGGGCACGCACAGCGTTGATAAATTTTTATTAGCCACCCAAAATATAAGATAAATTTTATTGTTTTAGGTGAAGTGTTTTGGCGTACCAGATCACTTTTCAATTTTTTTTTACCTTTGTTTCATTTTTAACTACTTTTATCTTAAATATATTCATTATAATAATTTTTCGTTTGCCTTAATTTTAATTACATGTAGCTGATATATATTCAGTTTAATAGTTTATCGTTTTGTTTAATTTTAATTGCATTTATCTTAAATATATTCAATTTAATAATTTATCGTTTCCTTTAATTTTAATACCGGAAAAGTTTACTATTGTCCATTTCTCTATATTTCATCGTTTACTTTTAATTCTTTTATCTAATTGTGTAATTTAATAATAATTATAAACAAATGTTCATCTGAGGTGGCTAAATCTGTTCTTTGCAAAACTTTGCATAGAAATTTTATTCCTGTTTTAAATTAATTTTCTTCAGAGAATAAGTCTGATTTTTGCCTCACTGGGACTTTATAACATATTTAAGATCTCTTCATTTCACTGTAATAAAGTGAACCGTCACATATCAGTCTGATTCGAAAATTTTAGTGCTGACATCTGTTGCTCTCTAATCCTCTGTGTGAGCCATGGTATAAATTTTATACCACTTAGTTTGAAGTATGAAATGAATATTTTATATATTTTGTTTTTAGTAATTAACAATATTTACATAAAGTTTCAAACAAGTAGATTGGTTAGCTGATGAAATTAAAATTTTTATTTCATTTAAGAAACATTTCTGTTAGGGATAAAACAACCACTTATTAGGAGCTTTCATTAGATTAATTTTTATAAACATTGCGTAAATAACACTATAAGAGAGAGCTAGCATTTGAAGTTAAATGCGTGGGGGAAAAAGGTATTTTACTGAAATATTTAGGGTGGTAAATATGTGGTATAAAATATATCACCACCCCTAAAAGGGTTAAATTTTCTTTTGTAAACTGGTGATATCTCTGTAAATCCATCTTTTTATTTATAAGTGAAACGCTGCAGGGAAGCATCAACTCATGTTCGTAACAATATACTAAGTAAATAAGACGCTTTGTAAGGCGAATTAGTAACAGTGCGACAACTTGGAGGTAGGGCAGTGTGCATAAAAGCAATTCGGATTCACATAGCATTGCATGGTCAGAAATTCTTTTTTCATGCTGTGGAAGATATTGTACTGGATCTTGACTGCACAATGATACCGTTTGAAATCAGAGTTTAACAATCGGTCATTGGTGTAGTAAGATGGATCAATTCTCAAACTTTGAATTGGTTGACTTGTACTTCGTATATGGAGCATCAAATTGTAACGGGAGGGCCGCTCTTCTCTTGTTCTTACTTCATTAATATTCATCTGTGTAGAAGGGAACATTTTTGAAAAAAATATCCTTCCTTATTACATCAGTGATGTCTAGCAGTACCTAAACGATACATTTGACATCATTAGATCTGTCATGGTGGTCTGGTTTATTGGCTTACTATATCGACACACTTATCACGCTAGGGCTTCCTCTGCTGAGAAAACATGAAGCTGTTATTGAATCAGTTTCAGGCCTTGTCGTTCACTTCTTAGCAGATGCTGGGGAGATACGAGGCACAATAGGAACCTATTAGAATAATAGGGTTTGCCAATGTGAATTCTTTGGAAGTGCTTGTAGTAAATTTCGAGTAATTTCGGTAATATGAGCTCCTTTTACCAATGTAAAATTGTCATTTAAATGCATTCTGTCACATTAATATGTTGCTGTTTTTATTCTTGTCTACTTTGATTCTCTTAGTCCTTTCTCGTACAGAAGTCATTTCTGAATCGCTTTAGAGACCCCTACTTCAGAAATTTTTCGCACTGGTAGTGGATTACCCTTTATCAGTCGTTAATTAGTAATTCAAGTTCGAATTATTTCCTTTATGCATTTGACATTTTGTTCTGTAGTTGTTTGGAAGAATACCATCAAAACATGTCGGAAGCTTTTTTTTTTTTTCTAAATCTTTAAAATCTGCAATTTTTTAAACATAATGCTTGTATTTAACATCTAATTCGACTCCGAGGGATATAAATTTTAGTAGAAAGAATTCTTTAGGATAGCTGTTTTTGGCAATTCAATTTTAGAAATTCTTTTTTTTTTAACTTTAGAGAATAAGCGCAATGTAAAATTTCTTAGAAATTCTTAAGTATGTTTCTGATAATTTATGTGTCACTTCTGAAGAAGTATAAATGAAGTGTTCAATAAACAATGTGTTTTTATTGTGCCAGAATCTGCACTTTAATGTTGATTGTTGTTGACATTCTATAATATTAACCGAACATTCTTAAAACGATAAAACTTTCCTATAAAAATGTTCCAAGAAAACAATTACCAAAACTTTTTACGAATTACACTTTTATATAAAACAGCATTACTCTTTAGATATTAACCTTTAATAGAGCTAATTTTTATTCCTGTCTTATTAATGCTTGCGATAAATTTAACAGACGACATATTTTATAAATAAGATAAAAATAACATTAACATTTTTGTTTTAAGAAGAAATTGAATTACAAATGATCACAATAAATTGGAGTTCTTCTTAAGAAAAGAAAGTAACAAGTGTTTTAAAAAACACATTGCACTTACTAAACTCTTAAATAAAAGCACTCGAATAAATTGTTATAAATATGCTTTTAAGAGTAAACGAACAAACCTTTTTTCATGAATAGTTTAAAAATAAATACGAGATTCATTCGATTTGTTATTTTACTTTCATGGACCTCATTATATATAATGCATTAGCTTTATATATTAATATATATTGAATATGATATAAATAATGACTAAATTACGTGTTGTATAAATAAAAGTATCTAAAATTTGCTTTTCATTTAACTTTATGTAAAATAACTTCGTTGAAGTAAGCTGATGATATAAAGACCTTTTAGTTGCAGTGAACGTGTCCCCTTCTAAAAAATAATCTATCAATGGAATAAACTGATTTGATAACCGCTATTAATTTTTTTCCGCCATTACTATGTTGATTGTTTTAGCAAAACTTTTATTGTTCCAAGTTTTAATTTTGTAAAATGGTACTATAATAAATGCTATTTCTTAGAAAAATAGTTCCTTTATGTTTCAACTTTACTGTGGATATTCCAATGGAGATGTAATCACCGAGGATATTAGGTATTTAGAAATTTGTGTAACCTTAGATGTTTTTATTCTCAATAATTATTGTGACATCCCTGCCTATAATTCAAACCTACATATAATTTTTAAACTTTTAACTGCTGAATAAAATATTGTAAAAATATTAAGTATATATAGAGAGAAAGAAGTGTCCAACATTACGTTTATTATTGACAAAATTAATTTTTAATCTTGAGAAATCACTTGATTTAGAAGAAATTGACTTCGAAAACGAGTAATTAATTTAAAAAGTTTAATTGAAAAGTAAAATGCTTTAAACTCATTAAACAAAGAAATAGATAATTTAATTTATCTAGCACAGTAGTTGAAGAAATTCTGTGCTTGTGTAAAAGTAATAAATAATATATATATATATATATATATATACTGCTGTTTGTAGAAAATGCAACACCATGAAAGAATCATCAGAATCAAATGAAATTTAATGCAGAAACGACTTGTACTGATACAAATAAATGATGAAATTTTCAAAACAAAAGAAACAAATTAAGCGTCCGAAATCAGTATTTGGTGCAGCCACCATGCGCTGCAATAAGTGCTGCTATACGACGTGGCATGGAGTCAAACAGATGTTGAATATCTGCTTGAGGAAGAGAATTCCATATCGCTTGTATGCGCAACCAAAGTTCGTCTTTGGAAACTGCAGGACGCGGATCACGAGCGAGACGCCGACCAACCATATCCCACACGTGCTCAATAGGCGACATATCCGGTGAATAAGCAGGCCAAGGAAGAAGTTGCATGCGTTGTGCTGAACAGAAGTCTCGAACAGTCCGCGCAACATGTGGGCGTGCATTATCCTGCTGAAAGATAGCTCCAGGGATGCCTTGAAGGAAAGGAACGACTTCGGGCTGTAGCACTTCACGGACGTACCTGTTGCTATTGAGATTACCCTCAATTCGTATCAAATTGGATCGTCCATGATACGAAATCGCACCCCATACCATAACTCCGGGTGTTCGACCACTATGTCGTTCAATAATACACTCAGGAAGGCAGCGTTGACCGGCATAACGTCTAACACGAACACGGCCATCATGGGTCCACAAATTGAAGCGTGATTCATCTGAAAAGACAACTTGGTGCCAATCAGCTCGCCTGTCTCTGTGCTCAAGAGCCCACTGCCGACGCAGCCGTCGATGATTCGCCGTGAGGGGAATCCTGTATAAAGGCACCCTTGCACGCAATCCACGGCGCAGTAGACCAACGTGCTGCCAGCTGCCTGGAGGAAGCTGTGCGATCATTCACCGCCATGCGGAGCAGGTGTCGATCATCGCGCTCTGACGTCACCTTCTGTCGTCCAGTGCCTGTTTTTCGAGTTGTTCGGTGCTCGTCGGTCCACTGCTTCCAAACTCGCATCACTGTGGAACTGTTCCGCTGCATACGAGCTGCTATTGCGCGATAGGAAAATCCTCCTTCTCGAAGGCCGATTATCCTCCCTCGTTCAAACTCCGTAAGTTGCTTGAATTTCTTATTCTTCCGTCGTGGAGGCATACTCAGGTCTCACTAAACGTTTGCCACTAACAAATAATCATAGACTTTTTTCAACGTCCCGCTACAGCACTTTATTTATACGCTTTCAGCATCAATTCAGAGGGCGCTGCGCGCGCCGCGCACGCGCGATGGCTCTGAAACTTTATTAATTTGCCTAATATCCTATAATTGACATTTGCTGCGAATTTCATTTGATTCTGATGATTCCTTCATGGTGTTGCATTTTCTACAAACAGCAGTTTATATATATATATATATATATTATACGTAAGTTTTAAGAAAATTAAATTATTAAAATTGAAATATAGGTGTACACTCTTTCTAGTAGTAACCGATCATTAAATGATATGAATATAGTTAAAAAATATTGAATGTGTTAAATTACTGAAGTTATCTAACAATAAATGTTCTGGTGATCCATCGTCGTGGCTAGATTTCTGTAATTTGTATGAAAATGCATTTAACAATAAGAGGAAGTTGAACAAATTCGATAAGTTTAATTATTAAAAATCTTATTTAGAAAATAGTGAGGCATAATCCATTGCCACACACATTTGCTGTTACAGAACATATATATAATGCACGATTTGTCTCTTAGAAGAACGTTTAGGCAACAAAATGAACAAAATATTGAACATATCGGATATATATATATATTAATTTAGAATACTGTGCTGATGCCCCCCGATGAATGCTGTAGGTTTAAAAATACTCTATTATAAATTTGAAGCTCAAATTTAAAGCTTATAATCTTTGGGAAATTCTAGCGTAACATGGAAACCTATCAAGTCCTATTTAAGTAATATTGATCCATTGATCCAAGGGTAAATAATTTTGTTCAGAAGAATTTTTGCGGTTTCTTAACACAGAAATCGTAAGTCGAAAGCGATTTTATTCTTTTCTCAAATCTGAATTAAAGTAAACACCTGTGAATACAATAAAAACCCTCATTCGAAAAATCATTTCCACTACTCCCGTCGTGATTTTAAAGAGTACAGACATATCCAGTTAGGATAAATGTGGATTCCTACAGCTGTCGCATAGATCATCACAAGGAATAAAAATAATATAATTAATTGCGTTTTCTGCTAATACTGCCATAATAACTTCGAATGTAAATATGCTTAAAATTTTTCGATTACTGATAGAAGCGCATTTTTATGAAGAAACATGTGTGTTTAAAATGCTTTAAAAGATGCGAGGCATATTTCTTGTTTCTTTAAAAGTAAAATATCACTCTCGCTTTGTGAGAGCAATCAACATTAACCAGTTTTAGGTACATTAGATCTAGAATATCAGAAAAATTTTTCCCATAAAGATAATACAGAGATTACGCTTTTTCAGTTATGTTCTAATGAAGTTGTTTTGCAGAACTTTAGTTACGAAAATTAGAGCAAAGGAAAATAATCATCTTATGAGAAATATTTTTGAGATAAGAAGTCAAAAACGGTTATTGTAAAATTCCTTCTTTAAAAGAATAGGAGTGAATAGTTTAGGAAACGATGCTATTAATTATAGGCTCTTTGGTGCTTTTAAAAGTGTGTAAAACACAAACGTTACATTTATAATTTAAGAGCTCTAAATGAAACATGAAGTTATGGATCAAGATTAGATTTATTCATCAATCTAGAAAATTCAGAATTTCGAACTGAAATTAGAGGTTCAAAGTAACATCTCAAATCAAAGTTCATTTTGTTTGTTTCAAAAACATCTCTATGAAATTCATAAGGAAATAATCTTGAAAGCAAATTAGTTACATGGAAATTGGTACTATTGTAGTTGAAGTTTTATACATTCTTTTAGGAATTAGTATAATTTTGAACAAAATATTGTTATTATTATTAATTCCCAACAATAATCGGAAATCAACGTTACAGTTTAATATAAATGAACCTTACAGATTTTTTTTCTTTTTAATTGGATTAGTAAAACAAATTCACCATATTTAATTCAGAAAAATGCTCATTTCCATGAATAAATATTGACTTTTATTGAGATTTACGCTTAAAAATTTAATTGTAATTTTAAAAAGTCCAATGCTGCAAAATTACAAAAAATTGATATGTATGAAAGATAATGTGTTTTGTATACAAAGTTAACTTAACATCTAAATGTTGAATTAAAAATAGCAAAATGAAAACCAAAAAGTTAACAAACTATAAATTTTGCATAATTGGCTAAAAATTGGCTAATTTTCAGTTTTGAAATATATTTTTCAAGCCAGTTCTAATATTTGCTAAGAATTTGAAATTTTATTTTTTACGTAAATTTATATTGTAAAGTCATACATAAATTGCTTAATAAACTATGGTGTTCAATAATTTGTTTTTTTTTCCTTTGCTGCAAAAGGAAACAATAAAATGTTTTTCTATTTTAATTAATTTCAAAATTTCCGTTATACCTTTTAATACAGTATATTTCAATTAGTCTTTCTTTTTTTTAAATTAATGAATTTCTTTTTCTTTTTTTATTTAAATTCACTTTCAGATTTCACTCTTTTCTATGAGCAAAAAACAAATTATTTTTAAGTGCCCTACTTTTCTTATAAAAACTATATTTAATCACTGAACAATTCAAATTTTAATTTTTGCTTAAGTAAGAAGGCTAATTAGTCAATTTGAAAGGTTCCCAATTAGTAGTTTTTCTTTTTTAATCTTTTAAATAAAAAAAAAATATTAACTTTTCATAGATGTCCCTATTGGAAATATTTTTATTGTACTGACGGCTTGTAATTGTGGTGAAAAACTGTTAAAGTAATTATTAATTAAACCTTTTTAGAAAAATGGAAGATAAATGAAAATAAAAATTCATGTTCAGTTTGATCTTCGAAAGGTTGAGATGTAATTGATTATTCAAAGACTATTTTTCAATTAAGCGTTTGACATTTTTATTTGAAAAACACTAATACAAGAAGT
Organism: Nephila pilipes; assembly: GCA_019974015.1. Taxonomy (NCBI): domain Eukaryota; kingdom Metazoa; phylum Arthropoda; class Arachnida; order Araneae; family Nephilidae; genus Nephila; species Nephila pilipes. Next base: position 24,601 of record BMAW01013492.1, read on the forward strand.
TTTCAAGCGTATTATTTGCTTCATTTATTTTGATATCTGTTTCCACTATCTTTTTTTTTTTCCATTTTGCGATATAAATAATTAATTTGGTATTAGAATATTTTAATAATACTTTTTGAAGTTGCTGTAAAAATTATAATCCATAAATCATTTAAATATTTTTTAGAGCAATAAAATGTAGCTATTTTTTACATTTGAATAATTTTCGAGAAAGAAATTTTTTACTTAAAACAGTATAAACTACTTCATATATGCCAATTGTTTCACTCACTTGAATTTGACCTCAGGAGCCTATGCATTAAGTGACATCATTTTTCATTTTTCTATCTACTATATTTGTAATTTGATATTTGAACATATTAGCTATAATAAGAAGCCCATAACCAAATACTGAGACAATTTGTAACGACATGAGGCGTACTTCCCTTAAACTGTCCTTATGGACTTTTCCTGGACACTACTTGATTCAAACAACAAAGAGATAGGAGATTAGAAGAATTAGAAGGGTGTTGATGTGATGTGATGTGAATGGAATTGTTCTGGCAAATCCAGAGGATTTGATCAGATTACGATTCGATGCTGTCAGAGCATTCACAGGACGTACTCGCATCTTATTCCGGTGAGATAATTCTTTAATAGATTATAGAATTTGGTAACACTTGCTGAAAGTAAATTAACTGTGAAGGAAATTCCCCTTATTTGTAGAGTAAATAAAGATATTTTGGATATATTTAATTGTTTTAATTAATTGTTCGCTGCTTACACTTAAGATTAAATAGCATTTTGTGATTAATCTTTAAGATGGCAGGCGAGATGAGTGATAGGATGCCGTCACAAAATGTTATGACACAGGTATAATTTCTTATATGCTCGTAGCATAATTTTATACTTAAGAATTAATTCCGTATGTATCAATAAAATTATTTCCACGCGCCTTGGACTCCATCATACCCTCTTGAAAAGAAGTGTTTTGAAATGTTGATGCAAATTCTTGTCACTTCCCCGTACTGATAGCTAAATTGTGTATTATAGCTCAAGGAAATGTTTGGGAAACTGCTATATGAAAACGCATAGAAAGGATTGAATTGGATTGCTGTGGCAATGTTGCAATAAGTTTCAATAACGTGAATGGAGATATGTGCCTACTTTCAAGAAACATAATAAGATCGGAGGACCAGTGGCAAAAATCGTTATTTTGTAGCACCCTTGCAGGATTTCTATCTTATAGTGGCTTCATCACAAATAACTATTTAAAGCTTCTCTAATCAACACATTCCCCAAAAGAAATTAATATTATCAATACTGAACCAGAATTTATTTAGTAAGCAATCAAAACTTAAGCTATTTCAAACTAAATCCGTGGATCTAACTTTTACAGACTTTGGGATTCTAACATTTAATATAAAACTTCAATGTGATCCTGCTTATCCAGATTCGAGTGAGAACTTAGCTTTTAATCTAATTCTACTTCACTTCTTTTCACTGGCGATTGCTCTACGTCTTAGGCTAAATGATCTAATATTTATTATCAGAATTATCTATATCTATCTTCTTTGTGTCTTTACCTTCAAACTCTTTCAATTTATTATTCCCGTATTAAGTCGTCGCTGCTTATAAATGTAATTTCTCTATCTAATTTTAATACACTTGAATAATTTAAACCTAATTAACATAAGACGCTTTATTATCTAGAGAAGAATTTTTATTCTTCCTCGATCATAAAAAGATTTCCAAAAAGTTAATTGAAGGGGAATTCGCAATAGAACTAGATGCCGCAATTTCACTCATACTTGGACTAATACAGATTTGCAATTATTCACTATAAAAAAGTGGCAAATTCCTATCATACCTTTATTAATGTAATATCTAATTATTCGAATATATATCTAGTGAATTATATCCCTATTTTATTCAAATGCTTGTGGGAAGAGAAAATTTGCATTTGCGTAAGATTGGATCACCTTTATTCAATAGAGATTGTACCTGCTGGTTACTTTTGCTACTTTAAAGCACTTAAAAATAAAATAGAATTTATTTTACAATTCAATTTACTTACAATTTATTTTAAAAGATGTTTTTAACAGGGTTAGAAGTTCAAAGTATGCAGCAAAGAAATTTAAGAATTTACTTAAATTACGTTCTTAGAGGACATATAAAGTACAAAGTTAGTAAAAAACTCTGTATCGATGAATGAGAGATATATTTTAAATTAAAAAAAATAATGTCCATATAAGAACTAACGTCATTTTCCTCAAAATTGTCTCTATATTTCTAAGTAAGTGCCTTTTGCTGCTTTTGATTATGTACCAAATGTTTCCTGTATAAGCAAAAATTGCTGCAGTTTCCTTAATTCAATTGGTATTCACACAACCTTAGTTAAATTCAAATAACAATAATTTTTATCTGTTTGGCTCATTAACACATTATCTCAAAAATTCACACAAATTTTAGTTATAACTAAATCCAAAGAGCTTGAAAAATCTGTATTGCCCGTCTTTATGAATACTCCCCCCCCTTCTCCTTATCGAATGATCATATCAACACTGAGAACACTTGTCGATAATTAACATCCGAAATGAATATTTCAAGCATTTTGAACCTAATATAATGTCTTGTAATAAACTTACAAAGAATAATGTTAGCTAAAACCTATTTTATACCTCACATATATTAAGAAGTTTCCTTTTCACAATTGCAAGTAGCCATCTACGAGGGCGCTTCAAAAAGTGATTACTTTAGGAACGAAAATGGGGTGAATCATTACAGTATTGTCTTGTGATCACATATATGTTTTCTAATAAGTCCATGAGTGTAACGTATTTCGCATTCAAAAGAATCTTTACTTTAATTTTTCCGAACGATAAGACCGACTTCGTCAGTATTGGAGTTGATTTACCGGAAAAAATTATTATTTTGATTGTTGTCTGTTTCCCTGGGTATAATGATGAACACAGTTTCATCGACAATGATTACTCAACGCAAAATAACGACGACAACTCGGTGAGGCAACAGTCAAAACTAAACTAAAGGCCAGTTATTTTGGTCTAAGTTTAATACATGGCTGCTCACAATGATACCAACAGCTTGCATTAGCAATGCCATCTGTCGCGAAAAGCAAGTATTTTTTGAACCACTCTCGGATAACGAAACTGCAGTTGACGTAGGAATGATACAGATAAAAGTTTCAGAAAGAAAATAATTTATTATTTTTGTTTCTATGTGACTGACCATAGCATTCGTATGTGAATCGTTTATAGTGCCCGAATCTACCGGTTCAATAAATTCCATGATATCATTTCCCATTACAGTTTTACTTGTTTTGTTAATAGAAGTATAACCTTAGTATAGAGAATAAGAACAAAATCTGTTGCATAATGATGTACATCATGTGTCTCATAAATGGCAACAATTTGCCGGTAAATCACACTAACGGTATTCAAATCCCTATTCAGGGTCTTCCTTTCAGGAACGGTGGTGTAATATATGACCCAATAAGCTTTCTGCGCACATTATTTTTCCTGTGTTAATCTAAATAATTAAAAATATTCTAAAGTCTTAATTTTTTTAAAAACAAATAGTTATCAACCAAAAATAAATGTAATCTAAAATATTATAAAACCAAACAAAGCAACAACTAAAAGTTCTTTTTTTTAATATCTTCATACTGATTAAAATTAAACATTTCATTATTCTAAAAATGAACTCATTATTTGCTTCCGATGAAAATGTTGTTCACTAATTAGTTTGTTGCTAATAAAGCATTGGTTATCGTTGAGCCATTTTTTTTTTATTTTTGATAATGATGTCAAACGATACATTTGTCATAAAAGAACATCGTTATAGTTGAACGATCCTTCAAACTATTTATTTGTTATTTCCTTAATAATACAGAAATTGATACCCCTGCAACGGATATTTTAACGAAAAACTCGTTTTACTGTTTAGTTTAATTTATTCATTACATAATAGAGTGTGTGTGTGGACTATTTATAAAAATTATTAAAAATTCATTAGTTTAAATATTATCCTTAAGTATAAAATCAAAATATAATAATTAGGAAATGTTACTTCTTAAGTAAAACTAAAGTAAGAATAAAAAAAAGTAATTAAAGAAAATTTGTTTAATTTTTGTTGACATTTGATTATCATCCTTAAGTTAATACAGACGCATTAATCTTGAAGGAAATATAATCCATTCATTTGTGATTTTTATTATAGTACGCAATGAGACGGATTTTAAGAACTTTGATATTTATTGCATGTAACGAATAACATAACTAAGATTTTCACTACATGTCTTTTCTTTTTAATCTACTTTGTATAAGATGAAATGTATTGGAACTCTTTTCTAAGTGACTAATTTACTAAATCAATTTAGAAAACTTTTAAAATTATTCTTTGCAAATTTTGCAGGGAAAAATTTAGGTATCAAAATGGCTGACATTTTTTTTTAAAAAAAGGTTAGAAAATTATTCAAATAAATATAAGATTTAAAACAAACAATAAAATATTGAAATGAATATTCTTTTCAAATATTGAGAAATTAAAGTGCTTTTTAATTATTAAATTGAATGTATTTTAAGCCCAATGTAGGCTTCTTTTATTGCCATAAAACGAAAACCAAAAAATGTCACGTGCATTTATCACTTTATTTTTAAGAAATGTGGTCTGCGACATCATTTTGTTATTGCTTAAAACAATAGCCACTGGGATAGATAATAAAGCATAATTTATATATGACAGCAAACAAATTTACAGCCATGATAGAAATATTATTTAAAGTTATCAAATTGAGAGTAATTTGCAACATAGTTTACAGAGAACTTTCTTATAGAAACACCATTTCTTTTTGTAAATTTTGATTGTAATTTTTATCTATATTATTTTTATTATCATATATTTAGTTCATCAGTATACCATATTATAGGGAGAGAATTGATTCAAAATAATTTGAAATTTCATACTTATGAATATACTGCTTTTGGAGTTACAATTATGTTGAATAAATCTTGCATAATTTTTTTAAACTGTTAAATGAATTATTGTTAGTTTGAAACTCTTAAAAATTAAATGTAGTTTAAAATCTGCAATAACATTGATGAGCAATTATCATATTTATAAAAAGTATAATTTGAAAAACTCTTTTATTGTTCTGATATTTTTCAATACATTGGGGGTAATTTCATTACCGGATTCCATGATGATTTCGTATCCATTCAGTGACGATGCTTACAATAGTTTTACTTAAGTTTATTAGGAGTGATGAAGAGTGATTATATATACACTTTGATCAATATACAAATTATCTCTATTAGGAGTAAACAGTTCTTCCGAGATGGATAGATGGCAGTCTAATTAATCTTATCCCATAACGGCGATGGGCATTGAAATGCGCTCTGGCTGTCGGAGCATACTTTCTACGCGGGTAATGCGCAGGAGAAGAGGAGCGGGCAAGTGGAGGAAAAGAGAGCGAAAACGAAATGTCGCTCAGTTTTATGAAGGAATAGATGGCGCTGCATGAGCTATCATATGACGCTGATTCATGGTGCCATCTAACGAGTAACTGAGGAACTAGTTTTACAATACATTGGAAAATACAATAAATTCTTTGATAATTAGCTGGAAAATCTTACACACACACACACACACACACACACAAATATATATAGGGACAACTAATTTATACTTTTAAATTTGGAGAAAAATATGTTGACTTTATTTTATAAAGAAAACCATAGTTAGTATGTAGTATGTGTAGCATAATGCCCTTCCTATTTTCATGATATGTATCATACTCTAAAGAAAAAAAACAAATGTTTGGGAAGACCGTCCTTCATTTATGAATTCTGTCGATATCTTTCAGTCTACTTAAATTCAATAAGTACTAGACTTCAATTGAAAATATGCTTTAGCAAGATAAAATACTTTATTTATCACTGAACCATAGATATGGGTGCAATTTCCCGAATTCCATTTACGCACCAGTCTTAGATTATGGTTTAAAAATAAATTCTACTAAAACTTATCAAAACACAAAACTGTTCAGAACCTTATCTATGTAATTAGAAAAAAAAATGCAAATGAAAGTTTTCAAAATCATATTATAACTTACATGGTAGTAACCAAATCAAACAATCTAAATAGCAGTTTCTCCTTTCAGTAAATCGGCTTTTAATATAGAACGACAAGCACTAAATAGTTTTTTTTTTTTTTCAAAAATTTATTTTTTTGATAGAATTTCTTTAAGAAAATTCTAGAAAGAGGTTTCTTAAAGTTAGCTTGTTGTTTCGCATACAAAGAAACTGATACAATTAATGATTTAAAAATCATTTTATTGTATTTTTAGTCTTAATTGTAGTAACATCCCAGTCACAATTAAAAAAAATATGTTAAATCTATCGCATTACTTTAAAAGGAAGAAAAATTGTAAATTATTGCTATTTTAAGAATGGTTTTACTATTTCATCACTTCTAATCACAATTATTTCCAAATTTTTTCCTGTAGAGAGTTTTAAGAAACTAACAGAATTATTGGCATAGAAAAATTCAAGCACTGGCCGTTTCATTAGATTTCAATTTCGTTTTCCACATTTATATTATATATAGTATATTCGGATTTTTGGTCCCTGAAATACTACAGTTTTTAAAGGTAAAAAGCGTATCTCCCCTATTAATGACTTTTTTATATTAGATTGACATTTTAAATCGTTTTTGAGCTTCATGTAATAATTATTGGATAGTCTTTCGTTCAATTAAGACTTGAAGTCTGAATTGGTCTATCCAAACTGGGACAATACCTTTATTTATCAATTCTAAGCCTGCATGACTTAACGCCTATTATGACTTTACCGATTAGCAATTTGCATTTATTTTTATTTTACTATTTTTTCTCGTAAAAAGCTCATTATTGTTTATTAAATGTTCAAATATTTATGGGACCATATTTATTTAACTACTGTTAGCGAATAGTTAGGAATATTCCAAATCATTCTCATAAAATAACGCTATAAAACAATTTAGTTTCCTTAAGAAAATTTGAGCCATTTATCAAAGCAATTATTTTAATAAAATACATGACTATTTTACGAATTAATCAAAAAAAACTACTACTGTTCTAACAGCTATTTAATTTACTGACTTTTTATAGAGTGGGAAATATTATAATATATTTTATGATCTCTGAAATTGTTTTTGTGTTAAAGCTTTAAGAAGCTATGGAAAAAGTTACTTAAAATCATAAGAAATGAATGATTAAAATGCGGTTTGAAGAAATCAGTCATTCGTTTTGTTTTTAATTCTACAGATAAAAGTATACTATGTATGTATATGTATATATATATATAAATATATATATATACTTACATATATAACATATGGGTGCGTGTGAGTGTGTGTATGTGTATGTGATGATAAATAAATTTATCATCTTTAATTTTATTTCAATTCAATAGCACAAAACGTTTTTTCCACATTTAAAGAATACTCAAGTAGCATGTGTAAGACTCCAACTCCTTCTTTTTTGCTGACTATTCACAATTTTTCCAGGTATTTCCGGTTTTCTACAGCACCTATATAAACTGTCTCCGCAATTGAATTTTCTCTTCTGTCTTTTTATATGGAGGTCCAAACCCGGACACAACAAACGGCTCTTTCATCATAACAGGAAAGTATTATAAAAATAATTTGCTATTAAATCTTTCAAAGTATTATTATCATGATTGAATAAACCTAAGACAGAGGAAACCTAAATGAGTGCCATTTGTTTGTTTCATTTCATCGATAACAACATGTCATTATCCAAGGTGTATCATATATATATATATATATATATATATATATATTCTAATAATTAACTATTAATAAAATAACATTATTTTATAATTATATAACTTATAAAATAATGAAGCTATAAACAAACTTATGGCATATATTGGAGGAATAATTTATATAATTTCCTTTTCTGGTTTGAATATCTTTTGTAAACATCGTCTATGCAGGCTATTAATTGCACATAATTTCCTTTTCCAGTTTGGATATATTTTCTTTTGTAAATATCATCTGCATATTAATTACATTTTTCTCTCTTTATTTTTGGCAACACTTACAATGTAATGTTATGTTACTTTTAATGTGTATGATATTTTTCTTTGGGGATTTGTAAAGGACATCGTTTAGGGGAGGAAAAAGTGGAACATTGATGACCTAAAAGCCAAGATTACAACAGCAATAGCTGCTGTGGATGCCGACGTTTGGCGTGAAATTGACTATCGTCTTGATATTCTGCATATGACGAAGGGGCACATGTGGAAGTTCATTGTCAAGCGTCATGAAACTTTTTGAGTCTACCTAACCGTTTATGTTATTAATTTTTATCTATCTTTATTGTTTTACGAGTTATAAAACATCAAAATGTTTTCGACATTTTATTCATACCCTGCTCGCAAGAGAAATACATATATATATATATATATATATATAAGGAAAATAGTAATTCAATGATACAAAGAAATAATTAATTAAAATTAGTAAAGAAGCGAGAATTAAAACATAATAATTTTTTTTTAAATTACAATGAAAACTTTGATTATAGGAAAAACATAAGAAAAATAATACATTTATGATTGCCAGACATCTAGAGCAAGAGAGCAAGAAAAACTACACTATAAAACAATTAAGATAAAGATCAATATTAAAGAAAGAATACTGAACAAATAAGTAATAGCAACAAAAAAAGTTCAGGTCAAATGATAAATAAATTTAAACTAAGGCATGAAAATCAAAGAAAAGTAAGAACATGAAGAAAAATGGAAAAAAAAAAAAAAAAAAAAAAATTAAAAGCAGAACATAAACCCAAATTTTACAATTAGAAAGTTTTAAATAACTTCTTATAGATCCAAAGAAATTCTGCAAATTTTGTTTTAAACTTATCCACGCTTTTGTAAGCATCTCCTGTATTTTAGTTGCAAATCTAATATTACGTAAAACATTATTTTAAATTATGTTCCGTAAATATTCAGTCACTCTTCTATAGTGATGATTTTTAAATCTCAGAGGGAAAAGAATTCACTTTTATTGTATATTTTAGTAGAAATTTTATTATCTTCTATTTTTTTTTTAAAAAAAATCTTTCACATATTTCGCTTTATTTATTTTACATTAGGTTGCAATAAATTAAGGTACTTTTGATGAAAAGATAAGAAAGACTTAACATCTCTTTTACTAATAAATTTAGAAATAAAGTTAGTAATAACGCTTTAATAAAGATAGTAAAAATAATGTTCTTGATACCCAAGAGAATCAGAATCTAAAAGGGCAAATTTCATGAGAAACAGAAATGTTACTTGCCCTTTCTCATGATTCCAGTTGTTTATAGTGAGGACCTTGTGCGGGTGTAAGGGGGACTTGTATCGGACTTGCTAAGTGTGGTTGCAGAAGACAATGTCAGCAGTGTCTTCAATAATGGTACTATTCTTCAACTTATCTGTAATATTTTGCATAATTTTTTGTAATTTCTTACTATCAAGAATGATATATATATATATATATATATATATATATTCGAACCATTAGTTACAACACTAAATGTAATGGGAGTTTTATGAAATTTTGATGCTACAAAATGTGAAATATGCTAATATATTCCTATAAAAAGCAATAATTGTCTTTAAGACTTCTTTCTGTTTATTTATAACAATTCTAAAGGAGTTATTATTCTCAAGATGTTTAGTAAAATCAGTGAAGAAGTTCTTACAAATAATGGTATACCTATAAAGTAACGTTGTCTTCATAACTAATAAGAAATTTGTTCTGAAGATTCCTAACAGCTTTTTTTATTCCTTCAAATGAATGCCCTCATAATTATTAATATCTTCTTTTCTAAAAATCAATTTTTAATATCATAATTAATATAGTCTTTATTTTATAGGCTTCCAATGGAATTTTGTTATTTCAGTACTAAAATTATGATATCTAAGTTAATTTGTCATTTAATATAAAATACTATTTTTCAAAATACTAAAATAATACTACGATTTATAATCCATCTTAATGTTTTATCTTCAGCAATAATCAAATACCTGTTATTACATAATGATATTCCTCATTCATATGCTCTTTATAATCATTACACTCATACATATATCATTTTATGTTTTAAATCTAAGATTTCATTAATATTATAAAATAGTTGAAGTAATGTAAAATTATAGCATGCGAAATAATACTATATAAAATTTCTTAAAATTGCAAAGAAAACTTCCATAATTGTTTTTGCTTTTAGTTTATAGAAAGAGTAAAAGTAAAATGAGCATTTTTTAATTGTAAAAAGTAGAATGAAGAAAAATACTCCACTGAATAATTCAGAAACAGAAGAAATTCCTAAAAGAATGCATTACAAAAATAGAAGGAATACAAAATTTAAAATATTAAAAATAAAAATCCAATAAAAAATTAAAAAAATTCATAAAGGAAAAAAAAAAAAAAAAAAAACAGCCTTAAACGTGAAAAACAATGTTAATAAAGGAGACAAAAAAAATCATAAAAATATGAAATATAGCATTTATAAATTCTGAATTTGGCTTAAGAGAGATTTTTTTTATGATAGGAAAATTGAAAATTTTTAGCTGCTGTCATCATTTATTAATGTCTAAAGTAATGGTTTCCATATGAGAGGCAAAAATAAAAATTTATTTTTGTAAAGCAGGACTAGTGGAAATTTTTTGGAAGCTTATAGTGCATTCAAGCAAGGAAACCCCGAATTGTTATAAAAATATTTTGAGAATCCAAAGATAAATAGATATAATGTAAAAGTAAAAATTTGTGCGTGACTTGTGTTTATTTTCATTTTAAGGCAGTAATAATTACATTTAACTTAAAGTATACGTGCATTCAACTTAATAATTTACCGCTTGTTCTAATCTTAATATTTAAAACGAATATTATTGTCTTCTTCAATATTTTATCGCTTAATTTAATTCTAATATTTAATTAAATAATAAAATGATTATTTTTAAAAACAAATGTCACTTATAGTACTAAATCTCATCTATGCAGAGCATTGCATAGATCAATTTGTTAACATATGCTAACATGTTGTTGTTTTGAGAAAATGGTATCTGCAAAAATCCATGGGTTTAAAATAAAGGATACATGGAGTTTGATTCAAAAGATTACACTCAATTTAATATTGTATCGTCTGTTTATATTTTAATATCCGAATATTATTGCCTATTTAAATAATTTAAGGTTTGCTCATTTTTCAATATTTAATTGAATAAGATATTTTTTTAATGCAGAATCATTTGTTTTTATTCATTTCACTGTTAACGTTGGCAACGTTTTAATACTTCAGAATGTTTTACTTGCGAAAACAAAAATGAATTAGGAACTTAAAGGAGGTATTCTCTTTTCTTTATAAAAATTGCTTCTGGGGAACCTGAGCTCGGAAATAGGCTTACTTTACTTTAATTAAAATTCATTTTGAATAATTGAACTTTTTAGTAGGAAAAAAAAACTTAAGCATATGTTAAAATGAAATTAGTGCAAAGGCAATTTCGATTTCTTGAAAATAATTGTTTTCTTTGTTATGGTTATTATTACTACCCTAAATCTATAGAACATAGAAATTTATATTTTATAAATAATGCGATTATTAAATGATCAGCATAATTTCCAATATTTTCTTTTTATTATAGTGTTGCCGTTTTATAACTGAAAGTGTTTTACAAGCAAGAAAAGTGTTATGTCATAATTTCCAAAATCTGTATTTCCATACAGAAAAAAGCAGCTTAGACGTAAAATAAGTTTTAATGAATGTGCTAAGAAAATAGTTGTAATAAAATAAGAATATAAAAACTTTTTACAGAAAAATTCCCACCCTTTCAAATATTATCTTCAATTCTTATTTGTTATTCATCTTTAACTGTGAATTTTACAAACCACTTATAACAATTTCGGCATATCTTCTTAGAACTCAGGTATAAATAACTGTATCAATTTTTATTTTTCTGCTATATATTTCGGCGAACACATTTTCTGCGATAATTTTTATAGATCACTCAGAAGGACTATAAAATAACTTTTATTGCATCACTGAGTCTTATACCGTGAACTATATTTACTCGTATGTGATTGTGAATCATTTAAGAAACTTTTTATGAGGAACATATATGTTTTATAAACGTGCTTTGGAACTGAATTGTTAAGATTACATACGCTGTAAAGTAGAGAACATATTTTAGTGTTAGAGATTTCACTCATCGGAAAAATGACTTTCGGTGTCGGAAAAAGAACTTTTGGTGTTTTTAAGAAGACACGTGAGAAATAAAGTGCAAGGCCCAAATGCCACTAAATACTAATATATGTATATATATATATACATATGTGTGTGGAATTCTTCAAATCTAATTAAATTGAGATTTTTTTGATTGAATATATATATATATATATATATATATATACTACCACGAAGCTTGCAAGTATCGATGGCAAAGAGTTGAAACGCTAGTTTACCGAATGGGAGTGTCTGGACTCTGAACCAGAGCTGCCTCACCACGCCCATCTCAAGGACAATCCCAAATACACCACTTTAAATCTCAATCACCATATTGACATTCCAACTCTTCACCCTGCGCAAGCAATGAGGGAAAACTAGAGACATTGCCCTATGGAAGAGCTAAGATCATCGATGAAGAAAGTCCTTATCTCTCTGCGAAGATATCAAGAAATCCTGTCGAAGTTTCTGTCGACAACCATCCAGTCTGTGTTCTATTAGACACTGGTCCATATTCCTGTATTATTTCGAAACCATACAGGTACAATCTTCGAAACGATAAGTTTCTATTGAAGGAAAAGAGCCTTCTAAAAATATTTCTGATGAGAATTATATCCAGCCGTTAGGAAAATGCGTATTTCTTTTTGAAATTAACTGTCTAATCTAGCATTTTGAACGTGCAGTATTAACAAATTGTAGTCACGATATCATCCTTGGTTGGGATTTTTTGGAGGTATCACAAGCTGTGACAGACTACAGGAGATCTGAACTGATAATGAAAGGCATTGTTAATGAAACTCTAAATCCTCACACCTGGACCTTACTCGCTATATAGGTTTTACTATACCTGATCATTCTGTCACCAAAATTCCTATTGCAACTTCCAGCAGAGATCAAATATTGACTTGAAAGTGCAAAGAAATAAAATTTTGGCCGTAGAATTTTGGCCGGCTACACTAATAACACTGTGTAATGGTAAAGGTGAATTATGGGTTGTAAATGGGCAAGCTGCTGCTCATATTATTCTCGATAATATGTTCGTAGGCAATGTATGAGCGTTAGATGAGGACTGCATGAAAGTAATTTGTCTTGCCGAATCTTACACTTCATTTAAGGGGTGTCAGGACCCTTTAAGCTTCGAAAAATGTGTCTAAAATGCCTTTTATTTAAACTTCTGTATTATGCATAACAATCAACTGAAATGGATGAAATTTTTTTTATGAGTTTCAAATGGTTTCATATGTATAATTTAATAGTTAAATATAAAAATTTATTTTTTTAAAAAAAGTTATTTGCTGTATTTTGAAGACTTAATTTTTTTTCTTCTGGAAATGAGAGTTTCACTTCAAATTAAACGTACAGTTCAAATATTATGCGAATACCATCAAAATAGTCTCAAATTAAACCTAACATTTGATTTCAGGTGCTGAACCTATTTCTTTTCCAAAATACTTTGTCAATATTTTTTAAAAAAGTTTAAAACTTGAAAATTGTAAATTTTTGAAGTTTTTGAAAATTAAAAAATTTTTTAAAAAAATATTTTCCATCAAATTACTTTAAATTTAGCTTTAGCATCTAGAGAATAGTAATTAGAAGTTATGTACAAGTTTTCATCTATTTCTAATTATTAGTATTTCATACGTCTTACGTGAAAATTGAAAAAAGCATGTTTTGAGAAAAATGACTTTAAAGTTAAAAATTTGAATAATTTCACACCCACTATAATAGCCAACATAAAAAACCTCTCATTTCATAATTAAGTCATTATTTTACAAATACACATTATATATATAGTATTAATTTAGTTTAATTCACTTTATGGGCCACAAATGTCATAAAGAAAGACTATTGAGTTATTTCGACATTTTTGGCATTTGAAAATATACACACATTTACAAAATGTGACAGTATTATTGACTTAACTTTAGGTTTAAGTTATACAAAATAACTTCTTAAAGGTGCATAACCACTTTATATACCTTGTGTAGAATATAAAAAAAGTAAAAGAAAAAAAATTGGAATATATTGTAAATCTAAAATTTAGAATAATTTAAAACTTATTTAGTTACTCATCAAATAAAGCATTCATAATTTTAAAAAAAATCTTAATTTTAACAATTAACAGTGAACATACAACCAACAGAATTATTTGATTTATTATGTAATCCTAAAAAGATTAAAAAAAAGCTTCACAGCAGTTGAGATATTTTTCTAAAAGCATACATTTCAATAAAGTAATGCAGTAAAATTATAAAATATAAGGTACAAATTATACATAACATTATTTAAAAGCTTATTCAGACTATTATATATAAATTATTGCATGGTATATCATTATGACATTTCAAACTATTACAAACAATGTCACGTTAGAAATGAACAGCTCAATATTTAACTGTGAAAAATATAATTTTTATTCCAGTAATGTGGAAAAAAACATTTAAAAACCTCCTGGCACATAAACATTTCCTTCTTTCATTCTCATGTTTTCATTATCTTTTATAACTTTCAGTCTTTTTGTTTTCCGAGCTTCATGTGACTGTTCGCTTACACGTTTTTCGGCTTTCTTGATTCGCAGTTTATCCAAGATTTGAAAATGCATTTTCATTTTCTTATTAATGAGCAAATCTAATTTTTTTGCTACTGAAACTAAGGAACTTTGCCCATCATTGTAAACACACGTACCTAAATAGGCAGCAATTTCTGCCACATTACGACCACATCCTACAACTTTTGGGCAAAACTTCCAAATTAATGAGTTGAGAGACTCATTAGGATTTTGTGTTTTCCCACCTAAGCACTTTTTCAGAAGGGAAGGATGAGAAAGATCTTTGAAAACAGGCTTAATGACCTCCATCACAGCTTTGGGGACCGAATTCTTGTGTTTATATTCATGCTTCTTATTATCACATTCTGCATTATTATAACGACACCAAGAATTCGGACCTTTCGGACAGAACCAATGCATGGGTTCCTTATCAGTGCTGCCTGAATGTGCCGAGATGGACCAAATAGCTGTCCTCATGCTTTTCACATCAGTACTGTTCCCTCGGATGGCATTACCATAGTAAGTGGTCAGCTTATTAATTAAGACGTCTGTTAGTCTTCCTTTTCCCCCAATTGTTTTTCCATCAGAAAGTTTTTTATTTCCCTGCAATGCTTTGAGTTTTCATAGTCTGCTGCCCATCCTTTTCTGCACATGGCCAACACACTCAATTTTTTCTAATTGCACGTCTTTCCCATATGGGTATTCATTTGACAGCGCAAGAAATGTTTTACTGTCTCCATCACCTATATATCGTAAATATTTGGCATTGTGCTTCTGTTGGGATCTGAGAAAAATGCTTTTCATACCATCTACTTCCATTTTACCTGCAGAACCGGAGTGATTTTTTTTACATACAGGTTTATGTTTAGATAACCACTGCAAGTAGGTGGGTCCAAATTTCAATCCTTTATATGAAACACATCCTTTGCAAAAAGACGACATCACCTCAATGTCAACAACCTTGCCAGACTCGGCACCAACTAGAGTGCATACGCCAATCAATGACATATGCCCCCTCGTCTTCCAAGTACCATCACCGCTAACTGTGAGTGTATTTGGATTTTCGGTCAAAGATTTTTCTTCCGAAACTGCGTTTTTCATGGAAGAAAGAGCTAAGTCTTTCGTTGAGCTAAAAATTTTAGTGTTTATGAGGTCGTATGTCTTTTGTGATATCGGGGAAGGCAAACTCATTACAGAACAAAAAGTTTGAAGAGCAGTCAAACCTTCACCTATGCTCCGCATAGCTAAAACAGATCTTCTGTTAATTTCTGGCACATTCTTTTTTACACCAATCATTGGACAACTTCGAAAGTTAGACGAATAATCACATCTCGAACAATGAACTTGAAATAATGAATATAGTCCAATTTTTGATTTTTCAGTCAGAATTAATGGAGATTGGCAATTCTTGCACATGGCAGTATCATTAAAAAACTTTAAAAATGCTGATACGTCAATCATGCGATATCCATTAAAGTTTTCACATGTTTCTGTTTCTACATTTTCATAATGAACAAAAGAAGTAGATAGTTTTTTTGATGAAGCGCTGACTTTTTTTTCAACTCGGGCAAAAAACTTGCACCCATCAATATTTTCTTTTTGGAGAAACTGATTACCACAAAACGATCTTTTTGATCGCGTTTTGTTACCTTTTCTCTTATTACCCATAGTAATTACGCTAAAATTTGAAAGAAAATAGGTTCAAATAGCTGCAAATAAGTACATAAAATTCTAATCAAAAATTCTCGCACACTTGTAAACAAACCATGAAGAATGTGGAACATGGGGAAATTTAGTTGTTTATTTCCTACTTTACAGAAAAAATATTTATTAAAAACTGAGGCCAAATTAATTGCGAAAAATCTTAAGATTAAACTAGA
>BMAW01013497.1:0-10677 GCA_019974015.1 Nephila pilipes
TGTTTAGCAACGGCACGTTATTATTTTTCGAGTATTATAAGAATATCTCATGTCGAATTACTGTTGTTCATTGAAAATAGCGATACTTATTTAGTTTTAGAATAATTAGTATCGTTTAAAATCATTTTTAGTATAATCAGTATCCTTTAAAATCATTTTTAGTATAATTAGTATCCTTTAAAATCCCTTTTAGTATAATTAGTATCATTTATCATTAGTATCATTTAAGAATTTGAGTTATACATTTAAAAAATATGAATATTTATATATTCCTGTTTAGCAATGACACGTTATTATTTTTCGAATATTATAAGAATATTTCAAGTCGAATTACAGTTGTTCATTGAAAATAGCGGTACATATTTAGTTTTAGTAATATTAAAAATCTTTTACAGACTAAAGTTTTGAAAGCAATAATACAAATATTTGAATATTCTAATTTATCATATAAGATCATTCAAATCTGTCGATGAAAGGCCAGGGAAAAAATTTAAACTTTTTTTTATATCATAGAATATTACTTGATACAATATATAGTTATTATTAATATGAAAACGATTATGGAAAGTAATTTAATATTAAAAGAAAGAAAATTGAATAAATGTAACAATTATATAACTTTTCAATTACGATTTTTTAAAATAAAACTGATCAATAGTGATTTCGAAACGATCAAAGATTTGAACAATATTTATAAAAAAGTAGGCTTAGTTTTTTGTTCATAAATGTAATTTTTTCAAAAAATTATGATGCATCTGTAATATTCTACAATATTACCCTTAGTTACATACAAATCTAAAATATTAACTTAAATATTTGAGCAGAATTTCACTTTTTACGAGTCACCAAGACGTTAACAAAATTTTTTACAAATTTTATTAAAATCCTTGTTCAAATCATACTTAGTAAGAAAAATGTATTGAGTATGTTGGTTGATTGGTTAATTTAAATCCTGCCAACCTTCTCTCTTCTATCCTGAATTATATATGGAGAAGAGAATGAAAAGAAAATTAATGACTCCACACCGAATTCATTTTAGAAATACAAATTAATTATTTAGCAGTTTCTTGTTGAAATATGAACGAGTATACGTCATGCAAATCTGCATATTTATGATATTATAGCCGTCGTAAAGAAACTGGTAATTCATACACATTATGCTAATGATTGCCTCTGTGAAAACGAATGATAATCTTAGAATTCAACTGTCTCGTTTATTTCCGAGATAATGAACGAAATACACATTAGTTGGAGAGCTTAAAAGAGGCCTTTGCTGGAATAAAGGTACAGATAAATCTTTTTGGTATGTTTACATTATTATCTTCAGTAATTAATTAATTCATTAATGAAAGTATCAAAAGACACATTAGTTGTGAAGCTTGAGAGGGACATCGATAGAATAAAAGTTCAAGGAATTCTTATTGATTACCAGATATATTATTGACTGAATTCATTAATTTCTTGATTAATTAAACAAAAGATACATTAATTTTGAGGCTCAA
The DNA here is from genome assembly GCA_019974015.1 of Nephila pilipes. NCBI lineage: Eukaryota > Metazoa > Arthropoda > Arachnida > Araneae > Nephilidae > Nephila > Nephila pilipes. The sequence goes on from BMAW01013497.1 coordinate 1,503, forward strand.
GAGGGAACAATGGTGGAACAAAATTACAGATAAATATGTTTGGTACGTTTATCTGATATAACCTTCATTAATTAATGAAACAAAACAAAAGACAACAAAATGCGTATTAGTCGTGAGGCTTAAGATAGACATTTGGTAGAATAAAGGAACAGAGAAATAGTTTTGGTATTACCTTCATTATTTAATAAATTAATTAATGAAACAAATAAAAGACACATTATTTGAGAAGCTTAAGTGGAATAAAAGTTCAGGGAATTCTTTATGATTTCTAGATACTTACTGGCTGATTTCATTAATTTCTTAGTTAACTATCAAAAGACGTTAATTTCGAGGCTTAAGAGGGAACAATGGTTGAATAAAAGTACAGATAAGCATATTGTGTACAGATAAGATATATATGAAATTACCTTCATTAATTAATGAAACAAAACAAAAGACAACACAATACGTATTTATCGAGGGAGTTAAGATAGACATTTAGAGGAATAAATGTATAGAGAAATATTTTTGGTACATTTACATGATTACCTTAATTAATTAATTAATTAATTAATTATACGAACAAAAAAAAACCCCAACAAATACTCATTGGTTGTGAATCTTAAGAGAGACATTGGTAGAATAAAACTACTGGGAAATTGTTCTGATTACTAGATATTTACTGACTCACTTCATTAACTTCTTAATTAATTAAACGAAAGATGTACAATAGTTTTGAGGCTTAAGAAGGAACAAGGATGGAATAAAAGTACAGATAAATATGTTTGGTATGTTTTATCTGAAATAACCTTCATTAATTATTGAAACAAAACAAAAGACAACAAAATACGTATCAGTCGTGGGGCTTAAGATAGACATTTGGAGTAATGAAGGAACAGACAAATCTTTTTGGTGTGTTTACATGATTACCTTCATTCATTAATAAATGAAACAAACAAAAGACGCATTAGTTGTGAAGCTTAAGGGTAACATCGGTGGAATAAATTACAGAGAATTTTATTGGTCACCAGATACTTGTATTTACTGTCTGACAGCCTTCATTAATTTCTTAATTAATTAAATAAAATCAAAAAAGCACATTAGTTTTGAAGTTTAAGGAGAGATATTGGTGAAATAAAGGTACAGATTTTTGGTACATTTATCTGAACTTACCTTCATTAATTAATGGAACAGAACAAAAGACAACAAAATACATATTAGTTGAAGGGCTTAAGAAAAACATTTGGTGGAATAAAGGTGTAGAGAAAAAAATTTTTCTTATGTTTAATTCATTTATTAATTAACGAAACAAAAAAAAGACATTCAAAGACATATTAGTATTGAAATTTAAGAGGAACATTGATAGAATGAGAGTTCAGTGAAATTTTGCTGATTACCAGATGTTTATTGACTAAATTCATTAATTCTTTAATTAATTAAACAAAAGACACATTATCTGTAAAGATCAAGAGAGATACTGACTGAATGAATGTACAAAGAAAAATATTTTAGGTATATTAATCTGATTACCACATTTTAATTATTCATTTATCCTCACGACTAAAAATACATTAGTTGTGATGCCTAAGAGAAACATTTTACACCACCTTAATTAATTAAGGAAACAAAACAAAATATACTTTAGTCGCGAGATTTGATAGGGACATTGGTGGAATAATAGTACAGAGACTCTTTTAGTATGTTTATCTGATTAATTAATTAATTAAACAAAACGAAACAAATAAAAAATGATTTTTCTATAGGCTTTTGAAAACTGTTGGTGTCATTAAATATCATTTTCGCTTCTTTTGTTTCAGATTCTTTCTATCGTTTTCAACAGAATGTGTAAAAATATTTTAAAAAAAATTAAATATGAAATAAAAATGTGTTATTATAAATTATCATTAAATTTAAAAGCATAAAGATGAAAACTACACAAAGAAAAAATATAAACATAAGAAATAAGTCGTAAAATTTAGTTTAGAAACATGAGTATAAAATATTATTCTAAAAATATAAATAAGAAATTTATATAATAAGAATATTAATATAAAATAGTTTTTTTTTAAGAATATAAAATGAAAGTTCATAATTTACTATCATAAATACTTTTTTCATACTTTGTATCAGTTTTACACTCCGCATGAGTCAAAATAATTTGAAATTTTTAAATAACTATTGTATGTTTGGTAGGAAAAATAAATTCAGTTCTACGGAATTGATTTCGTACTAAAATTCATCATAAACAGTACTGTAAAAGACATAATTCCTTGTAAGCAAATTATTTTCTGAAGTTGTTAATTAAATTTTAAGCCTTACATATCAATACTGAAGTATGAAATATATAAATACCAAATTACTTCTAAGTAAATTACATTTAATCAACTAATTTCTTATTCATATACAATTTAACACATTGTTGAAAAAAGTTATTTTTGTATATGTTAAACAGAAAAAATATTAGTTTATGTATCATCGTTATTCTGCTAAATAAAATAACAGTATTTCATCATGTTGCGAGGATCGTTCAATAAGTCCTTAGAAAAAGATAGAAAAATAACTTATTTTTGGTAAATTTTTAAAATTTTCCTTCATTCAATCACCTTTTAGCTCTATAAGACTTTCCAAGCGTTTATCCAATTTTTTTAAGCCATCTGAAAAGTAAAATTTCGAAAAGTCATCAAAACACACATCTGTTTGGGCGATGGCTACTTCATTCGACGTGAAATCGATGTCTGCCGAGGCATTTTTTTGAGTTTAGAAATAGAAAAAAGTCAATGGGCCCAAATCCAGTGAATACGAGGGATTTTGTAATAATTCGAACTTTAATTCCATAATTTTGGCAACCGAAACTGCACAGATGTGCACCTGTGCGTTATCTTGACAGAAGAGAATATTTTTCTTTTTCAAATGAGGACATTTATTCATGATTTCTTAACTCCACCGGCGTAATAACGATGCATAATACACACCAGTTACCGTTTTTCCTTTTTCCAAGTTATCGGTGTAGATGATTACGCGTGCATCCTAAAACACCATGGCCATTACTCTGCCGGTCGATTTCAACGTCTTTACTTTCTTCGGAGCCTGTTCGCCTTCAAACACCTACTGGTTTGACGTTTCCTTTGTCAATGGAATGTATCCGCGTTTCATCCACTGTTACGTATCGATTCAGGAACTCTTCAGGATTGCGACGCAAAAGCGTCAAATTAGCGTCATAGTCGATCTCATAATCAAGTTCATTTTCCACTGAGAGAAAACACGGCACCCATTTTGCCAAGAATTTTTTTACTTCTAATTTTTCGTGCAAAATTGAAAATATTGTATTTTGGTATAAGCTAGTGGCCTCAATTATTTCACGCACTTTCATTCGTCAATCAATCCTGGAGTAGTCACTTCCTTTGGACATCTCGAATGTACGTTGTGTACGACCACATTTAAAATTATTTACCCAATCATAAGCCGTTGCAATCACAGGAATATACTATGAACTTCATCCAACTCAGCTTTGATCTCTTTTGGTATTAAGTGTTTTAAATTTAAGTGTTATATCAACCCTCAAAACTCACCTTTTAACGTTTTTTTTTTTTTTTTTCAAAACAAACACAAGATTCCTGCTTCAAATGATAATAAAAATGAACCCATATGATGGAAATAACTGTACGACAAGTTAGGGAATAGTTTAAGAACGGGAAGGGAATACACGGTTTTCGGCTTCCATGTAGCTATTTCACCAGGATATGAGTCTTTTATTATTTTTATAAATTTTAAAATGTTAAACTTTAATAATAAAAATAATTATTGAGACCTCATTATCATGAACTTCTTATCAAAGTTCGCCTCGATCAGTTGCTAGAATATGATCACCATTGTTTGGACTTAATAAACAGTGGCATTTTTCGGCATTGGCAGCGACGAAAACATTTTGTAGTTGTAAAATGAAGAGAGAACACTTTGTATACTTCCACACATTTTATTCTTATGGCGACATTTCCGCTTGCGATCTAGCATCACTTGGAACATTGTTACAAAGGAATTACATCTTATACAAAAATTGTAAACGGAGGGGAATTTTAGAGGAGAAGGATCAGGGTATGAGGAGTTTGTTGATCGTCCACGAAGTAACGCCTTCGCATATTGAGTTTTGTAACCGTCTCTCATACGATACACATCGTACTACGTGCTTATGCTAGTTTCACAAGTTATGTCAACAAATAAGCTATTCAGATGATTTATGTTTATATTTAATTTAGGTACCAAAGGTAGGTATTTTTTAGGTATCAAATATTTAATCAAGATCCTCCTCGTCCATGCTCTCCGGATTTTCAAATGTTAAAATCTGGTCACTTTAGTCCTGATGCAAAATTAAAAACAAACCATTTTTGATGCTACGAGCTCCATATCTTGGAGTTTCTGAGGACTTATTGAAAGACCCTCGTTTATTTAAATAATATTAAAGCTATTGCACTTGCAGGTATTTACATTTTATACTTGCATATTTTTCTTTTACCTCAGATTAATATTTTACTAACTTTTGACAGAAAACATAGCGTTAAAAATTTTATTCAGCGTGAGAGGATAGCAAAAATCGTATAAATTTGAAATTGGGTTACAGAAGAAAAGAAAGAAATTAAGTTTATTTATTTCATACTTTTCCTTAATATTAGTAAAACTGTTCGATGTTATTATATGAGGTAGTTCTTTTTTCTTCTTCTTTTTCTTTGATGGATAGTTTGTAAATACAGGACTTCTAGATCAAAGTTATATAGTTGATTATACAAAGGGAAGATAGCTATGCATCAATACAAGAGAAACGGGGAATTTCTTCCCCAAGTGTCCCAGAAGTAGAAAGATGGACTTTTTCTCGAAGATCTATCTGTCTTTGACCGAAAAGCTAACGGCAAGTAGTTACTTGATTTACGAACAAAAGGAGAAAATTCGACTGTCGTCTGTTTATGCTACAGTGTCATTGACATTTGCTGAAAGAGAAAAATGAAACAACGGAGACTTAGTGAATAATAGTGTAGAATAAAAAAAAAAAGTTCTTTTTTTTCTTTATTCTCAAAGAACAAGTTTCAACAAGCCTTTTTGCATTTGGTTGCGATGGATTCTGTCACAAAAAAAGAAGATATTTCACGGCTTTTAATGTCATTGTCCGAAAGAAAAATGCTTCATACCTCTTTTCAATGCAACCAATATATCTTTGAATGAATATTTATGGCTAGATATTTTCTTTTTGAACGCATTCCTTTTTGAAAGAAATATTTAGATCCATTTTGAATGTATGAAGAAATATTTGATACATGGTGCCTGCTAAAACAAGCTGCTTATTCTTTCTCCCTGTCGCACATAATTTTTTTTTAATCTGTAGGTATTTTAAATTGTAATATCTAACAAATTAAATCTGTGGTTCTCAGCCGATGGTATCCGTACCTTAGGTGGTACTCGAGAGGCTGCTAGAGGATATGCGATAAGTGAACGATTTTGGGGGCCCTCAACTAAAAAAAGAACAAAAGATTTGAAAAATATTAAAAAGGGTTCTTAAAAGTAGGTAGAGGCTATTATTAAGATTTTCAACTGCAATAATAATTTACCTATCGACATCCCTATTAATGCACTCCCGCATTTGAATTCACATTTATCCTATTTTGAGTCTATCATTTAAAATTTTGTGATTTAACTCAGTCCCAAATATCCCATTAATTTAACTTTTTCCTTTCTTTATGTCAATTTGCTTTCGCTTACTTCAAAAATCAAAAACGAATTTATATAATGAAAAAAATATATTTTTTAATTTTAATTCAACAATACCTCCCCTTTTGAGAATTTTTCTAATGGGGAAACAGATTGCGTGTGGGGATGCTTGAAGGATTTTAGGTTGGAGATACGCGGAAAGGAACTATGCCTCCTGGAGGTGCCGGGACTGAAAAACTACTTCATTACATGATAACTGTATATTAAATATATAAGGAACACGATTGCGTTTTTGAGTCAAATTTGTGAAATAAACATTAAATAAATGACTAATTTAATTTGATATATGTGTAAAGATCTTGTTTAAAAAACTAACTAGTTGTCTTCTAAGACATTTATGAGAAAAAAAAAAACCATGGAAAAATATTTTTTTTTGTCAAATGCTGAAACATTAGTGTTATTTTCTTTAAAAAAAAACTATATAGTATTGAATTTTGAATCTATGTTTAAGGACACCTGTTAAAATCTAATTTAGAGATTCTAATTTAGAGATGTGAGTGCAAAAGTGCAAAAGGACATATACTCCCCTCCCGAAGAATTTTTATCGAAATCGATATATTTCAGGATTATTCTTTTATTATAATATTTTATTATTTTCTAAATTTTAAATAAGATTTTTTTTTCATCACGAAAAGAAAAAAAAAAAAAGATTTTCAACTAAACCGATTCCCGAGAAAAGAATAGAATAGGATTTGCTGTCTTTGAAAAAGTGCCTCGAGTTTCGTATTTGTAGATGAAGAAGGAGAAGAAGAGTTACATCCCTAACACATGCAACCCCCCAAAAAAGGAAAATTTTATTCTCATGGTAACTTAATTATTTTTCTTAAATGATTTTTACTTTTTAAATTCTTATTACTTGATAAAATTACATCAATACTTCAAAAGTTTTAAATATGAGAAAAAAGTTTGAAAGAGCGTATTATTTACTTTTTTTACAAAGTGGTTATTCTAAAATAAAAATTGCTTCTCTCACAAAAATAATCAAATGAACCCCCTATAATTATTTTCTATTACGAAATAAAACAATCACCCCCTATAATTATTTCCCCCTATAATTTTTACTTTAATGCCAATTTTCTATTTGCCTAACAAAATTGAAAACTGCCTTAAATGTCCAAACTCCTTAGATAAATTATATTTCTTAGTATTTATTTGTATTATAAAACAAAAATTATATATTCTAAAGCTGGCAGTATGTTTTTAAGATTGTGTCCGCAAATCTATGTACCATTAGATAATATGAAAAGAAAGCTTTATCATGTAGCAATATTTTATAAACTATTAAAACTTTATTATGTATATAAATATTAGTCAATTAAAGTACAAATGTTAAAATATTTCATACAAAGAAATTGTTTTATTTCGTTGAAGTTTTACAAGATATGAAGAATCGAAAAAAGTTGAAAGAAATACACCATTTATTGCGTTTAAAAGTCGTATCATCACTTAAAAGCTTCTTTCCCCTATTAACCAAAGCATTAAATTCAAGATAAGTTTATAAAGTTAAGGGTTTAATAATTTTAAATATATCTTGAAATAAATTTCGATGCCTTGATTAAAATTTCAGTTTGATTACGAGAAATTTGAAAGCAGTTAAATATTGTTTGTATGACCAAAACATTTCCTCTATTAAAATAAGCAAAAATAAATACATTAACTTTTTTTACCAAGCAATTGTCATTTCTTAGAAATGTTCGGAATTGCAGTTCTTAAATTAATAGGAATCATAAAAATCACTATTGTTTGAACGAAAGTAGGAGAAAGATAAACACTGGCATTTTCATATTCAAACCAGTTTTGTAAAATTTTATTAAAAAAATTCATTTTAACAGGATGCATGGTATTTCTATAAAATTCAAGTTGTAATAAATATAATAAATTTTCCCATCACAATCATTTTGTTTTCCATCTAGAAAAGTTAGAATTGTGGTATTTTAGTCGTTTTCCACAACTTAATCCACAATTAGAAGGTTAAACACACACGCACCACTTTATTTCATTATTTCTTCTATTTCAGACTAAAACAAAGTCCATATGTTGCCAACTCAATATATAAATAGTCAAACATTGATTTACCTTTACCACTCGCTGTTATTTCAATGTGGTATATAATTGGTGAGATACTGCAGAATCTTCTATTTCAAAGATACAGTTTCAATCTAAATTTTTTAAAAGGATAACAGCTGGAATTCAGGTCAAAATCAATTGCAAAAGATCATAGCGATAAAACTAAATTAGCTACACAAACTTTAAATGCCTTAAACATTGAAAATAGGATATTGATAATGCAACAAATTGTAATTCAGAAATAGATTCGATGCTGTTATATGTTGGCAATTTCTTTTATTCGTGTCCAAAGAAGTACCTGAACCCCACCACATCAAGCAACTTCTTAAGCTTAGCTAAGTTTCTGTACAGATGTATACAATCATTTCTGGAAATTACAAATACAAATTTTGGAAATTCCTTTCAACATTTTCTCTTTTAATATATATTGTATTGATTTAGTGAAAAAGAAATTAAATTGAATCTACAATTCTTTTAATTCAAAATATTCTAATCAAATAAATCAACAGTGTTTAAATAGAATAGTCAAAAATAGCCTAATCATACAAGGCAACAGTGACAGATATTTAAATTATGACTTCTGCGTCATAATTTAAATTTAAAAATTAAAATCTAATTAGTGAGGCAAATGCACGTATTCATAATGGAGCTCAGTAAAGATTTCTTAATAACATCGTATTCGTAATAGTATTACAATTTTATGATTTTTATAGTAAAAAATTCCAATATCTGAACGAGTGGTTGAAATGAGTTGATAATGGATATACAACAAATAACAAGAACATTTATTTTTTTTTAATTGCCAAACTTTATTTGTATTTTAATTCAGCATATTATACAAACATATACAATAATCAAAGATCTAACTAAATTATTTTATACTGCTCCTCACGCTAGCCAACATGGCGGCATCCTCCTATTCTAATCCTTCCAAAACTAGAGTCGAGGGGAGTTGTTCCACTTCAACTCTTAGTGAAGTTGAGTCGTTACTTTACAGACCTTTACTTCTATGAATAAAGTATAAAAAGTATTATTAATGTATAGACATATAGATATAATTAAAAGAATTTTCAAATTTTTTTTAGTTATATTAATTTAATAATTTTCAATTTTGGATTCGCATTATTAAATAATATTTCCTAAAATCATAATATGCCCATTTACTGTTTAAGTATTGTTTATAGCATTTTTTTCAGTCAATGGTGAAAATACCATTTAGGTTGAACAATGCAAATGTTAACTTAGGTATTCTTCATTAAAACATTACAAACAGTTTGTTCAGTTTTTCTTTCATTAAACTAAATTATAATCTAGAGGGTTGTTTTTCTAGATTTTAAATATACAAGACAGACAATACAATTGAAATGTATGAAGT
>BMAW01013498.1:0-21053 GCA_019974015.1 Nephila pilipes
TTAAACATTTTGGGGTTAGCAAGGAGTACATTATCTGTCGTTATAACAGTGTACACGAAAGAGGGTAAGACGATGTATTCAAAGCACAACAATGGCCGAATGTCAAAGATTGTGTTAGGGATAGACGGGTCTTGAAGGGCATAGAATCCCGAAATTACTAGCAATCGTTTTCCAAGATAACATTCGAAATGAACAGTTATCTCATGGACCCCGTTTCAACAAAAACTGTAAAAAAGGAACTTCATGCTGCGAACATTTATGGCAGAGTGGCAATTTGAAAGTCCTTGGTGACAGCAACTAATACTTTCAAGTGACGCCAATGGTACAGAGATTACAAAGGCTGGTCCCCATAGCATTGGTAACCGGTAATATGGTCAGATGAATCGTCATTCACCATATTTCAGACGACCGGACGAGTTTATGTCTGGAGAATGCTCAGAGTAGCATTTAATCCTGAATGCCTCTTGCCAACTGTGAGGCATGGGGGGGGCTCAATTATGGTATGGGGTGCGATATCTTGGTGCGGTCTTGGACCACTTGTTATTCTGCACAGGAGAATCAAATCCAATCACTATCTAAGCATTCTAGGGGATCATGTCCATTCTTTTGTCCAGACTATATTCCCTGAAGAGCGTCTGCTTTTTCAAGACGGCAACGCCCCTATCCACACTGCTAGGTGTGTTCAAGCATGGTTCGAAGAGCATGACTGTGAAGTTGAATATCTTGCCTAGCCCCCTCCGTTTGCGGACTTGAATGTTTTTAAACATTTATGGGAATATTTGGAGTCTAAACTTCGTTCCTTATTTCCACCTCCATCCAGCCTTTCGAAATAAGAGACCGTTCTGCAGGAGGAAGGACTTAGAACTTAATATTGTTCATGACCTTTATGCATATATCCCACGTCACATTAAATTTGTACTTTAGTCAAAGGGTGGTCAAACCACCTATCAATAAAGATTTTGGATTATTTCACAGGTGTTCGTATTATTTTGTCCTCCATCTGTATGTATGTATTTTCCGTGAGTTCAATATAAGTTAACTTTGTTTTTGCCGTTATATATTCGCAGAACATTCAGTGTCATTTATCCAAATAATCATTATAAGATGTTTGTTATATTTTGTTTTATTTAATTCTTCACTTTATCGAGAATAGTCGCAGTATATTAGTAATCTTGGTAGTATAAAAATAACTTTTTATTCAAAAAGGTTTTTTTTTCCTCATTAGTAGTACATGACTTTTGACATAATGCAATGCATATCATTATTTAGGTACTCTTTAGAAAAAAATCCTTTAAATAGACAAAGTATTTTTCACATATACGTAAAACAATACACTAAGCATAGTGAATCATTTTTAATGAAATCATGGTATATGTCTTTTGAAAAAAAAAAAAAAAAAAAAATACAGAATTTCGTAATTTTGAAATTCGCAAATTTCCTGATATTTTCCTATATAAAATTATGTTATAAAATTTAGGCATAATTTAGAGAAAAACATTTTGTGTACCTAAAATATACAAAAAAAAATTCAACAATCAAAAAATAATTTAATTTTCAGAAAAAGTGAAAAAACTACAAAAACAAATATATTTTGCAATATACCTGTGACTAAACATTTCCCGCATGGTATTCATCTTGCTCCTCTAAATCCTGATTGTTTTGTCTTCTCTTGAATGACCTCCTTTTGTTCTGCTCCTACGAAGACACTTTCTTTAATAGATGTTCTGCTGCAAATATTCGCTTCATATCAGTCTGAAGTAAAGCACGTTCAGTCTTGTACCCTAGGTCATTTTCCAAAGCTCCAAAGACGTTGAGCTTGCTTAAGTATCCATCATTGAGGAAAATCATAGCATCAATAACTCCAAATCTTAGAGTTTCAATCATAACAAATGATATTTTTGGTATTTGATCACAAATATAACTGTTTAAGATTTAGATGGAATTCTGAGTTCTCACAGGTAGACGCTTTCGAAGTAATTTCTTCTGGATGAGTTCCCATAATAGTTTTCTAATTATTGTAAGATCAAATTCTGCAATGAATGTTTGTGTTCATATAATTCATCAGGTATAATGCTTCGGTTATAACCGCATCAGTTTTCTATACCTAGAGGACACAAACTATGTTGAGGCTCATTGTCTGTGCTCAGTTTAAGTAAATAAATAGCACAAATCGCTCTTTGTATGTCCTTCACAGAAGCAAATTTTTTTCGAATGGCTAAGCCATAATAATGATATAGGGAGTTACCTCCTTCAAAGTCAGTCGTCCAGTATAGCTTCATCCTTTTTTTAGCTTTAATAATGTCTCTAAACCTAGTGCCCCCCTTTCAAGTATTTAGATTTCGGTATTACTTATATTTTGGTTTTTGTCTTTTATAATTTGAAAGCCTTCGGAATCAACATCTCCGAGGTACTGAATATGTTTCGCTTTTCGTGAGTAATCAGATCGTTTAAATACATTAAAACCCCCTTGCTATTTTCCCCTGCTGAAGCTTTCATAATTTTTAAAACAAATTTCACCCATTTGCTTCTTACACTTACATATTCAACACTAGTAAGAGCTCCAAAGTCAATGATTTTTTCCATTCTCATCTGATGTAGCACACACAGCATTCAAAGAGGAACAATTTATTTTGTTCAGTGTGCCATCCAACGCAATACCCATATTGGAGCAGTTATCATTTGCTGCGATAGCTTCTTGTACAACCGTGTTCATCGAGTCTTCTATAACTTTCGATAAGATACTCAGAATCACATAATTATGACTTACGAACTATGCAGGTGGAGGAGACAAATGTATTTGCCCATAGAACATTCGAGTATTCGCTCCCCCTTTACCTATGGTTATCATTACACATAAAAAGGATTAGATTTCTTTGACGACATGGTACTCATCATTTCTCCACTCTATCTTATTTCAAACTATCACTATTTTTACCAAACTTTTGCGACTGTATGATTCTTCCTTTAATTATACATCTTAAGAAACACATTTTTTGCAATATTAAAAATTATTTATAAGGAAAAAATGCCTTCTACTTTAATAATTATGTTTGTAAATTTTACATCATATTGTTCAGTCATATCTCAGTCTGAGAGAGCTCTCAGCCAAATGTAGCTGTTTCTTAGTCAACTAATAAATCACGTTATTCACTTATCTATTGTGTTATCAATTCAACCTCCTTCAATATTTACGAGCCATTTTGGTGGGAGCACAAGATTGAGCTGCTACTTCTACATCCTGGAATATCATACTACTAAAAGAAAATGTAATCGACTGCAAAATATCCCTCCTGAATTATGGCTCTATACTGCACCTAAAAGAACAAATACATCAAAGGAGATAGCAACGGAAACAAATCACATGATATCTCACCTCCAATGGGTCAGACTATTAATCTCTAAGTGTCTCGTATAGACCATAGCCAAGAACCAAACAAGAGGCTTAATGATTATGACCAAGTATTAAATTACTATTAATAGAATGAAAGTTTCTTCTTGGCAAATGTGTACTTTTTTCCTTGTACGGAATGATATTGGAATGGTAGGAGAATATTGAAGAACTTCCAACATCATGATACCGATTGAAGTGGGAAATCACCAAAACGTTTGTTGACCTAGACTATTAAGAAAGAGAGCCGAGAAAGAGCTTGGATTTTGAGCAAAAAGGATTCGAAAAGCACGCAATCCTATATTCAAAGCATGCTGAGACTTTGCCAGGAAATGAATCTTCAAATACCGGAGGATGGAAATGTGTCCCACTTCATGATGGGTATTGCGGATGACTATTAGGTCTCCTGACTAAAGAACTCACAAAGTGGAAATAATTTGAAAATGGTTTCAGTACTTGGAAGAAATGATAGACAAGTTACCAAAAAGTGATTTGATCGTTTACCTATTATCACTTCAATGTCATCAATAACTGAAGATATTGATCTGGTCAATATAATTAAGCTAGTTATCCAAGCAGAGTTCCAACGAGTGTTTACACAGAATACCGAAAATCCAGGAGGTATAATCACAATTGCTTCAAGCTTTTGTCCGTGAAGAGGTACAGGAAGATCTGTCACTTCTCACACTACCAGGAGAAAACTGGAGTGAAAATTCTCTTCGACCCAGATGCAAACCACTTTACTCAACTGTCGGGAAAAGACAGATACCAATGAATGAGCTAGGGCAAATAACCTCTTTGAAACCGCATAAAATTAACCTGTTTTTACTGCAAGTACACATACAAAAGCAACAGAAGAAATACCGCCGAATAAAGATGCAATGTGAGAGACTCAGCCAAATAGCCACTAGAGCCCCCACACCGAGTTCATCTCGAGGACGATCCCGGACATTCCGCTTCTAATCGACGGGCCGATACCAACGATGCAGCTCATTGCCAACTCGACATAATGATGAAGGATGGGGAGCCGAGATATTCCTAGAAGGCTAGGTCGTCGAAGAAGAAAATCTTCCATCCACTGCGAAGATGCCCGGAAATCATCTCAGAGTTATCGATAACCATCCAGTCCATGCTCTAGTAAATTTCGGCGCAACTACCTCTATCATTTCTGAACCCTACTGACGCCATCTTCGAAATCTATGATTACGTCAAAAGAAAAGTTTATATTTAATGTTGCATTGGAAACTATTTTCCTACGCTGGGAAAGTGCACACTTTGTCTTGAAATTAATGGATAGAATCAACCTTTTGAATTTACGGTACTACCAAATTTTGGCTATGATATCATACTTGGTTAGGATTTTCTGGAGACATCATAAGTCGTTATAGATTGCAGGAGATTTTAATTGAGGTTGAATGACACTGTAAGTAAAACCTCAAATTCTCAAAAGCGTGTATCTTACATGCTATAGACAATTCCAAAACATGTGCGCATTCTGTCGCAAAAATTCATGCTGCTATTCCAAGTGGAGATCAAATTATCGACGTGATATTGCAGGGAAATAAAATGGTTTCTCTAATAAAGGAATAACTATGCCAGCTAACATAATAACATTTTGCAGTGGCAAAGGTAAATTATGGATTTCTAATGGTCACGTGCTACTATAATTATTCGTATTCTTAGGATGAGGACTTTCTAAGTACAATTTTTCTTGCAGAATTTAATGATACATTCCAAGCGAAGCAGATTGGACAGTCAGTCGATTTCCAAAGAATTGAAGACAAATTGAAAAGTGTAATAATAAAGCAACAATTTGATGTGGAATTTCACATAAAACTTAGAGAAATCGCTACTGTAAAAAACAATTTATTTAAACAGGTTTATGGCAATGAATACTAATCACGTACATATGTTTTTTAGTGGTTTAAGCGTTATCAAGATTGCCGGGAATATGCTGAAGGATATTTATGGTCATGTCGCAAATCCACGTCCAAAGAAAAGGACGACACGAATTCTTGAAGAACGAGTTATTCTGAATTGTCTGTCAAAAGATTTCTTGCCAAATGGAACATTTGCCAATTTCTACTGATCTTGCGCAAACCTCCTATCTTTTTCATCAGGTGTAATCTTCATTAAAGGAATGAAAGTTGAGTCCCTTGAATCTGTGAAAGCGAAAGCAGTATTTGTTATTAAGGAACTCACAAAAGATTTCTTCAAACATTGTTAAATTTTAACAGGTGATAATACATATCAATGTAAATAAATTTCCTCAAAAATTACATATTCAAAAAGAAACGCCAAAGGCATAGCGCATTTCTAAAAGGCTGCTTTATAATCGTTAAAAAACATTTCCAGTTGGGATTCCTCTGAAGTAAGCGAACACCATACAAATGTAATCTGGGAAATAAGAAGAAAAGAAACGTAAACAAATTTAAGTCTTAATGAATGAAAGTCACCGATGCCATTCTTGGGAAGTTACTACATGATACATCAAATCTAACAGTTATGATATAATGATGCGATAAATTACGATATAATGATGCACATTAGTAATAATATAAAAACAGATGTATACTTATCATTTATGGCGCTATCCACGAAATTACCGTTTAATTATATAAAATTAGCTTTCCCCATGGACGGAACTCAATCCAAAAATATTTAAAAACTCGGATCGACTGCTCTTTCAAAATGGACATCTTCTTCTCGATTTGATACAGGTCAAGCAAGACCTGCATATGTTTTTCTCTAATATTACATTTTTATATATATATTGCTCTATTTCTCCCGATAAATCAAAACAGATATGTAAACGTATTAAACAGCTTAATGTTTTAACGTGTTGTAGCGGTTGGAGTGTTGGAGTTTCATTTTAGAGTAGGTTTTCTTTGATACAATATTTCTGCATTATTGAGTACTGTCCACTTTTAAATTATTTCCCGTATTTTCAGAATAAACACAGAGTAATTCAATATATCTAGAACACTGACCATGATTTTTTTTAGTTTATCCTTATAAAAGTCGGAAAATGTGTAAAATAAATATTTGCTCTTGCATTGACACATGCAATCTTACATAAACAAACATTTTCGATCCAATTTCGATATCGTTTTAGATTGGGTAACGTCCCAACAATTTCCATTTGAATAGGTTCACATTTCCGATTTGAATAGTTGTTTTTCAGATCTTACTTCTCTAAATTATCATAAGTTTGCAAGATATAAAAAATAATTAAATTATTGGATATGTAAGAATTTCATTAAAAATCTCGTTTTTACTAATTAATAAATTCTGTCTAATTACTACAGGTGAGTTATTGCGTCATATTTTGATATGTCCAAAAAATTTAGTTCTCCGAAGGAATGTGCAGCTGCAAAAAACTCCAGCGATGTTCAAATGATAGAAGAGAAATTAGAATGAATTTAATAGAAAATTAAACGCACTTTATGTGTATCCCAAAATAAAAAGTGAATTGCATAAAATAGGATCAATTGTTTTCAAACGCTTGGAGTTATTTTCATGTATAGTGCTTTACTTTAACTAAAAAGCCATCTAGATTATGCACTTAGTAAAGGGAGATTATAATTAAAGTCAGCCTATTTAAACCCCTGTAAAACCAGTTTTTCTTGTCGGAGTTTGATTACACTTGGTAAATTTGTTAATTTGTTGATTGTTACACTTGTTAAAGTTTAAAATGAATCATGGAGAAAATGTTTTTTCAGTAATACTAGTTCTAAGGTTGAACACAAGATGACGCTTTTCAAAAATTTCTTATGCAAATTATTCAAATATATAAAAAGATTTCCTGTAAGAGCCAGAAAATTATTCTGCTTCCCTTTGTTATTGTTAATTATGTCCTTACAGAAGGAAGATCAAGTTTTACTGGTAAAATTATTTTATCAGAACTGCAGCAATAGCTAACGTGTACTACATGAATATCGTCGTATAAAAGGAATGTGAAATATGTGCATGTTTAACAATTGTTTGAAGAAGATGTATATAAAATTTAAGAGACTGGTGATTTGAACGTACCGCCAGGATTAGGGTGGAAACTAATTGAGAATGAAAGTGTCGAAGAAATTGCTTCTGCTGTGATTAACAGATCCTACAGTTGCAGCTATTCTTCAGAAATTATTCAATCAACATCAAGAGAGTTGGATATTCCATTATCGAAAGTACGAAAAGACCTGTGATCAATTTTTTAATTGTATCCGTATAAGATTCCTGTAGTGCAAATACTGCAAACTCAAGACCACCAAACACTCTCTGATATTTTTTGCCAATTATCAATGAGAATGGATGTTAATTACAAGTCGCCCTTGAAAATTTCTATTGCCACGTGAGGCTAACTTTATTTAGATGGCTATATTAATAGTCAATATAATTACATATGGGGTGTATGATCCCCTAATGCCCTGAAGAAACAACTACATTATTCTGAGTACGTGATGGCATTTTGTGGATTTATTGCTGGTTTTACCCTCAGATTGTTTCTCTTTGAAACTCTCACTGCTCGAGGTCCTAAAACGTGAATTCTTACGTGTATAGAACAGTGAACAGCCTTCGACTGCTGGTCATTCCAGTTATTTCAGATTGTGTGGATTTCTTGAAGACCAAGTATATGGTGGAGGAATTGAGTTGAAAGCCAGCATAATATGCCGTGTTTCTGGGATCCCTCAAGAGTTTCTTTGCTCTTCCAATAACTCGCTATAATACACTTTCCTCAAGTATTTGTTGTCAATAGAGCACATTTAAACACATTCTGTATTTGAATAAATTTTAATGAGTATGATAGAATTGTTGTCCTTCTTTAAGCACCACAATTGTGCCTGGTGATCAAAATTTAAACGATTTGTTTGTTAAATAAATCGATTCGCCACAGATATGTGAAGAATACACAGATTTTCATCATTGCAGGATAAGCAGAAGATTTCCACAAGAATCTAAATAGGGTAACTGTAATTAAATTTAACCGTTATTATAAGAAAAGCAATTAAAGAACAGGTAAATCGAAATATATTTTACGATCATTATTAGATCACAATGAAGGATCTTTTCCAGACGCATTAAGAGACATTTGCGTTATCTTACATTTTCTTTTTTTTACTTTAAGTAATTTATACATTTCTATTAACATTTTTTTGTGGTAAATAAATATTAATTAAACTACGTTTTTGAATAAATTCGTAATACTATTACAGCATTAATTTGCCCCTATTTACAGTGCTTGGCCGTATACTTTGGGTACTAAGCAATAAATATGTTTTCATACTCTTCGTCATATCGGGCTAGAAAAGTACGAAATGTGTATTGGTTGCACTCAATAACAACTATGTATATATTTAACATTCAATAAGTCAAATTAATATTTATATTTAATTTTTTCACAACTTGAAGAAAATATTACAATTAATTTCATTAGAACTTCTTCATGCCGGGGATCTTTAGCTTGAATCTTGCTTTAAATAACTTCCTAGGGGAAAGTATTTTTTTTAAATTAAAAAATAATGTGGATGAACTTTCCAACATATATTCCATTCAACTACGCATTTTTAAAATAGATATCATTTTTCGGAAATTTTCTAACAGTTGTGTATGCATGAAATACTTATTGCGTAAGAAGTTAAAGTCGTTAAAGTCAAAAATAAAGCGTTAAAGTCTATGTAACAAAGATGTCTTTATCTTTTGTAAATAGGATTTATATTCCTTGCTGTGAATATAAGTGATGTTCTTTTGCATACGTTTTTTTTATTCAATTCTTCTAATTTTCCACAAATTACGGATTTAAGACCTATTTGCGCGGAACTATTCCCAATTAATCCAAAAGTAACATTGCCGTACAGTGAATAGTTTCATACCTTACTCCAATAGCGTATCCTATATTTGTGGAGATATAACAAATGCAAAAATTATTTGCAATAAAGTTTGTTTTCTCCTTATGTTTTAGTGTAATTCAGTACTCTCTACTCACAATATGCGAAATATTGGGGGATCTTTTGAAAAACTTGTCACCGGAACAATTGGTATCTGCTTCAGCCCATAAGATGTTGCTAATTTCGAAGAAATGTTTGAATAGACTTCAGAGAAACCTTATACCTGAATTTCACGAATATACGTGTGTCAGAAAGGCACATTACATTGTATAACAGGTATAAAAAAATCAAATAATCTAAAAATAAATCAATGTCTACTTTATACTCATTTCTGAGCAAGTTAAATGAACGACACCCTTAACAGATAAATTGTATACAAAAGTAAATCCCAATAGAAGCTTTTTAATTTTAAGCATTTTGTATCTAAAGAAAGCGCTAACATACGATCCTTTAATAGCAATGTTCAACTAGAAGACCCCAACGTAAATAAATACAGATGTCAGTGCTCACAGAATCGGCACAGTTCTTTTACAATTACAAGATGGACATGAGAAAAAGATATTATAAACATTACGTACAACTTCAACAGCAGAGAGAAAATTTTCCACAACTGAAAGGTAATTTCTCGCTGTCGTATTGTCATTGCACAAATTGTTGACGTATCTTTTGGGGAAACATATTAATGCTGTGACAGACCATCATTCTCTATGCTGAGTACCTAACCTTCAATACCCATCGAACATGATGGCCTTTACGTCTTCAAGAGTATGACATGTTCAATATATATTTAACAGTGCCAAGATGCATAAAGACACAGACATCTGTTATAGAAATCCATTGGAGTATAACATTGACTCATTTTAAGAAGTGAACTTCCCTGACTGATTCTCTAATTTAGCGGCAAAACAGAGGAATATTTCAGAACTCAAAAAATTATCTCTTCATCAGAAATATCTGAGCCAGTAATAACAACTAACGAATATAAATACAACTAATGATATCCAAAAAAAACTTTGATACGTAAAATATTGTTACTGGTCATTCCGAGAAACTCCAATATTTTCATGTCGCATCTATAACAATTCATTTATGGTTTCGTCAGAACATATGACAGAGTGAGTAAACGATTCTTTTGGTCGCATCTTGTCACACTGCAGTCTTCGTTCGCATGAGAATTTTCTTTTTGTTTCACCAGAAAAATATAAAGTGATTGATGGATTGTTGTGAAATTTCACATGAAATTGTAATACAAATGCTACAGATAATTTTCTAAAAGACGTGCATAGCTATGAATATTTATCTCATGCATGGGTTTTGGTTGTTTAAGCATTTTAGGATGGCCATGAAGACATTCAAAATAATTCTCGACCGCCTTGCCATTCCACGTCATAAACGTATGAAAATACCGAGAATATCGGAAATTTTGTTCGATCTTACAGCTTGTTAAGAATTCGTGCTATTGTTGGGACTTTAGTCATCGATAAATAATCCGTGAGGCAAAAGTTTCCTCGAAAACACTGCACCAGCTAATTCCTCATTGTTTGCGGTTTCAAGCGAGATACAGCCTCCCAAATAATAGACCATCTACCTTATTCGCCGGATCTTGAGCCATCAAGTTTCTATCTCTTACCTAACGTGAAATTTGCACTAAAAATTGTTAGATTTGAGTCCGTTGATTTATGAAAGAAAAAGTGACTCATGTTCTGAATAATCTGACAGTAGACTTGCAGCACTATATCAAACAATGGAAGATTAACATGCAGCATTTTACAGAGAAAGGATAGGTTATATATTAAGTTTAGTTTATTCTTCATTAACATCGCAGTAGAAGCAACACAAGGGCTATTGGTGACGGACCTCGTAATTTTGAACCTCGTTCAAGAGGCGAAGACGAAATCTTAGCTGGCACATCTCTCTCCTAACTTCCATACCACCCCAACGGGAAGACTTTTGGTCCTAAAAATTTAAAGTGCATCAGCCCCGGCTACACGGCGGGTCTTTAGCGACCAAGGATCGCACCCGCGATTGAATGAAAACCGCCGGGCACGAATCCAAAGCCATGGCCATTAAACTATCGCGGCCTCGATGCATATTGAAGAAACAATGTAAATATGTATATAAATTCAAAATATAATGTCTTACAGCGTCAGTTTCGTAATTTAATTGCCACTACTAATGTTGCTACTAATGCCACTACTAATGTAATTTAATTGCCACTACTACAAGTTGCATTGTAAACTAAGAATGGAAAATGACGCAACGTCAAGTCGCGGAAAAATGAGATAATCATTATTGGGATAAAAATAATTATCTGAATTCATTTGACATTCATATAGAAATAAAATTTCAGTATGGATATTAAAAATGAAAAAAAATTTAAGAGTCATAAAAATGTGGATAATTTCA
This sequence comes from Nephila pilipes, assembly GCA_019974015.1. Lineage (NCBI taxonomy): Eukaryota > Metazoa > Arthropoda > Arachnida > Araneae > Nephilidae > Nephila > Nephila pilipes. Next base: position 11,668 of record BMAW01013498.1, read on the forward strand.
AGAACAACCAGTACATCACATATATCTTAAAAACGTATATCGCTGTAATATATTGTACGACTCCTGGAGCTATATGTCAAATGTAAAATCCGCATAGGATACTGCAAAGAAGTGTAAAACCTTTCCTTCATCACAGCATATTCATCATTTCGCTCTTACCTATTTGAGAGTTAGGAGAATAAGCAGTTTTCGCTCTCCTATGACGCGCAACGCTACAATCGAACGGTAGCTGAAAGTGGGAAACATTTTCTCTCTAGTTGCCTTTGAAAATATCCCTCACTTCTGAATGTGATACGGAAAACTCGCTCGCTTTTAAATGATAGTTTTTAAAGAATTATTTGCGATATATTAATGTAATATTTACACCAATTCCAACTTGAATTTTTAAACAATTTAGTAAATATTGTATATTATAAATATTAATTCTAAAATATTAAATTAAAATGTCTTAACCTTTTGAGGACGGGCACTTTCGAGAAGGAAGTCCTGATAAGGACGGGTGTTTTTACTACATTACTTACCCCCTTTCTCGTCAATGATTGACATTTTTAAGTGTCGTCCGACAAAAGGACCAAATTGAATGTTTGAACCTGCTGTGCAAGGGGGATGTTTGAATTCCAAGAAGTCCCTAACAACCAATGAGTCTCCCTTTTTTAGGGGAAGTTCCCTCTGAAAGCCGCTTTGCGGTTATTTGTCCGTTTCCATTTCAAGAAACTTTGGGAAAGATGTTCTGAAAATTGAAGCAATGTTTTTTTCCTACAATTTCCTTGTATTATTCTTAGTATCACAATTAGAATTTTCATGCAGAACATTATTCTATTCATATACAATAATCCGGAAAGATCTAGTATAATTATTTTATTTAGCAATATTTATAGCCGGCAGTGAAGACAACCCCGTTACATGATATAATTATCAAATTATATTATATACCATTTAAAATTTTAATACATAAACAATATGAATTATCTATTTATACACACAAAAATTCTCCTCTAATTATTTAGGAAGTGTGAATATGCTTTTAGCATCTAAAAATCTGAATAAATTTGTAATTCTTTTGAATAATTAAGGAAAATGTTCAAATTATTAAAAAAATTTGTAATATTTTCTATTAATCTGAATTAATAACAGAAATAAATCAGCAATGGAAAAAAAAGTCTTGTATTGTTATAACTTTTATCGATTTTAACAATATCTGTATTAATTTGGAACATTTTAACTATTCCAGCAAAATTTCTTTTGCTTGAAACTTTTACTCTGAATTTAATATAAAATACTACATTAAAAAATTAAATATTTATTTCGTTTTATTCAAAGATCAAATATTCAAAAACATGTTTAAAAGTATGTAGCATGATAACATATTTTAATTTTATAATCTTTATTAAATACATTGAAAATTTACAAATATTATAAATTTATTTTATATATATCAAAGCCATCCATGTAACATATTCTGAAATGTTTAGTTTGAAATTACGGTTGAAGTTCTTCAAGAAATATATAGTAATATAAACGTTAGAAAATTTAGATAAATATTGTTCCTTATAATCAAAATGATTAATCGAAAAGAAAAGAAATATATTGAGAATATATCAATGTGATAGATTTTCGATTAAATTCCGATTTTCTCAAATCAACGACGGTTGATTGATTAGTTTTACTAACGCCGTACTAAAAGCAACACTTAAACTATTAGTTGCATACCTCGTAATTTTGAACCTCTGTCATGTGAAAAGGATGACGCTTGAGCTGGCACCTCCCTCTCCTAACTTCCACACCACGCCAACAGGAGGAGTTTGAACCTTGACAGATTTTACGTGTATCAATCTCGAATACACAATGGGTCTTTAGTGGCATCAAGGCTCGAACCCGCAACTCGACGAAAACTGTCTGCCACGGGTTTGCGACCGTTATCACTAGAATACCACGACCACCAAATCAACGATCAATTGTTTTAATATTGTTTAATTCTCTGAAACTCGAAATAAATATCCGTGAAGGGACATTCACATTATATGCTAATGAAGAGCAAATGTACATTTAATAAATTTATGTTTAAATATTATTTATAAGCATCGATTGTCTAAAAGTCAATAAATATATTTTTTTTAAAAAAAATCAGTTGTGCTTTTTGACAGTTGCCATTAGAAATTGTTTCTTACCGAATTATAATTAATAAAATATGTATATTGTTCTTAAGAAAATTCTTGCATTCTTTTTCCTCAAAAAATAAATGAAATGTTTTATAAATATATATTTTCTATATAAAACGTTATTCGTGATGAGCTTAATTGCTTATTTTTCATGTATAGTTTCAATAACATTAGCATGTTACTGAAATTATGTATGAAAGAGAGTAATACTCTATGTCTGAACACTAAGAGTAATACTCACAAATCTGAGTATTACTCTTAGAATTTAAGGAATATTTTTCAATCTAATGCACCAAAAATTAAAAGAGTAATACTCAGATTTTTAGTGATAATAAGTGAAAATAGTAATAATCAAAATAAATAAAGAAAGAAAATAATTCAATTCAGTTCAGTTCTTAGGGTAACATTTCTTTTATTACAAAGTATAATACTGTTAGATGAGAAGCTAAAACTATTTGGGTTCGGGGAGGAAACCTTCCTAAAGTCCCCTTATTATAATTATTTCTATAAAAAAGCCATCATTTATTTCATAAAATAAATAGGTATAGTGACCTAGAAACAAAAATATTTAAGATTAAAGAAAAACAATTTCTGCCAGTTTGATATTTCAAAAAATGATTTTATCTTTTCATTCTCGAACAAAGCAAAAAATTGTTTTCGAGCTAGCTTTGAATTCTGAAATTTTTTGTGGCTTCAACAAAATCTATCTTTTTACTGCTACATTTTTAATGAAAATGATTGCCGAAAAAATTTACTAGATTCGTTGTTGACCAAAGACAGTTTTTAATCAAATTAAAAAAGCTTTTCTTGCAAGAGGCTAGTGAAAAACGCTTTAAAAAAAAATGTCCCAAACATATATTTAAAAACTTAAGGTTTATTAGACGTATGAGCCGGACATCCACGGCGACTTTGTAAGAAAGGAATTGCCGACACATATAACGTCAATAAAATCGGGAATGAATTATAATCATTTGAAGTCGAGAATGAATGAATGCGAAAGAATAGTGCCCCTGAAACCAATTATCTCGTTTCCTTTTCATGTATAAGGTTTGAGATAGCTCTCGGCACTTTTGGAGCTAACCCTAACCTAGCTTTGAATGCACTTCATTGTGCATTCAAAGATTTAAAGATCCAGATAGACAGGATTAGAATGGCTGGACACTAAAGATTTATTGACACTTTATCTGTGGTATGAGTTTAAACTATCTAATGTTAGAAGGGGGGGGAAAAGGGAAAAGCGAATTTTTCCCCAGCAGTTTTCTAACAACCAAATAGGATAATATTTACGTTTCAAAATTTTACTTTGAAAAAAGAAGTAGAATGTTTTAATTCAAAGAACCTTCTCTAGTTATGATAAAGTCAAGAAATACAACTCATTAGGCAGAATTTTAGAATTAAAATAATCAATGAAAGTGCATTTTTCTCTTACTGCGAATTGTATTATATAATATTGTATTTTGCTTGAGTTTAAAAATTCAATTCAACTTACAGAAACTTGTTTTTTAAAGATTTTTGAAGAGAAAAACAAGGGGGAAATGTATGTATTGCTAGTTTCTGTTCTAATTTTTTTCTCCTATTTATCTCCACAAGTTTTTACATTTGCATATGAATGAATGGATCATCAATAAAAAAATAATTGCATTCATAAATGAATGCAAATAAGGAAAATACATGGTTCGAAAAACTAACTATATTCGTCCTTTTTTTAGAATCATTGGTACAAATCAACTACTGCATAATAAGTCATGTTTTGTGCAGTTTTTTTTTTAAACTAATTTTTAACAATTCTAATAATTTCAGCACTCATTCAACGGAGCATTGTATTTTCTAACACTCACTTTATTCGGTACATGTTTTAATTTTGTTACAAAAAAAAATATTTTCCTTTTTCGAATACTGTTATTAGAGTATAACTCAAAATATTCTTTTTTTTCTTCTTGAGTGTGTGGTTACAGTGTGTTGTGTTTGTAATTAAAACTTTTGATAAAAATTTTATTTCCCACCGCTATAATGAAAAGAAATTATCGAACAAGGATGAGTTGAATTCTATTTCAAAATATATTTCTACCATTTTTTAATTACTTATTCATGCTAACTTATGGGAAAACAGTTCCCTAAAATGAGAGCATGTAAAAAAATTATATACCCTTTTTTTAAATATAGAACTTTTAAAATAAATGTACAAACTTTCATAGTTCCAGCGTATTATTTTAATTTTCTTTCATAGAATGCTCCATTTTATTTCATTGACCTTTAAATTTTTTTTATTTTTTTTATCTTTTTCACGACACCATGCATTTACAATTCCAAGTCTTTTTTATAAAAAAATATAAGATATCGAATTTATTCTACGCATGCAATAAGGATTTTGATAAATAGTTCTTTTTTAAAAACAACCTTCAAAATTAGATGTAACAATTCTTTTTACTGTTTTTCGTAGCAACTGATAGAAAAAAAATAACTGCAAAAATGTAAATGATAGTATTAGAACCAAATCCATACATAGAATTGTGAAAAATGATTCTAAGAAATTAAGAAAAAGATAACTTAAAAATATTAAAATTCCCTGTGGTGAAAATTTTAAAACATTACAATATCTTGAAAATAGTAAAAAATTTAATTAATTATTTATTTAAAGATGAAGTTTTTTCTTTCTTTCTGGAATGCATATTTTATGTGTATCCATATATAGTGAAAAAATTATTTTCTTATAATTTTACAAAATTGCTCAACTCAGGTTTGTAAAAAGACACCAATAGTCAATGTAATAATTAAAGCTCATAAATTTGCGCAATGTAATTGAACATAATATGTTTATATGAAATCATTAAAATTGTCATTCTATAATTGTAATATCAGTTAATAATTTCAGTAAGTTTCTGTAATGTTAAAACAAATTGTGGATACTTACTTATGTGTAAATTGTCCGCAAATTGCATTATAGATTACAAATAAATTTTTAAGTAGTTTTACAGTCTTAATTGATAATAGAAATAATAAGCTGAACAACTTTTAAGTATGGTTTTTATCTGTGCTGGTAATATCTGTTTTCTTTTGCGTTATGCAAATATGAAATTATCCTACTTTATGCAATCAAAGTAAAAGAAATTGCTTTATGTTAAAAATATCTCTTAAATTCATAAAACTTTTCACGATAACATTTTTATACAACATGCATTTCTTCTAAAACTACTAACTCGAACAATAATATAAAAAGATTAATATAAATCAGAAGATAAAAAATTATTTCCAAATAATGAGATGTGTACGATATAAAATAATCCATTAATTATTTATTCTTACAGTAAAAAAAAATCTTATTTTAGGTATAATATTTAGCACAAAAAAATAGAAATAATATAAACTGTTTGCCTAAGAGAAATTAAAATTTTTTATTTAAATTTTATATGAAAAATTGAGCATATCAATTCACACATTTTGTACTGTTAATAATATTTTCATAGATTACGCCAAATTTTTATACTCGTAAAAAAGTTGCTCAAAATAATAAGAAAATATCAAATTGAGAAAAATAAATCATTTTATTTCAAGTAAAGTGAAGTTATTAGTATGTGATATATTAAAAAAAAAATGTTCGAAATTATTTCTGTTACAAAATACTTCAAGTTAAAGTAAAATATTGCAATTCAAAATCATAAAAAGGGAGAAAAAAAAAGGGATTATTCGAGAAGCGTGTACAAAGGCGGTCTATCACTAAAACCTCCGAATACAAAGAGGGGTGGTAAAGTGATTGGCATTTACGAGCTCTACAGTGTTTCGAAAGCTGTTATGAGGGGAAGGAACTCCTTGGTCGATTTCACGACCAAACCCGTCCTTTAAGATACTGTTCCTTTTGGTCGCGAACGCGAACGCCCAGCCTCTAAAGGTTAATAAATACACGCAATTTTAAGCTTTATAAAACATGAAATTGTTATATATATCAAAAATTCTTTCCGTCGTTTTTCAGAAACAAACTCTCGCCAAATTACACATGAAAAATAACTAGATTAACAGCTGAATCCGCAACATTTTTCTTTAATATTTATTTTACGGTACCCGTAGTGCCACATTCACACTTTCAAATCAACTAAATTTTACACTGCTGTCCACACAATATGTGACCAGCAGTATAAATAAGATGTTCATGAAAAATGTAACACCCAGAAGGAATACAGATATCACAGCGAAATTTATTTGGCAGATATCATGTTGTACAAAGATCAAACGATTAAAATTACAGACTCTTGTGAAGTGTGGATGATGACGAAATCAGTAGTTAATGTAACCGCCATTGTTGGCTATAACCGCTGTCACACGCCTCGGTATAGAATCAAAGAGGCTTTGGATGTATCCTTGGGATAAAACAGTCCATGCTGCTTCCACATATTGCCAAAGTTGATCTGGTGTAGCAGCGGGTTCCGGTTTTATTTTATCCCGGGCCAGTCATTTTGCAAGCATGGACCACTCGTTTTAGGTTAGCGATAAATCGGGAGAACAAGCAGTTGAAGGAAGCAATCCAATCTGATGGTTAAAGAAGAACTCTTGACCATTGCGTGTCACGTGTGCTCGCGCATTATCCTGTTAGAATGTGGCTGATGTCATGCGCTGAAGGCATGGGAGGACCATGGACTCCAACACCTCAGAAATGTAGCGCTGGCTGTTTATGGTATCGGTAATGCGTACTAGAGGGGTCCGCCGTTCATCGAACCATTGGCGGCGCAAGCGCCTTTGGTTTCGAGTCAAGGGTGAACGAAGCAATGGACACCTTGATTACATTCCCCTCTGCTGCAAACGTCGTCGGAATTCCCCTCTGCTACGAACGGACACCGAATGATGCGTAGCAGACTGAATCTGTTGTGCTCTGGTTCGTGATATAGCTGGACGATCCATCATTGCCATGCGCACAATCGGCCTGTCATCACGGACAGTGGTGCAACAAGGTGGGTGCGAATAGCCCCGTCAGTCCGACGTTCCTTCCTGCATCCAGCGATCACAGATCTGCATCACAGTTGCTTCGTTTCGTCCAACACGTTGACCGATTTCTCTGAATTGTAATCCGTAATTTCTAAATGCTACTATTCTTCCTCGGTCGAATTCCGAAACTTGGCTAAAAGACGCTTAATGTATCCACGAGGCATAGGTAATCAGCTTACGCTGAAAAAACGCACAAAAAAAACAATTGCAGTACTTCAAATCGCCAATCTGTTTTCCCCTTATATATACCGCTTGCAAGTGACGCTACGGTCGCCCGTGATATGTGTCTGCCCTGTTATGATAACAATTTGCATAGCTCATCGTCGCAAATGCATGATGTTAATTTCACATGGTTTGCATGCTTCCTTCAGTGTGTTCATATTTTTGTGGCCAGCAGTGTATTTAACTTTACCCTTCTTATCATTATCATAGATTATCAATTGTCTTCACAGACTGCGGTCCCAATTAAAGCACCTTGACAAAGAATACTGAAAAGTGTTTTGTTTCACACACTATATCTGCCGCTATCTGAAATAAGTTTGTGGTATAAATAGAAACGCTAAATCTATAAGCACTCTTAGGACTTTCATTTGTTTTCAGCTTACCTTATTATTAATTCCGATACCTTACATGGGAAATTTTAGGTCACGTCTTAGTATTTCTATACAAGCAAGTCTATGGAAAGAACGAGCAGCTGCATAAACTCCCAGCATTGTTGCCTTGTTTCTAGAGAGGTTAGAATGTTTTGAACAGCAAGAGTGTAAATATACCTGAAATTCATACTCAACAGAATACAAGATTAATTAAATAATAGAGAAATTAAATAATAGAGAGCAATTAAAGACCTAGAAGTGCAAGTGAGTTCTTTCATGAAATATGGCTAGAAAAAATCTCCTGGACGACTTCACAAGTGGAATAATGATCGGAGAGCTGGAGGAGAGGTGCGTAGTTTGACCAGTGTAGCTGAACAGATCGGAATCAATAAAAGTATGGTTCGCGCGCTAGGAAAGCCTTTCAAACTGTAGGTACTGCCATTAGAAAGATTGTTGGTGGCCACCCGAGGAAGAAAACTGCAGTGAATGGCCAATGTATCGTCCTGCAGGCGGAAAGAGCCACCTATACCAATCAGCAAGCACCACTGCTCAACAACTGTGTACCGCAAGACATACATAATGCTACTGTGTCCAGACGTTTTTACAAAGCTGACCTATTCGCCCACTATCCTGAAAGCTCGATTTCTTTAAAAGTTGACCATCAGAAGCACAGTTTCGAGTGGTGTTAAGAGCACAAATACTGGACACGTCATAATGCAGTCATGTCCTCATCAAGGATGAGAGTCGTTTCAGTGTCACAATTGATTCTAAAACCCTGTTGATTTAGAGAGAGGTCGGGACACGGTCTCCTTCCAGTAACATCACGGAAAAAAGACCTTTACGGTGGTCCTGGAGATGTTGTTTGAGGAGACATCATGCTGGATCTGTAGTCGAAAGTTGCTATTGTAAGGGGGTGATCCTTACTGCTAATATTATTTGGCGATGATAGAGGGAACTATATAGCATTAATCCTAAAAGGTGTGTACCTTTGGTAATGGGTCAACAGAATATTTTAATTATATTATGATTTTAAAGGGATACTTTATTCACCTCTTAAAGCACATAAAGATTTACAATAATAAATATGTTAAGAAATGTTTTAAACATGTATTTTAATGACTTCATTTCAATATATTAACAAAAAGAAAGATTATAGTAATAGATAATTGCCTTAAAAGAAGAATGTATGTATATATTCAGTTTATCTGTATCTCTGACCACATTTTGTGGCTAATATCTCCAACTATCATTTTGATCCATATACGAATATTATAAATTCCTTAGCACTTATCAGGTACTTTTTATCATTCATAGTAAAATGTAATATAAATTGAAAAGCAGCAATTCAAAAAGCAAAGAATAACATTAAACTTTCATTATCATTTAATACAAAGGCATATATTGCTTATTCAATTAATTTCTTTATTTTTCTCTCAGCTATTCATACATTCTGTAGAATTGATTTCCTCAGATTTCGCATATTGTCATACGAAAAAAAATAACAAGTTAAAAGAAAACAAAAAATATCTAAATATTCAATTTAATATGAAAAATTCTTGATAACTAGAGAATCGGAAAAGTTAAATAAAGTGAGAAATAATTACCGGAAATACTTCGTATTAACACACCGATAACATTCATATTTCAAATGAGGGCATGC
>BMAW01013502.1:0-10739 GCA_019974015.1 Nephila pilipes
AGAGATTATGGTGATCTATCCCATTCTTATCCATAGCATCAGCCTGTCCATTATACAGTATACACATATATAAGATAAATCCCTTTTGGTTGTCAGGTTAAACTATTTTAGATCTTTATCCTTTGCCTGAAAAATGTTAAAGTACCAAAACTGTTTTTATCTTCTGCTAATAATTTAATTCAATAAATAATAGTAGCAAAATTTTAAATTCTTTTTAGTGCGTATATCTAGCTTATTATTTATTCTATGCATGAACTCGACATTGATTTTCCATCGAATCAATACAAGAATCTTTTTAGCATTCAATAAGCATAACAAACACTATATTTATATATATGCAATTCATTAATCAGGTAGTAGTATTTATAAATGTTCACCACAGGATAAGGTTGAGCATTTAATTTCCATCTCCAACACGTTTATTCAGATGTGAAACATTTTCTTTTACATCTGAATCAATCGCATTCATTCATTAATGTTAAGCTAAATATTTATTTTCAGCAGGCCTTTAAGATAATTCTGATATTATGTATAAAAAGGACTTCAGTATTTGTATAGTATATTTTAACACATTGGTAACCACTTCAAGAACTACATGAATATTTTTGAAAAAAAGGCACGCGTCAGGAGGTATTAGAAAGTAAAACCAAGTTTCTGGTGTTGGTGGAAAGAAAAAAAAATCACTTTTATATGTCAAGGAAATACCGTTTTTTTTTTTTTCCCGTACTTTATCAAATCCATTAAAATACAATTTTAAAAAGTAACATTTTATACATATTTAAAAAAAAAAACTGTTCGGCAAAAAATGTTTCGATGCGCATGCGTGTTTATGTTGAGTTCTCTGATGAAACGTGCGATAATTGGGAAGATATCTATAAATACCTGGAAAAGTACACCATGGAACGATTTTAATGAATTAAAACATGTTTTAAAAATAAAAATTAGAAAACATGTCAGAATATACGGAACGTTGAGAAATATCCACTGCAAGGAAACCTATTTGAAATAATTTCCATTTAAGTTCCATTAAGTTCCATTTAAGTATTTTTCTTCGTTAGACCAGAATGTATGATGAATTGAGTTAGAATAGTATTGATACAAAACATTTAAGTAGTGACTTCATGCAGCTCTATTGTGAATTCTTATTTAAATAAATGGTAATGTAAAAATTGTCTCATTATAGTTCTATGTGGTTTCTGTTTTCTAAGATAGTATAGAAGCATTCTTATTTGTTTATTTAGTAAGTTGTATTTCTATTATAGTTTGTGAAAAAAATATTAGTAAATTTGGATAAGGAAATGCAAAGGATTTTATGTAAAATATTTAATAAATAATTAAAAATACACTCACGGACAAAAAAATCAGCGCTATAAGAAATAATTGCGGGATCGTAACAAAACTTTGCATGAAGGTACATGTCGGGGAGGTACGCAAATGATTAGAAATGCAGCGTGATTGCTCATTACGTATAGCCGGTAGAGGGCGTTTAACGTCGTCCTACATGGAGTATAAAACAGGTAAATAAAGCTTGTTTGAGTGAATCATCGGTACCATGGAAGCTGGGTGGTCAGCTAGGCTAGTAGTTTGTCAATTAAGCCGCTATGATTGTGTTGTGAGGAGGTGTTGGGACCAGTGGATCCAAGAGATGTCATTTACACGAACGCCATGCTCAGGACGCCCTCGACAGACCAGTCGTCGAGAAGATCGCCACATCGTAAGAAATGCACGCGTAAAGCCAACTGCTTCATCGGCCGCTATCCAGGCACAGGTAGCACCTTAACCAGGGGACCCTGTGTCTTCACGAACCATACGAAGACGCCTGGCTGAAGGACATTTGGGATCGCAACGCCCATTGCGTGTGCTGCCCTTGACGCCCACCCATCGACGCCTCCGTTCGGAGTGGTTCCGAGCTCGAGGAAACTGGACTGCAGCGGGTGGGAACCAGGTCGTCTTTAGCGACGAATCAAGATTCTATATCAGCTGTGATGACAATCTTGTTCGTGTGTGGAGACCCCGTAGTGAACGCCTCAATCCTGCCTTTTCTTTACAGAGACACAACGCTCCCACAGCTGGTGTGATGATATGGGATGTCATTGCCTACAATAAACGGTCACCCCTGGTATTGATCCGAGGCACCATAAAAGCCCATCGATATGTCCATGACATCCTGCAACCACTTGTGTTGTCACTCCTGCAACGGATCCCAGGAGCCATTTTTCAACAATACAATGCTCGGCCTCACACGGCAAGGGTATCACAAGACTGTCTCCGCACTGTTACTACCTTTCCTTGGCCTGCTCGAATCCCAGATTTATCTCTAATCAACCATATCTGGAATCATTTGGGACAACGAATTGGGCATCCCACGAGTTTGAAAGAACTAGAGGCAAGGTTACAGCAAATATGGAACGAAATGTCTCAAGACATCCTACAGAACTTGTATGCCTCAATGCCTGATTGTATCGCATCGTGCATTCGCGCTACAAGGGGTTCAACAGGGTATTAAATCTTCCGTTCTCTTGCCTTTTCCTCTGAAATAAATTTTCTCTGAAATAATAAATGTTTTCTTTGATTATCAAATCATTTACTTATATTAAAGTAGTCATTACGTATGTAAAATTTCGTTTCATTTTGACGACTTCTTCTTGGTGAGCTATTTTTTTTTTTTTGTCCATGAGTGTATATTCTAATCATCAAACACATTTTAATAGTGATAGTTTTTAGACAACACAGTTATATTTGTTTACTTTCAAAAAGTAGTAGCATATTCTAAATATGCATATATATTTAATCATATGCAACACAAACTTGAGATAAAAATACTATGAACTTAGATTCTTAAAATGTAAGTAACATTTTAGGTTCTTGGTTCGAAGTGCCTGTTACTTAGTAAACATTTCGAGTGTGAACATATGAGAAAAGTTTTTGGATTGAAAAAAGAATAATTCAAATAGAGTTCAAAGACAACATGTACATAATAAAATAATTCAATTTTTTAGGAAACAAATACGAGAACATATATCGAAAGACAGATATCCAAGGATCATTCAAAAAGAAGGGTTAAAATTATTTTATTCAACAAATTTTCTCGACACTTGATTCCCTGTTTTGATTCGATGGGAGTTAATCTCGAACTAAATTTATGATACGTACTTTGTGATCCTTGCATCAAATAAGAAAATAAGTGTTATTTTATATATATATACTTATGCTGCTAAAAACCTTTTACACAAAAATGCTGAAAAGAAAAAATCGGTTAACACGAAATAATAGTTATTAATACTCATGAAACTCTTATTAAAAAATAAATATGAAGTAAAGTTTATATGATCATTTGCTTTTATCAAGTGTCAAGTTTTTAGAACTATATGAAACCATACATATTTAATATACCATACATTCCGTCGCAAGAATTCATTCGCCGAATAAAGCGCATTCTTTTCTTTACGATGAAATCTAAAATGCACACGTGCGATAATGTTCTTATCTTTTACAGTTCTTCTTTTAAAGCCTATTCTCAGGCTTTCGAGCAATGGCTTACTGAATTGAGAAGGAAAAGGGATATTATACGAGTGATGGGAAATGTTAAAAATAGTAAATGAAAGATCCAGCCAATCGTGTGAATTATAATCAATGCAGTCATGCAGAAGAATGTTTTTCTAGATTAGTAGTACTTAACTTTTTATCGCTTCTCTCACCCGTATGGAGCGAAAGGTTTCCAACATCCCTCTTTGTGAAATTCCTATAATTTAGAGTATAGGCACGGGCTTACTGTATTATAAGAGGGAAAATGTTTAAGCAATTTCCTTTATTACACTTCCGAATGCACATCAATTTTGTTTGGTTTGATTCCATACTCTTGCCATGGAAGGAAACTGTGCTTTATTTAAAATTCAAATGACTAATGAAAAAATCATGCTTAAAAAGAGTCATTTCTTTATTCTCAGTTAAGCAATTAAAAATAACAGCACAAATATTTTTCATTTGAAAAGTATTATCAATGAAACAATCAAGTGCCTAGGACCGTGGGATATGTATGTTTAAAAATTCAGAGCCAATTTCATAACATGGATTCAATTTCTTTAATTATATGAAGGCGCGAGTCTCTTTTGTTTGTTTTACAGTCGATTTCTCTTTTTTGTAACTAGATTTACCTCAGTATTTAATCCTCGATCGAAGAGCTAGATGTGAGGGAAGACAATTAAAAAAAATTTGCGATAGTTCACAGTCCAGGATAGAGAAGATTGACGATACTTAAAGCAAAAATTTTGTGAGACGATCCCCGATCTGAAAGCTGACTTTTAATATTTCATTGTTGAAAATTAGGCACCCCTCCCCACCCGATTCCTCCAGAATTTCCGATGTCTCCCAGTTAGGAACTTTCAGGATTCATCTCCCAGTTAGGAACTTTCAGGAACAAAATATTCTAAAAAGGCAAAGAAAAAAAAATCACGTGCAAAGACTCGAAGTGTTGACAGTGAACTTGTGTGTCATCGAAGAGGATTTCTCTTTTCTTTTGCAGATCAGACAATATTATAAAAAGGCAGAACTCGTTATGACCAAAATTCTAAGTAAACAAAATTAGTTTGTTTAGGAAGGCAGAAATAACGGGAAAAATTACATTTTTAAAATGAATCAATAGCCAAAGCAATTATTTGCGACGTACATTGTGGAATTTTAAAATTAAATTTGCATATGATAGAACAGTCTACTTTTTTTCGTGAAGTGAATACATCTTTTTCTTTAGCATGATAAAAAAAGGAACTTCATCTCAAGTTTTCATACAGAGATAACGTTACAAAATATATTTTAACTCGAGTAAGCTCTCATCGTCTTAATCGGCAGTCTTGATGAAGTCAGACTATGAATTAGATTCCTATTTTCCGGTAGTGAAGTTTGACCAGTGAAGCCAAGCACTTTTCGAAAATCGTCAGCTCCCTTCATCTCAAACGGTAGTCTTGAGGAAGTCGGGTCGTGAATTAGCTTCCTATTTTCCGGCAGTGAAGTTTGACCAGTGAAACCAAGCCCTTTTCAAAATCGTCAGCTCCCTTCATCTCAAACGGTTGTCTTGAGGAAGTCGAATCGTAAATTAGCTTCCTATTTACCGACAGTGAAGATGGACCTGTGAGGTCAAGCATGTTTGAGATAAGGCAGCCAAATCATCCCGTACGAAAAGTTTTTGGCTTTATTTCCTACGTCCGAACTGAGCAGAATTTTCTTTCCTCATACTCATAACGAAGCGGAACTAGAAAAACTTAAGTTTTGTAATACTAAAAGAATTGCAGTATTTTAAATTTTTATACTTTTGTGTCTACGACTCCTTTCATTTGCCACTAGAGAGACTTTTGTTTTGTTAATGTGTTACTTCGCCAGCTCATCACTTTTCACAGTTTTATCGTAATTCTTTTTCTTTTCGATCTTATTTGCAAAAATGCCCATTACTGTTGTTTTACGTCTCTTTGAATAATAATGCAAAATTGTCATTTCTTAATATTATTTTGGTAATTTTTTTTAATTGAAGTTCTAACACTGAATTCGTACCGACACATTGGATTATGGAAATTGTTAAAATTGAATGTCTAAATGAACGCAATGTTATTTTAATTCCATATCAATATTTTTTAAGTTTTGATTCATGAAATTTCCAACATTTATCGGGATATAAAATGGTTGCTCTAACGTCCATTTTGAAGCATAATTGCTGCTGTGTGTGTACAGTTTTAATTCTCAATATTATTTAGATGTAATAAGATATCAATGATAGAAATGCGTCTTGAGTTTTGAAACGGAGTTCACACACAAAAAATAGCTTTAATATTTGTTCTTTATTTTAATGTTTAATTACACACATTTTTATGGTATCACACGAAGAAAAGTCACCAAGATAAAAATGTGTTATTTCAGTGTATTTAAAAAAAGTTTCTTTCAAAGTCGATGAAAGTAATAGTGACATAATCACTTTTACAAAATTGGTATTAATACAGTGAACTATTTGATTTTCAAACAAAAACTGGAATAATAAGTATTTGAAACATCTCTTAAATATATATTCCAATTTTCTGTACTCTACAACTTATGAAAGCTAATTTAGCGTCAAGCTTGGAATGGATAGCTGCTAAGGAGTAAATATGTACTGACGGACAGATCATAAAACAATACACAATACACACACACATACCTGGAATTGGAGTAAAAGTTCCAAATTTTGACGAAATAAGCTGTTGCTAAGTCAAAGTTTTACAATCATTACGTGGTACCTTATGTTTAATGACGCTGGAACAAATGTCTCACCGAAACCCAAGTAATAATTAAAAGAAATTGTTCGATCAGGTGAATCTATTCCGAAGAAGGCAAGAACGGTCTCATTTACCGAAAAATTATGGTAACGATGGTTCAGGATGCAAAGATCTTCGTATTTATGGACCTCTCTGAAAAGAAAAAAGAACACTTGAGAATACTTCAGCGAATTACTCCATTCTCACTCACAATTATCAATCCTAATACGTTATTTCTCATTCCTAATACGAATATTGTTTGATGTACCATCGTGTGCATGTGAGTTTGTGGGTGCGTGTGTGAGTTAATAATATGGAATAATGATGTTCTACAGGAAAGTGCCTCTTTAATGTTATCTGTTATTTTCATTTCATTTTTAATATGTTCAATATTTCATTAATTAGGATTTTCCAACCTGAAATATGGAAAATAGTAAGTTAATTCGCTAACTACTCTCCTTGATTTTTTTTTAACAAAAAATTAAGTCTATGGGAAACAAAAAGTATTTCTCTTATTAAATGATCAACAGATGTGTGTCAGTGTGTTTTGGCGTCGCTTAATGGCGCAGAAGCAGTATATGGGCAAGCTGTGCTAAAATAGGAGTAATTGCGATGTATTCGATTGAAATAAAAAGAAGCTAAAAGTAGCTGAAAAGAAAGTGGATCTAAAAGGAGAAAGGTCACAGGTGTTTCCCGGGGGAAACTTCAGCCATGTTTTCTAAAGACAGTACAGTCCATGAGAAAGAAAAAGATCACCATACCCAATTAATAAGGGAAGCCACTGAGAATAGAAAATAAGATATGATTTACTAAGTGAGTGACTGTGTAGGTTTCAATAGCGCAAGAGCCAAAGTAGGCTAATAATTTACTAAGAGCCAAGGAATCAAAAGAGTTGAGAGTCTCTAAGCTGGATCGGAGGACTTGAGCGAGAGAAGAGCCTAGATATTGAGGAAACAGGGAATAACGAAAGTATCAGAAAGCCATTCAGGTGATACCTGCAAAACTTAAATCTAGAGTGGATCCAAATTATCGTTTCATTTTAATCTGTAGAGAAATAGACTCTGCAATAAAATACATCAAACATCAACCACCTCCCCCTCCAAATAAACAAAACAACCAGAAATTAAATTAAGTAATTAAAATACCATACAATGCAAAATAAATCATAAATTTAAAAAAAGCAAAAACGTGATATTTAATTCGTGTGATGACTTTATTTCCCTACAATATACTAAACGGGGTGTACAAAATCCAATCCGATTTCATGTATAACGTTTATCATTGATTTTTAATCTTTGTTTATAATTTTGATACTTTTAAATTTCGAACGGCAGTTATATCCATTTCTTGATTTATATTTTTGATATTTTCACTATTTTACTTGCAATGCTCTCTCATTTCAAAATGTCACCAAGAATTCATTTTTTAGCAATTTAAAAAAAAGTTAAAAATCATTCTTATCTTAACTTGAAATCCCATAGCAAAACCCATCCTTAATTTAGAGAATTTTCCTTACTGTCCCCGGAGGAATGTATGTCTGCGATATGTTTGAAAGTGATATAATTTAATTTCAAGTAAACGACATCCCTCAAGAATATAAGAGATTTTTAATTATTCGTTTTCTTTATAGTCGGAATGTCAGATACAGAAGTTGCATCAAAATGTGCTCTGGTAAAGAGAACAGAAGAAGCTACAAATGCAAAAACTTAATACCCAGGTGTGATGAAACTAAGTTTTCAATCCAAGAGTGGTTCAACCTTCCCAGCTTCCATTAACCCGAAAACAGTTTATATTTACGGCATTAAAATTCAAATATAGTGATCCCCTAAAAACTTAATAGGCTAATGTCGTATGAGTTTGTCTAATATTTGTAAATGTTTAGTTTGAGTAAAATGAGCCGTTCTGTGCCTCTCAAAAAGGACAAGAGTAATATCAAGAAAAAATCGTTTGCTTACATAATTATAAAGAGATTTGCTCCTGTGCGATTGGCAACAAATACATTATTTTTATGATGTGTTGTTCTATGATATTTAGAATTAGTCTACTGTTGTGATGATTGGAGATGTTTCTTTTTTGCATTAAAATAAGTGTTATTTAAAAGTTCCGACATTTGAAGTTTCTTTTACGTTTTTGGTGTGTCTAATTAATTTAATGTCTAAAGTGAAATGTTAATGCAACAGCTCTCAGGAACGACAGAGGAATTGCTTACATTCCGCATACCTTCTTAAAGGAAATTATGGGAAATTGACGGTTATCAACATACTCCTTCCCCATATGATTAGCCTTTGCAGAGGAAGGGGTTCAAGAATATTTATTTTTTTCTTTAAATGCGGATTCTTATCGGTAGATTTTGGAGTCTTATTTTTTGGTTGCATTTTCTTAATGATAGAAACAGGTTCAGGAAATTGCGTTGATTTGGATATTTTAGTAGTCTCGGTTGCCGTAGCGTAGCTTTTCCCCTGTACTGGGGTACGGGAAGCCACTATCCGGCGAACCTCGGTATAACATAAATTCTGCAGCGTCTTCACCGTAGATATCTCCTTTTCCTCAGCCCACTTAGGACAAGAACAAGAATATGCAGGGTGTTTTCCCTGACAATTGACGTACTTCTCTGCAGCGTTACAGGAAGCACTATCGTGTCCTGTTGCTGTTCAGCGAGCGCACGTCAATTGTCCCCTACACGGGTTCTTAGAATGGCCATATCGTTAGCAATTAAAACATCTCAGAGGGTTTGGAATATATGATCGGACGGAGATATGCGGCCTGAACTGTATGTGACAGGGTAGGAGTCGAAAAGGTCAAGATGAGGTGCTGGGTGTTAAGCACCTTACCATCTCTCCTAATTGTAATCCTCCGGACACCACAAACCAGCTGGTCCTGCAGATTCTCCAAGATCTCTTCCTCCGACACGTTTTCCAATTCCCTTGAGGATACCTTGCCACGAGAGTAATTCAGGTTTCTATGCGGTGAAGCCATTACAGAATAAGGACCTAATGTCTTCTTACTCATTACAATTTGTGCCTGTTTAGAGTTAAGGACCTGAATTAATAAGTCACCAGAATGTAGTTTTTTGATATCCTGAACAGTTCCTACCGTACCCTGAATTCCCTTTTGAATTAAAAAGGGAGATATGTTAGAAAAAGTATCAGTGTCTCTTTTTATTATGAAGAATCTGAAGTTTGTATTTTTTGTAGATATGTCTGATATTTCCAAATTTTCATTACGCTCAACATGTTCAGCCCATGATTCATTATTAGATTTATTAGAGTTTTGAACAGCTTTGGAGCCAAAATGGAATTCTCTTTAGTTGTCACCATATTTGCCTTAGAAAAAAAAATTCACGGAATGACTTCTAGTTCGATGGGGCCTCCACCAGACCCCATCTCCCTACAATTTCCTAACAAGGAAATGAGTAACCGACGGAGAGATTCGTTTCAGCCGGACAATAAGAACGGCCCCATTACGTGCCCAGGCAGAGGCATAGTCCAAGGCCGAAGCCAAGGAGGATTTCTTGTAATGGGAGGGAGGTTACACCATCCAGCCATAAGCAACCAAGGCTCTCCTCTGGGTACATTTTATATGATGACGATCCGAAACTGCTACCGACGGCGCACGCAACTCCTCTCCTCGCACACCCTTCTCCAACCAGAGCCCGTTCCAAACATGCCCATGCGGTCTCCCACTAGGTACCTCAGCATGAGAGGTAGTAAGACCCCGTACTGCAGAGCATTTTAGTAGAGACACCACATATATATTTTTTTATTTTTAAATATTCTTATTCATTTTTTTTATTTTTAATTTAAATTTAATTTAATTTTATTTTATTTTATTTATTTAGAAACACAAGAGTTAAAACAAACATTGATAAGAAATAAATCTAGGTTAAAATAAACTGTTTTCCGCTTGATATCATAAAATATCAAGCAGAACCCCACCCCAAAGCAAAACACAAGACAAAGAAAAAAAGGAGGGGGAGATGAAGAGGAAAAAAAAGATCACTGAGGTACCTCGGGGTTGTGATGCCCGTACTCATCTGAAGAATATGAGCCCCCTGAAGGGTCAAAAGAGTTGAGAGTCTCTATTCTAAATCAGTAGACTTGAGCGAGAGAAGAGCCTAGTTATTGAGGAAATAATGAAAGTATCAGAAAGCCATTCAGGTGATAGCTGCAAAACTTAAATCTAGAGTGGATCCACACTTTCGTTTCATTTTCATTTGCAGAGAAATAAGACTCTGCAACAAATACATCAAACATCAGCCACCCCCACCCCCCAAATAAACAAAACAACCAGAAATTAAATTAAGTAATTAAAATACCAAACAATGCAAAATAAATCATAAATTTAAAAAAAGCAAAAACGTGATATTTAATTCGTGTGATGACTTTATTTCCCTACAATATACTAAAAGGGGTGTACAAAATCCAATTCGATTTAATGTATAACGTTTATCATTGATTTTTAATC
>BMAW01013504.1:3532-58622 GCA_019974015.1 Nephila pilipes
TATTATATATATATATATAATATATATATATATAAAATATATGATAAAATGTCCTGAAAGGAAATACAAAATTGTAGTGAGAAAAAGTCTCATTAATGAATCTTATTGATTGACAAAGAGTCCTTCTGTACAATGTCTGTACTAAAGAAACACTCAAAGAGGAAGAGCCATTTGAAGAATAATCAAGATCTAATTGTAACTGGCAAATTGATTAGTGGGAAGATTTATTCAGTTTTAAAAAATAAAAATTTTAGAACTAGACTGTTTGTTTTTTCTGCCTACAGTAAAAGTCACAATTATAATGAAATTTAAAGAAAAAGCCTACTACAAATAGATAAAGATAGATAGATATTTATTTATCGTCATATATTTATTCCTAGCAAGATCTCAATGTCCATAAAATCGATAAGCATAAACTGAAGTGCTTAATTTTTATTTGTTTCACTAATCCAATAAAAAAAAGTTTGAGGAAACTATGATTTATTTTTTTGAAATATCGAATTGATAGGGTGATAACTGTTATCAGAATTGTGCGAAGGTATTTTTATTTCAACCAAATTAAAATTGAAAAAGAAACTTATTTTATATATAAATTAATTATTTACTGGTGATGCACTCAAAAAATATATACGCAAAAATAGACAATTTTTTTTAGAGATGACTAGGTCGACATTTTTGTGTTAACTGCTACTATCCACTTTGAGTTTAGTATTTTTTGCTTTTATCATTCTTTAAATTATTAGAATCAAATTCAAACAATCCAAATTTTTAAAATGAGAGGGAAATATAAGTATGATGTAAGCCGTCATAGTCGTTAAACGAAGTCCAACTCGGTATTAAAACGTTTTTCCCATGCTAAGTAATAAATTCACAATATAAAGTCCACCACAAAGAAAAAAAAAACATTAATATAATTCTCCGATATAATCTATCTCAATTGAACTAGCCATCGAAATCACAACACTTGCCAAAGGTCAAAAGAGCATGATTGAAATAGCGAATGCTGCTGACAACAACAGTTAGTGATTTATAAATATTTTTAGATAAGAGAAATGATTTATTTCATTTTTACATAAAATCTACCAAATAATTTCATAAAATCATTCAGCCTCACGTAGAAGGAAACTTTAGAAGGAGAATACATTTCTCCTTTCCTCTTTATACGACAGAAGCAGGGAAAGTAAATGCAGTTTGCAACTCTAAGTACTAAAAGCAGGATAATGGAAAGAGTAGCAAGAGCGTGGATTATCAGTCCATGATATCGCTAGTTGCACTAGTCGAAATCCAACAACTGTCAAACGATTCTGAAGTCAATGGGTTGAAGGGGGCCATACTGAATGGTATGCAGGATCTCCATGCCTTCCCATAAATAACGCCTGAGAGGATAGAAATATTATGAGGTCGGTCCAGTAAAATCATACAACCACTTCATGGGCCATTAGTCAAAAAATGGGTATGTTTGCAGCACGCCAAGTATCCCCTCGTATGATGCAAAAATGATAGCAGCATTGTATAAAGTCGGTAAGGTCCACTTCTCTTGATAACGCAGCATACAGAGAGACGGCGACTCTGGTGTGCCGAAATACAAAGTTGGATACAGGAATGGTACATTGTCGTTATTCCTGAAGAGTCTCAGTTCTGCTCGAGGAGATCGCTCCATACCTGATTGCATTGAATATCGGCATAGGGGTCTTACAGCTGTTGTGAAGGTTTGAGCAGCCATTGGGTACACGACACGCACATCTCTTGTTCGGATTGACGGTAATTTGAACGCAAATCATTACATCTCTGACATCATACATCCAATGGCTGGTCCCTATCTTCGAGGATTATTAGCCCCATCATCCAACAAGATAACGCAAGAACACATACTGCACGTCGTGTTTTCACCTTTTCCGATACGCAGGGCATTCGATTGTTGTCCTATCCTGCATGGTTTCCAGGTCTGTCACCCTTTTAAAACACCTGGTCATGGGTTGCTGAGAGACTGGCCTACCACCCCTATCCAGTTAATATGACTGATGGAGTGTGGCAGGGACTTGAAGCAGCATGGAATGAGTTGTCCTTTTCTTTTTTCCAAGTTCTGTTCGACTCCATGCCTAACCAGATAAGGGCCGTTTTGGATCCCCGGGGTGGCCACTGCTTTCTAATTTCGTAAAACCTTTAAACTTCTGAACTGTTTGCAAATGTAATCATTTTTGTTTCATGTCATACTGTTTACGAACAATAAATATTCTTTTTTATTTGCATTCCCTTATGGTGTTGAAATTTAATGGTCTATAGAGTATATTTTTAACATCTATTTAAATTTGCGGTATGAAGAAACACACATATCCAGGCACTCACAGACTTCTTTGCATCCAAAACCCCCGAAATCAGTTTTACAGCAAGGGGATTGCGCAGCAGAAGTTAATGGATGCGGATGGCGATATTTTAAGGAAAAACAATAAGCTACACTTTATTTAAATCATAATGCTTATGGTAAACACTTTATTGGTTACTTTTTATGTGATGGAGAAGTTATTATACATATTTATATTTCATATTTTTAAGATATTTATTTCTATTTTAAGATATTAAGGTTCTATCTGTTTCGAAGAATTGTTGTACATCAATTTTTCCTTCCAATAATTCTGTGTGGCAATGATAAAGTAAGAGAAATAATGCACATGGAATAAAATGTTGAAAAAAATAGCTTTTTTCCAGATTACTTACTCTTCAATGAATTGAAGTAAATATCAGATGCTTTTCGACAGGAGTAAGATATTTCAGAATATAATTTTCTAAAAGAATTCAAATAAAAAAAATAATTATTTTGGTACCAAATTTTCTCAGTTTAGTCACGCATCCGTCCTGTCATGTCTTCAATATTAATAAACATATTATAATTGACGAACTGGTATTTCATCGCCATTTTTCCACGTTTTTTTGAGTGACCTGTATTAAATTCATGATTTGGTGGAAAGATCCACAACTTGTTCAGTTTGTAATACAAAGTTGGATTTAAAAATATTACTTAAGATTTTAACATGGACATTTCACATCTTGGGTTTTTATAATAATGTGGTTTTATAAAAAAAAATGTTGTACAGTTTTAAATAAACTTTTGCGTGGCGTATTCAGATTTCATTCAATACCAAGAAATCGAAAATTCATTCACGCAGAATAAATAATAAATAAATTTCTGCGGTATTTGATCCATGTCTGATACAAGCATATTTATATTTATTTCCTTTAGTTGTAAAAGCACACATAAATGTTCTTAAAATGTGAACATT
The DNA here is from genome assembly GCA_019974015.1 of Nephila pilipes. Lineage (NCBI taxonomy): Eukaryota > Metazoa > Arthropoda > Arachnida > Araneae > Nephilidae > Nephila > Nephila pilipes. The sequence continues at coordinate 6,811 of BMAW01013504.1, forward strand.
TTAATCGGGATCTTAAAATGAGTAAATAATTTAATCCAGGAATTTCTGTATAGAGAAAAGAACAACTATTTGACTCTTGTGAAAACTTATATTTGAGCTATTCTAGACACTCAAAAAACAATAATACTATTCAAGTACATCTGTCTAAGATTTGTAAATAATGCAAGATTAAGTCTCTGAGTGTAATTTACGATTATACAATGAATTTGTGAACATCACTAAATCCTATACAATCGCTATGTTTCCATTGTAGTCCAAAACTGTAGACATAACATTTTTTACTCTTACTTACCTTTGAATCCGTTTAGGCAATTCCATGACCAGAACCAAGAAAGGGAGAAAATTTCTTTAATTGGATTGTATAAATTGAATTCAATTGAGTGTGTACATGATTAAAATAATAGTGTAATCCAAACGAATTATACATTAGAACAAATCGAACTCAAATTACTTGGAAAGAAGATATTTATATAAACACGATACAATTTGAGAACTAATAATAGATAATTAAGAAATAAGTAACATGGGTAGACATGCAAATGCAAGAGTTCGTAATATTAACATTATAAGCAAAATTTTGAAAAAGTTGAATATCTCAAAAAAAAAGTAGGCTATCACATATATAAAGGTAAGTAAGTTATATACAGAAGGACCATGGCACAATTGGAATATTCAGTATGTAGCTTGAAGTTATTCTACTAGAGCATTGCATAAATTTATAAAATTTGCTCAAATAACATTGGTAAAATGAAAAATGAAAAAAAAAAACCAAGAATTGTAAATACGATAAATAATATGCACATACTGGAATCATTAAATATCACAGATACATGAAGAAGTAATAAATTTGGATCAATGAATAAGGTAATAATTCTAGATCCATTGATAACACGTGATTCTCGGGCCAGAAACAGATAAAGAAATAGTAAAGAAACATTCCGGTATTGTCGGTTAACGCTGAATGTGTGACAGAACAAACACGATATGACAATTCTAACTGAGAGAAGGGGGACCGTCTTCTTCTCTCTATCACAAAGAATTTACTATCGAATTGTGTTATTAAAGTACTGGGGTATTTTATTTGTTAGAGAAAGATTACATATATAAAGATATTCAAAAAGACTCTGAACAAATGTAAGTGAAAATAGAGATAATGTATCTTTCACCTTCTCATATCCCTCGTTTAAAGGGCACTCTTTTCCTTCTTTTATTTTTAACGTGAACGCAATTAATAGTATCGGTCATTGCTTTGATCACATTTGAAATCTTCGTCTGCACTAGAGCAGTGTTAGTGATTTGCAAGTATTTAAACCGCTGTTGGAAATGTGTCATACGAATGGCATTTCTTTCTGTTATTTTTTTAAATTTTAAATTTTCTGTTATTTTTTTTTAAATATATCATTGTCTCATGAAATTCGATTAATAACTCTAAGTGGTCCTTCAGACTGTGGCTGGAGTTTTCCTTAAGCCCTAGATTTGCCTGTAAGCATTCGTGTATAACAAAGACTACCTATTGCGTAAGAATATGATAACTATAAGAACAATGAGAACTCTAAGATAGCTTCTAGGTGTAATATAATTCCGGAAAATTGTAGTATTTATTGTTTGTGACTTGAAGTTTGTTAAAGAAACTAGATGAATGTATTTATAAAATTGCGTATATCATTGAAGTCATAAAGGTACATATCCCTTTGGTGTATTTTTGAACGGACCTAAAGCGTCTATATGACATCTTTATCCGACTTCCGTTCAAAGATCTCACTTTTTCTAGTGAAATCTTAAGAATTCTGATCATATTTGGTGCTGAGAATGTTAGGTAGTACATGACTGAGTAAAATTTTTAATACTTCAAAACATATTTTGCCAAAAATATTTTTTCACAGAATCTATGATATATTTTAAAAATTTCTGAGATAACAGAACTGAGAGATTGGAATGAACTGGCTCTAATATTAGGGCTTTGAGCAATAAGTAATACAGAATTGTCTACAAGGATCAGGAAATATAGATTTTTTCAGACGCTCTGAAATATATTAAGAATCTCATTTTCCTCTTCAAATAATTTTGAAACCTGGGATCAGAATTTCTTTAATGCTACATTTGAAGCTGGGGTATCTCTTTTTCATTAGGAAAAGAAATATTGAAAGTAGGAGCATGTGATAAAGGGTCAAAGACTTAACTGTTCTTTCCCTTTCAATTTGATTTCTTTATTAAATTCTTCATGTTCTAACTTTAGCTGGAGTATCTTAGAAGATGGATTTTTATAAGAAATCCTAGTAACGGCTTATGATCAGGATGAAGAGTAAATTGTCTGAAAAGTAAATTGGCCAAACTGAGTTGATAGCAAAAAATTCAAGAATAGTAGCGTAGTATTTATACTGCTATGTAATAAGTCCTATTATATAAAAATAAGCGTTTTAATTCTGAAGCTGAAACCATTTGTTCCAGAACAACTTCTGCCCCAAAAATTTGATACGACCATCGTAATGCGTAATTCTGCTTCAGTGTTAGGTAAAGCTAAAACTAGTGGGTTACAGTTAGTAATTTTAATGTCTTTAAAAGCAGTGTTGACCTTCTTCAGTTCATTCAAAATTAGTATTTTTTAGAAATTACTAAACGGAAGTGATCTTTTCGAAAAAAAAATTAATATACATTCCATAAAAATTGCAACAACCCGATAATGATTTAATTGGTTTCTGATCAGTTGGAACAGGGAATTTGTAAATAGATTCTACTTTATCCTTATTGGTTGTCTTCAGGAGTTATGATGAAACTCGAAATCGGCATGTTTTGGTCAAGAATTGGCACTTTTGCTAATTAAATCATAGATTGGTCTGTTCGAAGCGTGTAAGAACTTAATTGAGAAGAGTGGGATATTGGTCGGCAATTTTATTGAAAAAAAAAACTGTTATATCGATTTACACATGTACACCATGTTGGCGTAAATCTCCTAAAACAAGTTGTGTTAATGATTGGAAAGCTTTTCGAGATTTTTTTAACCCAAAACAAAGTCTATTTATATGATATTTTTCTCCGTATGAAAATAAAAAATGTAGTTTTGTATTTATGTCCATGTGTAACGGATTTTAATTAAACGTGAATTTAAGTCTAACGCTGAAAAATAGTTTGAATCAGAAATCTCACGTAGAATACGGTCTAAAATAGAAATAATGAAATCTTCTGTTATCGTAATGTCGTTTAATTTGGAAAAAAAATCATAAACTGGGCGCAAATTTTTGTTTCGCATAAACAGATAGAGAATTATATTGCGAATTAGATTCTGAAATAATGTTATCAGAAAGTAAGTCATCAAACTGTGTTCTAAATTCCTGATGTAGGATAAAATAAATATGATATATAAGACTTCCGACAGTTTGCAAATGTGTCATTTCGATTTTAGGAGGCTCCGTTTTTGATGCCGATAGCTCAATTGTGGAACGAGAGAAACGTTATGATGAAATAAAGAATATTTCTTTAATGCAGTATCAAGACCCGAAAGAAGCCAAGGGTTTTTGTTGAGTGCAACAGGCTTATACACTTTATTTTGTACTTGAAGACTAATTTTTTTTTTCATTTGCCTCGATTGGGATTTTGGGTGATATCAAAAGATTTTTTTTTTCTTCTATTTTTTCTCAACATAATATTGAGGCTAGGTTACTGGATTGAAAGGGTATTGGAATTTAAGTGTGAATATATTTTTTCACATTTATTCCTGAAATGTATATTAGAAGGAATTATACATTTCAGGATTTCTTTGAATGATAAATTAAATTCTATGCTAAATGCTTATCGGTTCAAAGTTCAAAGAAATAAATTTAAGATTTAATATATGAAATAATTGTCATGTAGATGGAGGTAATGGTTAATGGCTTTAAAAAACCATATAATAGGAACCAATAAAGTTGTTTTTTGTTACTAAAAAAGAATGTTTAAATTTAAATTTGCTGAGAGTAAATGAAATGTGATAAGATCCTGGAAATTTCACCATCCCACCATTAACTGCTGTAATGGGCAATTTTCTCTTTCCGTTAGTTTTAAATGCATCCAATTCATTGTGTTGTGGAGCTCAGTTGGATAATTAAATAGTTGACAGTATTAGTTTTAAATAACTTTTATTAAAAACAAAAACATAAGATTAAGGCAATTTTAAATAAAACTTTAACGGGATAACATAAGTAACGATTATCGAATAAAAGTGAGAATTCTATCTCGCATACGTGTCTTTCTCAACGACTCAAACCAGAACTTCCTTAGAAATCTTTAACCATTTAATTTTCTGCTGTGTGCATGACATCAAAATTTGAAGTTGCGTTTCGAACGTAATATTGATTTAAAATCTGCTCTCTAGTTATTGAGCGAAATATTCAAAAGTTTCTATTGTTGTATTGAGTCGGTCGGACAAAATCTATTGCTCTGCGGAGCCACATAGTTTCCATTTAATGATGGAGATTATTTTCCATTGTCCAAAGTGGATAATTTATCTACTTCTTGGATCTTGTTCGTGAATTGTTTGGAAATTTTTTTTTACCATCCTCTGAAAATTTGGGAACTCAGCCGAATAGTTGATAGCTCATTGTATATATTGAATACTTTGTAAATGAATGTCCATTGGAGTGTGATCCTGCAGTCGTCTCCTGAGAAGCATGTTGATAAAATAATGGTTGAATAAAACAATTATCAGAAACATTTTAACCGTTCGGAGTGGAAATAATTGTATCCCCTGATGGCTTTTAAAATAGCAACAACATTAAGGAAAGAAAATACAAAAAGATATTTATTGTACGCGAACATTATGACATGAAGGCAAAATAATTATTTTATCTGCAGTTAATTCAATTTGTAAAGAGTTTTGGCTTTTACGGAGGTGCGACATTATTAGAAGAAGTTGTTACCACTGGCTGCTAAAAAGACCATCATATAATTAAGCATGGAATCAAACTGTTCTTAGATGACAGAAACTGGCAACTTATTCCATGCTGCTTCAAGTCTATGCCCTACTTCATCAATCATATTAGCCAGAGAGGTGTGGTAGGACAGAGATCTGAAGATGGTATTGACCAGAGCGAAATTTGGACACCCTTTTATCGAGAAAGGTCACAATACAACGTACAACATGTAGTCTTGCATCATCTTTTTGGAAGATGGCGTTTGACAAGCCTAAAAGTCAGGGCACTATCACTGGACGTAAAAAGTCAAAAATGTACCTATCTGCTTTCAAGTTACCAACGATGCCAAATAGAGAAGTGTGTGTCACACCCAATGGTTGCCCAAGCCCTCACACCAGATGCAAGACCTCTAATCGGATGAGGTCCTGCATCTGCAAACTGGAAACGAGCTGTCTCATCGGAGCCTCCAGAAACGTATACGGTCTTCGGAATATTTCCCGCAAAACTGGGACGTTTCTGAAAAGACGACATTGTGCCACTCCTGTTTTCAGCTAGGTCGTTCGGCGCACCAGAGTCGGCGTTTCTCTCTATGCTACATTGGCAACGCAAGTTGTGGTAATAGTCTCGGTGTTGCTAGTCCACGTTACTGTAAACGTCATCGAACCGTACGAGCGGATACTGAGCATGCTGCTAACATCCCCATATTCTGACTAATGTTCCGTGATGTGGTTGTACGACTTTGCAAGCTCAACCTCAAAATATTACTGTCCTCTCAGGTGTTAGTAATCAGAGGGCGTGGAGATCCTGCATGCCTTTCAGTATGACCCTCAGAAACCCATTGATTCCATATTTAAGTGACAGTGGTTAGATTTCGGCCTTCGTGACGGGTGATATCACTGATCAATAATCCATACTCGCGATATCCTGCTTCTGTCCAATTCCTGCATTTGCTGGTCAGAATTTCTTCTTTTTCACAATATTCTGAGAAAATTCCGAACATTTTTATTAATCATTTTCATATTATCACCTCTTCTTCGCTTTATGTGATCTTGACGTTCATTAGTCATATCTTCATGGTGTCGCAATTTTAATGGCCAGGAATATATATATATATATATATATATATATATAAAGATAGATAGATATATTTTGATATATATGTAATGTTTGTCTTTGCTTTTTACTTTGTTCATGTTCATTTTGAATTTCTTAAGATGTACTTTCACGAGCAAGTAAACTTCCCTCTTCCTTTCTTTTACATATATTAATTACGTTAATTTATTCTATTCAACGAAGGGTTGTTAAAGAAAATGTATACACATAGAATATAAGAAAAAAATTAAATTATTGAATATTTATCATTAAAAAGATTGTTATTCTTAAGAATGTATGAGAAAATGCAGGCAGTTTAAGAAAAGTTAAGAAAAGGATAATTAATTATAAGAATTAAAGGGGGAAATAATAATAATAGAAAAAAAATGTTTTTGCTGTAAAGTAATTTCAAAAATCAAAATTATTGAATATTTCTAGATCTTCTTAATTACCAAGGTTTGATTAATTTTTCAAGCAATATAGTTAAACTCTTTCGGTAAGAAAAAGGCCGTTAAATTCAATTCTTGTTCACATAAAACCTTGTCTGTATTTAGAATTTGTTAGAACGTCGAAATCCACAAGTACAATACTAATGTTTAGGCAAGAAAGGTAAACTTCCCATAACGCATTCAAAAACTCACTTTTAAAAAGTGTTTCCTTTCGATTGTAGAATAAATTATTTTATTACCGTGTAATGTATGCGTATGATGTTTATGGTTGGAAAAATATTAATATCAATTATTCAGATTTTAAACATTTTCACATCAACTGAGTAATACTTAATCAAGTACAGGTGAAATTAAGTAAAACGGAATAAAACAAACAAAGTACTTTTAAATGATTCAGATTAAAATATATCCATTAGTTAAAAAATTATTGGGCTGGTATACTAGATACATAAGTTTACTGTAATTATTAACAAAATAAAACTATTATTCTAAATTACTTTGTGTTGAAAAATAAGAACTTCTAAATCCTTCATTGACAATGTATTCCATCTAATTTAACTTGCGTAATTAAAAAAAAAGACTTTCAATGAATTTCTTCAAAGTATATTTATTTCAAGTAATTTAACTAGTAAAAAACTTAATTTGTTTTGTTCATAAATATTACTATCCATAAAGGAGAGGACGTCATTTACTTTCCTGTGTAGCATATAAGTATAGGTGAATCAAGAAAAATTCTGACAATTTTTTCTAAAATAGGTGGTATTTTACAATAGGTGGTAATTTACAATTTCTTACAATTTTCTTGTCTCTTCCTTAGCACCTGGGTTTGAATATATATATATATATATATATATATATATATATAATAGGTGGAAATTCACGTTTGGTAATCAGAAAAAATCTATTATATTTATCTCGTTTCATAATGATTTTAAACGTAACTCATGTATAAAATTACGTTGTATACATCATGTAACTGAATATAAAGACAATATTATGTGTCTTTATACGAACAAAAGCAATTCTTGTCCTATTATATATAAGTATAAATATGTTATTTAACCTTAAATATCGGAATAAATTAGTGAAATGTTTGAACAAGGAAGGAAAATGTTTCCTTCAACAAAATTTTGCTTTATATATTTTCTACTTAAAAGTATGTGTTATAAATGAAATATAAATTGATAACAAAAATAAAAATTAAGATATCAAGTCTTTTTATATATAAACACTAATAATATGCAAAAAAAATGCTTTTCAAGCGTAAATATTTATAGATGTAACTGTATAAGTAATACTTATAGCAACAATTATCAGAGAAAACTTGAAATATTCCAGGAATATTTCTGTTACAAAAAATATTTCAAGGCACGCTCAATGAAACTTTTACGCTTTTACGACGTATTATAAAACAATTATTTAACAAAAGTGATGCTTCTTTCAATTATGTCAAACAATATTATCTGAAAGCAAGTTTAAAGGTATGTAGCATAATCAACTATTTCCCTGTTTTTACTAAACTCATTAAAAATTTGGAAACAGTCATACATTTAGTTCAAATACTTCAAATTCCTTCATGTGATAGAAACTCAGTACATTTTGAGAAATTGAGCCAGTTAAAGTGTTGATTAATGTAATTTGAAAAAAATTTATACTATAATCCTTTTGAAAATTTAGATAAATACAATTAATTATTATCGAGAAGATAAATTGAAAGAAAGGAGAAAAATGTTAAGCACGTATCTCTGACGTAATGTAATATCAGATTTTTTTAGAAAATAGTTAGCTATATTTTTTTGAAATTTACATTATTGATCCATTAGTAACTTTTTTTAGAATTAAAAATGATGCATACTTATTTTCAGAAGTTTCTCACATTTGTTTTACCCTCTAAAAGAAGGAAGTTATTAAAATATGTGTCATCTCTACAAAAATGGTACCAATGACGAACTCAATTGTTTTCGTTTTTTTTTTTTTTACATATATGAATTTCAATAATATTAGACATGGGTTTGATGTATCAGATCGAAAAACATTGCTAAATTCTGATTAATACTCTAATTTTTCGTCCCGATAACACATATACACAAATTCTTCGGATCAAAAGAAATGAAAAAGAAAATGTAAAAAATGTCAACTCAGTTCTTTGTGTAACTTTTCTCTCTGAACACTCTCTCACGATATTACAGAACTTTTTGAAATGTGTAGCCCAGTAAATAAAAACAAAATCTAAATAAGAAAATAAAAACAATATAATTCCGAAACAAAAAAAAATTCATTCAATAAGCAACAAAATTTTTTTGTGGTTTCCGAATAAGTCGGAACCTATGGAAACTTTGAAAAGAGATCAGCGCGTTATTCGTGCGTGAATAAAACATATTTTAATCGAAAATAACCCAGACATTTGAGGAAGAGAATAGTACAACAGACATCTTTAAGCAATTACTTCTTAAGGGTATATACATTGCAACGTTCGAATGTTTGTTATTTATTCGTTTTGGCATTTTAAAGTCAAATTAATTTCATACGAAATAATTTTAAGTGAGTAATTTAAGGAGGAAAAAATAAATATACTTTCAAAAGTAGCAATGGTTTGATTTTGCTTGTACGGTCTGTGACCATAAGGGAAAAAAGAGATATTTAGATAAATGTGTAGAAGGGACCACATACAACTTCCCTCCCCTCTGAAATCAAAACAGATTAGTGAAGTATTGATGTTTATGTGTCATCATAAGTTCCATTGCGTTTCGAACGCTTTTCAGTGGGGAAAAAACTCCTTGGTAGATTTCTCAATCAACCTCGTCCGTTAAAAGACTATTATTTTTGGTCATGAAATCGATTGGCCGTCTTTCAAAAATCAACATCTCAATTACTTAGTGGAAAATTAAATTAATTAGGTATTTGCACTCGCATAGTTTCCACATTTGTAGAATAAGGGTAAATCTTTCCTTCAACCTAAATAATTTGGGAAATTGAGACGAATTCATTGCTGAATTTCCCCCTTTCAATTTAATACGAAATATCGAACCTTGAAATGCTTTTCCTCCTCTTTTCACCTCAATTATTCATTCTGAGATTAGAATGTCAGCTTCATTTGCGGCCTTTTAATTTTCAAACGAATCAGCTGATTTGCCGGATCTTTCCGTCATGCCTGCTATATCTTCTCTCACATATAGTAGTCGTAAAATGTCAATCGTTAGTGTGGCACACACACACACACACATTTGTTAGTATTCCCCACCCCCCACCCTCCAGCGAGGTTTTCTCTTTCAAGTGTTCCGTGGAATGCCTCGAAAGAGTGAAAGATCATTTTGAACATTTTCAGGCAGTGATGAAATAGATGCGGTAATTTGATTGTTTGGGCATTCTATGGGGTTGCCCTTAGTTTGTCAGGAAAGCATCGAGTCTTGCAGTTTCGGTATTTTTGTGTGAATGATAGTTGTTTCGTGCTTCCTTACGGGGGTGGTCATAATTCACTGCCCCTAAACTTTTGGTAAACATTTATTCGTTAATGTGGGACAGTTAGTTTTCTAGGCATTAGCCATTCCCATTCTTCGAATAGTTTTATGATGGTAAATTCCTGGATTTGACCCAAACTGGCACCTATTTCTTCTGGTGATTCACTTTAGGGTTGCTATGGCTTATTCTTTCCAAACATCTTCTGCCACATAGCTAGGAAAGAAGAGTTTGTTTCCTCCTCTGTTTTCCTTCACCTTTTTACAAAGGATTTGTTTGCATTTGGGTGTGATTTTTCGTTCAATTCGATTGCTAACTAACTTTTGAGTTTGTTTCTAGAAAAAAATTTTATTAAGGGAATATTAATTTTTTTTTTCTTTCTCAATGATGCTTCTTATACAACATATTTATTTTATGTTCCTGTCGGAAACTGTCTATTTATCAAAAGATGATTCCAGGGACTTAAGGATTTATTTAGTTTCTCATTTCTTTCGACGTTTCCTTCATAATAGCTTTCAAAGTCTATAAAAATACTTCATATTGATTGATTTATGCTTATTGGGGTCTTTGTCATTTTTCTGGTAAAGTTGGTTTTTCAACTGAGAGCGATGAATTTAGGGAATTTATACTGTTATGTTTAACGTTCCAGTAGACTTACATGTTGCGAGTTGAAATTTTAATTTTTTTCCCCTTTTCATTAGAATTTCTTTTAACGTCAACATTTATGATTTTCTTGTCATAACCAGTTTGTTGGAATATGCAATGGCAAGCTAGTTTTTTTTTTTTTTTCATTCTGTAAAATTTCGATTGATACTTATTTGACTTGGAAATTTTGGGAAGGATAAGTGAAATAAGAACACGTTCATTATTTCCCTCTTTAAAATTGCAATTCTTACTGCTTTTTATAATTTTGTCGCATTCTCAATTTGAATGTTATTCATTGGCTTTTGAGGCACGTTTATTGTTTGGGCAACCAGTATTATTCGGTCAATTGTACAGTAATATCAATCACCATCAACTTTTGTGTGTATTATAATGTTTGAATGTGCTTCAATTCATATATTATATTTTGTGTGTTTGTGTACATTAATTTAGATAGTACTTTACTAAGTGAAACTGTAAATTATTACAATTCTAAAGTTAAAATTTGTCCTTATATTTGTTTTAAAATTGCGTCTTCGTAACATTCATTTTACATTTGCAAAGTGTAATACATTTTCTATATTAATGCTCCTTTGCTCTGATTTCGACGAAACGTATTGTTAACAATGTTACTTTACATCAATTGTAATTTATTTCTTGTATAAATGTACAGTTCTATTTTTATGGACTTTTAAAATTCTTTAAAATTTTGTCAAGTGTTGCAAACTTTTGGGACTTTTTTAAGTGTATAATTTTAATAGATAACTTTTATGTACAAAGATATTATGTCGGTGTTCAATTTAATTTAGCCACCCAATCAGCTATTGTTTTAGTTGGATCACTTTTGGCGTACCAGATCACTTTTCAATGTTTTATCGATTGCTTCAATTTTAATTACATTTAGTTTAAATATTTTCAATTTAATGACTTATCGTTTGCTTTAATTTTAATTACATGTAGCTGATATTATATTCAATTTAACAAGTTATCGTTTGCCTTAATTTTAATATCCAAAAGTGTACTTTTGTCCATTTCTCCATATCTCATCGTTTATTTTAATTCTTATAATTAACTGAGTAATTTAGTAATAATTATTAAGAAAAACGCACCTTGGGTGGCTAAATCTGTTCTTTGCAAGATTTTACGTATGAAGTTTTCTTTATTTTTTTTATTTAGTTCATTTGCTGTTCGGCAGGATAATTTCAATTTCTTGCACTTTATTAGTTTGCGTTTATGCGTGCAATTCTTTAAAGTCTTAAGTCTATTAATATAGCTTGTTGTGTCCAAGTTTTAAATTACAAGAGTTTGTATTTTTTTCTCTCTCCCTTACTGTTTAAGTTAGTTTTTCATGACCTATACATAGTTTTCAAAAATAATTGTGTCATATTGGATATTTTCTATGGCAGGCATTTCAACTTATTTTTCAAAAAAAAATATATTTTAATATATGAGATTCAGAGAGTGGGACCAGTCGAACAAAAAACTTTTTCTATTACTCAGTTTTTATCTTCACTAAATCTCTTTGGATGTCATTTGTTTGTTTCTTTTCCAAATCCCATCAAACGCTATGCCAGGATGCGCTTGGTAGGCAGATGTAAGAAGAAAAATAACACAATTTAGTATTCATAAATGGCCCCGCAGAGATTCTCTTCTGTGACATATATTTTTTTATTTGAGCTTCCTTTGATGGATGATGCGCTGACTTTAGAGCTTCTTTTTTACATTCTATTATTTGTATTTTACACTTAGTTTTATTTTCCCTCGGCTAGAGATCAGAGCCTATTTGACAGTTTTATTTTCCCTCGGCTACTGATCAAAGCCTATTTGACAGTTTTATTTTCCCTCGGCTACAGATCAGAGCCTTTTGGCCCTCGAAAATTCATGCCAAGGAAAGACGAATATCCGGAAACCTTCTAGATGTTTGGCGGGTCTTTTGTCTGTCCTTAAAAATGTATACATGCCAACGTGTGAACACTTCTGTTTATCTTTTCTACCACTTTTCAACCTACCACTGAATTCCTCTCCGCTCTACCCTTTTACACATCCATAATAAAAATGTATATTCCCATCAACGAGTTTGTTATGGTCGGGCATAAATAAAATTGCTCACAAATATGAAAAGTAACTGCCATCACAGATCACAGTATCTCCTCTCTCATAAGTACGTACCATCCGCTAATTGTTCTTAAATTGATGAAAATACGATAATGCTTCTCATCACTGAACGATAGAATTAATGCTAATTCTTATTCATAAAAGGCAAATCTCAACTAAAAAAGGATATTTTGATTCGTAACATTTTGGAATGCTTCAGCAAAACACTTCACTTGTCATAATGTGGAAGATATTTAAATCAAACATTTCTGTTAAAAAATTGAAACATCATGGGATGGGCGGATATAAATTGGCTAAAAAATGTCATGCCGCGGAACTATAAATGTATACAAATAAAATATTTTGTGGAAATTTTTTTAACTCTGAAGGTCCCGATGGCGATATATTCTAAAAGTATGACTTAAGGAAGGAACCGAAAGAAAGTTTCAGTCTTCAAGTGAGAGGATGATCAATAATGGTTTGGGAAGCCTTTAAGTTAGTTATGATATATTGTGCTATATACATCGAATTTCGGGACCTTTGGAAAATATCAAAATGTGCTATAAAATCATTTGATAACGCTTGAGCCTTTATTAAGTGGTTCTAACTGAAGATTTTCCGCTCGATAATGTTTCTTGCCATGAATACAAATCTACCTACGGAGAGTTTGAAAAAAAATTAATGTTCTGCCATATCAAAGTCGAAGTCTACAGTTGAACCATGTGGAAACTTCCTGGGAAAGGTTATGTCACAAAATGTTTGTTAATAAAAACTTCATTAACCCATGAACTAGAAATAGCCACAGTAAAACATTTTTAAAATATTTCTGAAAGGAAATTTTACCTCAGATCATTTCTGTGAAAAAGAGTGAGGTTATACGTAAAAATTGAGAACTAATTTCAAATTAATTTTCATACTTGCTTTATTTTTAAACAAGTGGTGTTACAATTAGTTAACAATGATTTCTCATTCATTTTTAATATTTTTGTTAATTTAATCACTTGTTATATTACTTAAAATTATTGCAACCTATTTATAATAATATATGTTGTTGTATTATATTTTAATTGCTTAAATTATATATATATATATATTTCACAGTATTCATAATTACAAAGTTCTTATAATTTTATAATATATATAGACTGTATCATATTCTTCAAAATAGAACGTGCAAAAAAAAGCTTTTAACTCAATAATTAAGAGTCCTAAAAATCAGATATTCTTTTCTTTCCCTTCGATTATATGTCTCCCTTCTTTTCAAATCAATTTCTTAATTGGACAAAAAATAATATTATAAGAAAAGCTCTTCGGTTTTCGTATTTCTTAGAATTCTCCCAGTTATCGAAATGTTTTTTGCCGACTCAGTGAGCTGTGGAAACGTAGAATACACTCCCTCCTTTATTCCTAACTGTATCAAACACTAATAATAACTTCTTCATGTGTGGAGAGGGAGGTTGGCCTCTCGAATTATGTCCTATGTGTCAAACACTATAAATGATATTTCTGTAACTCGTGTTTCGTCACTCAGACTTCACACCAAGGTTGGGTCTTCGATTGGTGTACTGTGGGGAAAAGTTGTCCTGTAATTGCCGGATCTTCCACCGTTCAACCGTGAAGGAGGAAGTGAAAGTGTTGACACTCCTCCTGTGTGTGTTTTTTCTTTCATAGAATTCGACAGGAGTTGACCTCAGGCATTCTAGCCTCTGGCCTCTTATAACGCTCTCTTCCATTCATAAATTCTTCTGATATCTCTTTCTGTTGATCTCGCTCTTATCTTTATTTATATATAAAAATAAATAAATAAATAAAATTTATTTATTTATTTATTTGTGTGTGTATGTTTCTCCCCCATTTTCCTCACAATTCATGTTATCTCTTTTTACAGCATCTATCAAATATTACTAGTTGTTGGTTGCTTCTCTTTCACTTGCGTTTCTTCATCATCACCTATTTCAATATTAATTTTCTCTTCTTTCTACAAGTTTCCGAGCTGTTCTTAAAGTAATACTTCTTTCGATTATCTCTTTCCTTCTTGAATTATCAATTCCCTATAATTTAATTCCTGTGCTTGTTAAGCTAGATATGTCCTCTAATTTACTCTGTAAGTGATTCTGTGGCGTGAGCAATGTTTCCGTTTTTTCTCCAATAAAGTAATTTCGGACCCTTATGACTTCACATAATTTCTCATTTTCTTCTTTTTCTTCAGTTAGTTATAATGTTTCATTCATTTTTTTAAAAACAATTTGACAAATTAGAAATTTCACTTTCCATTTATTTAATTTGCTTCCTCTTTTCCAGTTCTGGTTCTTCTTTTTTCTTCAACAGCAATATTCTATTCTTCGATATCGCATAGAAATGCTTCATTTTTATTCTGAATTTACGTTCTTGTAAACACTTCAATAATTCGTGAAATATTTGTCGTCCTTTTTTCATTCTTTCTATTTCCTTCTTTAAATTCAGCCTGGTGCCTCAAATCTTCCTTTTTTCCGCCCCTTTCTCCCTCGTTCTCTCCTCTGTTCGTCTTTTTCAAGCTCCATTTGACTCCAAAAGTTTGAGTTTTTCCTTCTCAAACTTATTCTTAAGAGCCTTCTGTTTTCAGTATCTAAACGCTCTCTAATAACTATGTATACTTTTCCCACAAAAACCTTCTTCAGAGTGTTCGATATCGGTATGATTTTCATCAAAATGATCATAATGTAATCGGATAGAACAATTTAGACTATTTCAGATGCGAATTTATCAAATCTTTTTTTCTTTTAAAGTAAAAAAGACATTTTTCGTTTCAAATATTATCACACAATTTCTTTCAGCAATTGATGTAACATATAACAGATATAATAAAGACTTGATAAAAGGATACTAATAATACATATGAGAATCATTTATCTTAATCTAATGTAATATGCACTGGAAAACTAAAAGGTCTCTTGAAAATATTATTGAATGAGGATTATTGAATGAATAGAATCGAGAAACTTAATTTTTTTTTATTTTTACAGTAATCTTGTTTCCATTTAATACCCAGAAATTTTTCTCTTAGCCTTCTCTCACTAAGTAATTAAATAGGGAAGTATAAGAAAATGTGAACAACATATTTTTCTGTCGGTATAAGAGCATCGTAGTATTTAGCAAATGTAAGCTCATTTTTTTCCCTTGAGGGTTTCGTTTAGTTTTACTAACTTCCCACTTGAAGCTGTATGAGGGTTATTGGCGACGAATATCGTAATTTTTAACCACGGTCAAGAGACGAGGACAACACAAGATATGCCGGAAGGACTTTGAACCTCTTCAGATTTAACTTGCACATGCCCCGGCTACGTGGAGTCCTTAGTGGCATCAAAGCTCGAACCTACGACTCTACGAAAACCGCGAACTGTGAGTCCCCGAACAATGACAACCAGACAACCGCTTCTTTGAGGAAGAAGCGAAATGTGGTGCGTAATTTTTTCTATACCAACGCCAACAGCTTTCTTAGGTTCGTATTGTTTTTTAAAGCATTTAATAATAATTTGGAATATAAGTTTTCAACTTTTTTTTAATTATGTTTCAAACCCAAACGTTTTTAAAATTAAAAAAAAAAAAAAAAAAAAAAAAAAAAAACACGTTTTTTTGTTACTTTATTTATGGTTTTTTTTTTCTTCAATTATAACTGTTATAACTGTTAAAATTATTTAAATAAATTAATTAAATATTAGAAAGAAGAGATTTGAGCGTTTGTTTTATCTGGAATGAGTCGTATATCTATCGCTGTAAATACCAGATGTATGACAGTAATGTGTATATATATATACACAGAGGAGAGGTAGACAAAGTTTTAGGTGAAAATGCTTTAAGATAACCCTCTAAAACATATTCAAATCTACAAAAATGTTTAAAAAATAGATTAACACTCAGTTTGTAACAAAATTCCTTGCAGTACTGCGTGATAGGTTAATGATTTTGAATATTTAACTAGATATTAGTGGCCAGGAGCAAATCCTAACGTTAGCAAAAAAGCGTTGACTTGAGAAGATAAACTATTGTAGTTTATTATTTTTTAACAGGAAATGAAAGTTTTATTGTCCTGACAATTGGAATGTTGATTGACATGATTTTAGAAACATAATTTTGTTTTCAATCCACCAATTAAAAAAGTTAGAAAAGTGTAGTATCGGAAATAGGCTTTTCTTTCAACAGTATTTATTCTCTTGAATATATTCGATAAGAAAAATTTTCATTTGCATACTAGAATATCATGAGACCCTATTTTGTAACAATACTAGAAGGAGAAAAATTAATTTATTATTTAGACAGAATTCATACCAAAAATGTAAATATAGCTTCATGTCTTTTACGCTTAAATTTTTGACTGACTATCAAAACGCCAATTTGACATCGGTTCAAAATTTGCATGCAAATTGCAAGAAAAGCAAATATAAGCAAGACAATTTTTTCATAATAAAAGACGTAATTTTCAAACTGTCTAACTAAAGTCTAATACTAAAGACGAATAATATAAAACAACTAATCCCTTCTTTTTTTCGAGAACAAGGTTTCACCAGGTAGCTTAAGACTTATCCTAATATATACTATGCAATAAATTTATAATATCTACACAGACTAATATGTCTCTTTTGTAGTTTATTTTGTTTCCGTATCAATATATTCTGATGCAATTTTGACTGAGTTTTCAACCATAATAATAGACATTCTAAATATATCTATCTCACGTTTCATCGATGTGCTCTATGTGTATGTTTTTCTCCACGTATTTTAACTTATAGTAAATATTTTAAAACTGTATAAAAATATATTGTTTCTATATTAATTTTATATGTATTTTCTCTTTTCCCTAAAATTTCAGAATTTTCCTTATATTTAAAAGTATTGATTCCGAGTCAAAGACGATAATGTTAAAAAAACTATAAATATTTCAAAAGCAAGAGTTCTAACAAATATTATTATTTTTTTAATTATTTAAAAGTGATTCTGAAACGAGGAATATCTTTGCATTATTTAATTGTATTGATGAATACGTATTTTTAATTATTGAAAAAAAATAAGCAAATTGTTGTGATATTAATTGCAACCGATTTTTAAAACTGATTTAGTACATTTAAATTGCATTGTGTAAAGTAACTCAAGTCTTACTCAGTGTTTTTTTACCTTTTATTTATCTACTTTGTTACCTGTCATATTGTTCGTCATATAAAACACTACTCATTTTCTTACTTGAGATTTTAGAACAGTTGGAAAAGCATATTAATAAAAAAAAAAACTATATTTCTCTACTTAGTTCTTTAATATATTTTTTCCTTTTTTTTGCTATATTCAACTTCAATTGTTTTTTTATTTTATTTTATTTTTTTTTTCATATTGTATTCTTAACATAAGTATCGAGTAAAATCAAGAAGAAATTTCATAAATAGTATCAGAAATGAAAGAGAACAATTGGACTGTCTACGTTCTTCATTTTAAAATTATTATACAATGTCTTAAAATTTAACATGTAAGAACTTAATTCATACTAACTGTAAATTGAATAATTATTTCATAATAATTGTTTTTTTTACCTGTGTTTCGTGAAAATATTACATTAGTGAAATTTTAACCCAATAATTCAAAAATATGATGCATTAATTTTATTGTTATTTCCAATGGCAAGGCAGATACAAATAAAACTAAAGCCCCTTTTCTGATTCCTCTCGAAGTGATGCAAAATGACTAAGGTAGTCTCCATTCATTGGATCTGTCAAATTACAAAGAGGCAGCCTGGGCTCATAAAGATTACAAGAGGATGGAGATAGGACCAAATTGAGTGACAATTTGCAGCCAAGGACTGTTTGGAATTGTCAAGAGATTTTAATCTTTCCAATGTTTTAAATTATCCTGTCTTGAATTAGAAATTAAGAACTTTTATCCATTAATTGCTTGATATGCCGCCTTTTTGAATGGAACGAAAGTGCCGAAAGTCTGGTTTGAAGTATCCTACAACCCTTTTTGTGGTTTGTTTCTTCCCAAAAATACCACTGTGGCTAGATATCTATTGCAGCACCGCATGTTTCATTCGGAAAAACAACTCCCTGAAATATTGCAGTCCAGATATTGGGGAATTTCCTCTGATGTAGGAGAGCTAATTGAAATAATGATCTGAATTTCGGCCTGGGATTAGAGATTAAGTCAAACCATCATATTTATCCTCAAAACACAATATATATTTCAGAGCAATTTGCATAGCTTTCACTTATCCATCAAGAGATATTATATACTTACCAGCATAAGCGTAGAAGGAGAAGGAGATAGAAGAGACCACTGAACTTTCAGTAGTGAAATGATTGTAAAAGGAGAGCCATCCTTATATAGTACATGCAATCACACAGATTCTAGATATCTAGTGTCAATCGTTTCTAGAGCATAATATTACAAAGCATCTGTAGAGTTGTTCCTCTTAAATAATTCAGCTGAAAACACAAATTTATTTCAATCTGTACAATATCAAGTGGATTAGATGCTTTGCAACCTCCTGAATATCTTCTGGCAATTCAAAGTCACGTCAGAAATTCCGAACAAACTGAACAAAACTGTTTTGAGTTTTTAAGATTCTTAATGTAGTTGGGTAATTGATCCAGTAATGATATTTACAGATCTAATTAATTTCTCATAAATTATCAGAGCCTTTTTTCAATGATAACTTTAAAGGGCTTACTGTTTGCCAATAAAAGCAAGAATCCATTTGTGTTGATTAACATAAATAAGTGTTAATTAATCAGCCCCTGTAATAAGCCTCATTTTACCGTAATTTCAATTATTTATAGCAGTAAATAATTGAAGGCAGGATAAAAGTCTTATAGGTAGTATTTAAGTGTAGCCACATTCCTGTAAGGATACAGTTACATGCTTTAGAACTGTCGCTCTTCATAAAAATCGCTTGAAATGGATTTAAAGTATTATTTCCAGTTTGGTGTACTACTAAAATTCACTCTCAAATAATTAATCTTGTCTGTGGTGAAAAAGGCAACATTTCTGTACGGTAGATAAGGATGGAGTATCGGATGGGTCAGAATATTAGACTGGACTGCAATCTTCTCCAAATTCAAAGTTATAATACTTTCAATGATCCCAACTGATTAAATACCAAGTGCCTGATTAATTTTCTGTCAGGGATTTCGCTTTAGTACATGTATCCAAATGACAAGATCATCAGCAAAGAGCTAACAATTGACTTCTTTTATAATTTATAAAGCGGGAACCAAGTCATTGATAAGTAAATTAATTAGTATACAACTTCCCAATTCACAATGATGTGGTCCTGTTTTAGAGAAATAATTTACAAATATATTCTTGCAAAAGCGTTCGTCAGCAAAAGACATTCGTCAGTAAACATGTTTCCACAAACACGAACATTAAGTAGTTTTTGAAGCTGCTTCTCTCTCCTTACTAAGTCTTATGAGCTTTTAAAATCAAATAAAAATTGCTGTGAGAATACTTTCTTTTATCCAATGCATCATTTTATAATATGGCCGAGTTAAGTAACATGATATGTAATTGAGCTAAATTTATGAAACCCAGGTTATTCATTGACAATTAGGTTTCTATTTTCCAAAAACTAATTTAAGAGTTAAGAATTATTTTCTTTATAGTCTTTCCAAGTATACTAGTAAGATATATTGTTTGGTAGTTATTAAGAATTACTAATCGACTAAGCAGCGAAGTAATACAAATATTTGTATACATATATTTAACGCCATACTAATAATTGTAAATTTATAAATTAAAAAATTAAAATAAATTAAAGTTTTCTTTGATGAGACAAATATTGAGAAACGTATTACCTCACCTCGAGCACCGAGATGGAATAAAACGGTGAAAAAGGAGTTGAGACACCACTTACAATGAATTTTCACGACTTTGACTGTCTGTTCATCAAGTGACACCTTCTTCTGGTTCGACAGCAAAGTAGGAAATAAGATCAATTTACAGATTGAGATATTTTTTTCAACTGCATAAAAACGCTTTAACAGACGCTTGTGCAGAAAATTTTAAATCTTATGATAGTTAGTTCGCAATGAGTAGTATGCTAAAGTACCTTTGTTATGAGAAGTTCTAGTGTAAATAACTTTTAATGATTTTTATGCTTCAATTTTATTAGGAATCGTAGTTGAAAATGGGAAGTTTACTCGAGTAAGAAAAATTCTGTACAAGCTATTATTTGTTCATTCTTCAGCTTCAATACCCGATTTTGGAACAACACAGGTGCTGAGATACTGAAAGGTGTAGTGATCTACCATCTAATCTAATTCAACACAAAGAAACTATTGATGAGCATAATAATAAGAAGAAAAAAATGCGAAAATTTCGGCTGGAATTTTCAAATGCGTTTTTAATTTAAAGGGTTTCCAAGAGAAAAGGTTGAGAACCATTGTATTTATAGTAGTATCTTTATAACAGCTTTACTTATATAAAGTAGGTAATAAAAATAATGAAATTCATATTTAATGAAAACTTTTGTAAATTTTCTAAACAACATGCTCCAATTTTTACAATTTTATTATGTCTGTGTATCTTTAGACTCAAAGAATATTTTTTTTATTTTTTTATTTTTATGAGTGTTTTTTTAGCTGAATTATGCCTTTCCATTGAACATTCGATCAGCCCTGTTAAGCACAAATTTTATTAGCTTCTCATATGAAAATAACAACTTTAGGTGTGGATAAATTTCGATAGTAGTTTTAAATTTTTAGATTTTAACGAATTAATTCGTAGTTACAGATAGACATGGAATATCATTTATTGATTATTTATTGAATAGTATTTATTGATTATATATATATTCACTATAAAACGTAAGGATTATAATATTAAAATGCAGAAAAAAATAGACTGGAATGCTTTGAAAAATGCAAATTAACTCTTATTGTGATTATTTTACTTTGAGGTCAGTAATAGATGAACAACTTTATACATGTCAAATATTTAAGTTATATTGCTTCGAACTGTTAACGAAATTTTAAGCAAAAAAATATATTTAACGTATTTATGGAGAAAAAAAAATTCTATATATTATGTAACAAATTAAATGTGAAATAAAAAGCCCATACTTTATGTTATATTCCAAGCCTTTAAGAGTACCCTGAAGTATTAAAAACAAAAGTGTACTGAATACAGTTTTGATCCCAATTGTTGCGACTAGGTGCATATTATTCTGGATCTCTCTCGCATACACGCATCAGTTTATGACTCGCAGGTATATATACTTGGTGTATGCAAACTGATTTGTAAATATAAATTTATGTTCATTTTCGGCAAATTTGTTTCTAATTTAATTTTTAAACCGGTTTCACGATTTTAAAAACATTTTAAGTCACTTTACGGATTTTAATAACTTTTAGAAGACAACTATGAATTTTTCAGGACATCGTATGTATTTTTATTACAATAATTGAATGTAATTTCGCGTTTCTTCTGACTAGCATCTGGATTTAAGTAACTTTGCGTTTGTAGTCAGATCAATTATAATACAGAAACACTAACGGTGTCACGAAAATTTTTGACTATACATTTTTGAAAGTGATTTACTTAATGCAATTTTGAGATATTTTAATTATTTTAATCAATTTTTCATAGTTAATTATCATGCGAGTCCATTTTACAGATATTTGAGATAATTAAACGGATGAGATCCGATTACAATTCATTTCTTTTAAGAATCAATAATTTATTACTAGATTCTGAATTATTTCTCTAGCGGCAATATATTATTATTGTGAATTTTTTCTTCCTTATCAAGGTATCAAAGAGTTTTTTTAAGCCAATTAAGTCATAGAATTCCTTAAACTTTCTTTAATCCACTCATGCTCATGGGTTTCAATTTTAGGAACTGTCAAGTATAAAACAACATACTCGCTTTTTTAAAGAAATAAAAAACGGGGATGGGGTGGGGTCCATATTTTTTGTCCTTCTATGTGCACCAAATTTCCTCCTAGTGGTCAAAACTTGAACTATTTTTTTATTACAGAAACCTTATCCCCATGGTCCATATAGCATATATTCCACGTTTCATTAAAATCCGATTAGCAGAACGTGTTCTACTGTCCTATGAATAGTGTAACTTTAATTATAAGAACCCAGTATGTATATATATATATATATATATATATATATATATAAAGCAATGATAAATTCATTGCTTTATCTTATACATATATATATATATATATATATGTGTGTGTGTGTGTGTGTATATATATGTATGTATGTATATATATGTGCATGTATGTATTAATATATACAAAAGTAAGGGAAGAAAGAAAGAAATTTTATTTTAAAAATAAATCCCCTTAACAATTACACTATCGGTCCTGTGGAGGGTTGTTAATATCTGTAAGAAGAGACTAATTTTACTTAATTACCCTAAGACTAACGTATGTTTTGGGAGAGAAAAACCGAAACCATTAGTGAAATTTTGCATATTTATCCTGCAACTTGGTAAGTTTAAAACGATTTTATAACTTTTACAAGAAATGGATTATATCATTTTTCTAATGAACAAAAGAAAGTGAGAAACTAAATTCTTTCAGGGAAAAAAAGTGTATTGCTATTAATATTTATATTTATAAGCCGCTCATAAACTATTAACCTATTACATAATAAATTTTAGCAATCTTAAAATACTATTTTTATTTGTTATAGTATATTTTTGGTAGAATTTCCTGTTCTTCCTAAAAAATAAATAAGAATTTAATGTCACATTTGTTGAAGTTACAAAATGTGATGTCTGACGATACAGTGATATTTTGCTGAATAGCGGGAAATTAATACTCCCAACAGCAAAAACAGAAATTATATAAAGTCATATTATAGGATTCTTGATTTTTTCTTCCTGTTGTTAGGTGTATTATTATGAGAATTAATGATGGTGGAAAATTAATAACAAATGCTAACAATTTTCTTTTTTATTATTAATGTGGTTTAGCATTATTTAGCATTAATTTTAAGAGCTTGGCTCGAGTGCTCAATGTGATATTAGTGAGCAGTCCATTTGAAGACATCATACAATCGAACAATTACTGAAACAATGTATTGTAGCCAAGGTGCGAAGATAGTCCTGAATTTCATATTAAGTTATACAGAAATTGAAAGAGAAAGAAGAAAAGCAACTGAACCTCAAAGTCATTACATTGAATGGCCAGAAATTTACGAGACTGACTGAGTATGTTTAGTGTATGTGCACATCGTGTTAAGAAAGTTCTTATTTCCTCTTATTTTTATACCTGATACCGTAAAAATAAATCAAAGTATGACTACTCATGACAACACCGGTAAAACGGGAGATGTATTGTGTCTTGAAAATGATCATTCCCAATGAGTATTCTGTATTAACCCATACTAAATATATATAAGCAATGAACCTATCTTCAGACAAATGCTCCGCTCTCTGAACTTCCATGGTGAGAATAATGAACCCAATTCATCAAGCAGTAGACTTAGTTTTTCTCCAAGCCGGTCTTGGATGGAATCAAACTTCAATTCATGATTGTGTTTGAATATCCACGAAGCGAAAAAATTTTAATTTTATATTCATCAATAAAATAACTGATCCGTTCTTTGCGTGTGTAGTTACTGTACTTATATATATATATATATATATATATGTGTGTGTGTGTGTGTGTGTAGTGATTTAACTTTAATTTAAAAATCTCTCTTAGTAATAATTTAATTTTCTATTCTATCCTATCCCCCCCTTATTCAAAAGTAAAGAGTTCATTCTTGTTTCCTCATCCATTCCAAATAATCATTTTATTTATTAGATCACGCACTCATAAATTCGCTTTCCCACGATCGTGAATCTGCTAAAATAATCCCTACTAGACTGTTTTTTTTTCTTTTGTTAGAATTCCTTATAATCCCTAATCCTGTGCCACGCGTTCTATGACATCTCTTGTGGAAAATCTCCAATATAAAAATCAAGTAAAGAGAGAATTTTTTCTCTTATTCTTTACTTTCTTTTCACTTCTGCTGAAATCTTCATATGGTCTTCCGTTAGTGGCCGAAGTCGGGTTCATCAGAACATAACGCTCTCTCTGATAGAATCAATAAATCATCTGATTATGAAAAAAGGACTGTTCTTTTCGACTATGAATGTATACTGTTTCATTAGTGTTGAACAAACGTTTAATATCTTTCATGTATATATATATATATATAAATTTGTGTTATTATTTATAAGAATCTAGAAAAACTTATATCAATTTAATCTCAAATATTTTTTATGAATTCAAAAATACGAAAAAGCGTTTATTTTTTACTGGTCATTCGAGATTCTCTTAGATGGGTAATATATTTTTTCTACCATTTTCTGAATAAGTCATCTAAAAAAACAATTGTTCCTATTATTATTTCATGCTCTGAGGAAAATAACGCTTATTTCAGTTAAAAACTGAGAGTTGAAACTGTTCCCGTAATCTTAAATTTCAAAAATTGATTTTAATTGTGTTTATTACCCTTCTCTAAATAGATATGTTTATAATTACTTTTTTTACTTTGATCGAAATATTAGAATATTACTTTTTTGTAACTTACTATTACAATCGCCATTACTTATTGTAATTGCGTTCGCCACTAACTATTATCTTTAAAAGGAACTACTTGTTTATTTATACTGATGCATGCTTCCGTAAGTTTTGTTAAAATCTATTGATTGTGAAAAAACACATGAATATAATTACAGCACAATAAAGCGAAATTCTTAATATTTAAAAACCACCGATCCGATTTAGAATTTGAAACCCATTTAATCAATTTACACTCGAAACAAGTTCGAAAATTTCTTTTCACTTCTAAGCTTTCGCCCATGGGAGAAAATCTAAGACATCATTCGAATATCATTCAACAATTAAGGAAATTATAAGAAATTTTCATAAATATCCCCGCTTTAAAAGACAAATAGTTAACTCTATGATTTAACTAGAAAATACTTCTTTTTCCCCCTTGTGTTGAGCAACAAGTATTTCTGATCGATTAATTGGAAAGCGAAGAGCATGTGCAGAAAGTGCTTGTTTGTTGACAATCTTTCAGGAAGCGGTAAGCGTTAATTGATAGTTGCATTACTTGGAACGCGGAGTGGTATTTCGGGAGGTTTGCGGCTTTCGTCTTCACTTAAGAAATTGATTGATTGATTTATATTTGAATTATTCTCCTCGCTCGCGCGAAATTTTTGAACAAAAATTTTCTATATTAATGTAAACAATTCAAAATCATGTCTGCGCTTTATCGAATTTATACTATACATAAAAGTGTTTACTGATAAAACAGAGAACAAATTAATTTAACCCAGGCTTATTAATTAATTAAATTAAAATTTAAATGTAGTATATCCATTTCTCATAAAGAAGATCTACGATTTGATGTCTCTCCTTTTCAAATTAAATATCTAAATATACACTAATAAAAAAATGATTGCCCTCTTTATGCATCTGAATTGCAAATGATGACAAAGACTTTGTGTCTGAGAGTTTTCGTAATCAAAGACGTAATAAACCAAATAAACATTCATATAATGACATATGTGATCTGGAATATATAAAAAAATTATAAAGACCTGTCTTTCGAAAAGAGGCGACGGTTATGCAAGACGAAATACACCCGAAACTTGGATAGAATTCCACAAGTAGGGTGGAAAAAAAAGAATTCGTGGATTTTTCCGCGAGTTTACTTGTCAAGTGCAAACAGCACCTTAAAAAATTTAAGCATTTAAAAGTTGTACAACTTAAAATATGGAATAAGTGATACCGTTAAATTATTTGCGTTGTTCTTATGATTTCTTGACAGACAATAGTTAATTTTCATTTTTGAAGTTTTTTCTTTGAGAAACAAAAAATAAATGAGTCAATATTTTTTGATAAATTCTGAATTTGTTTGAAATTTTGCTTTCATTTATGTTTTGGTACATCTCTTCCTATTCGTTGGCTCTGTTGAGGATAGTTCTTTTGAGGAAATCGTGTGATTATGATAATTCTCATGCGTTTTAGTTCTTTCTCTTTTTTATACATCAACGAATGTATTATTGTTACTTTATGCAAGCAATAGAAATAGGCTTATTGAAAAAGAAACTTTTCTCGTTTTTATAGTTCTTAAAAAACTTTTAGTTGATGATAGGTTGACGATAATTTAATAGTAAAATAAACATTCTCTTATTTAAATAAATGAAACAAATAAATATGTGTAACATATTTTGAGGAAGAGAGTTTCTGTATTCAGAGATTATTTTTTGAAATAAAAGATTATTGATTTCAATGCAGAAAATTCAATTTTTATTCATAATTATTTTAGTAGGAACTTGCACTTTAAGTACTCTCTCTCTCACACACAAACACACAAACACACATATATATACAAATAGTCCATTGTAGATAAAATTATCTATATATAGAGTGTATTGTGGAAATGTGTAAGAGCAGATTTGATTATTGATTTTTTTTTAATATTAAAATTTTACATTTTGAATCAAACTTCCTTATTTTGTCATTTTATGTGTAAGTACAGTTTTCTAATTTTTATAAATCTTACAAATTTCTCTTCATTCACAGAAATATTCTCTTTATTACTTTTCATGGTTATAAATATTATTTCTATAAAATAATTTATTTTCTAGAAATTTTGAAGGAGTTATTTAAGCAATTTATTTTCAATGCTTTTCGGCTTAAGAATATATAAGGTATCGAAAAAATTCAATGATTTTTTTTAATTCATTTATTTTTAATCGACTTTTCTTTCAGAAACTAAATATTAATTTATGTTATTCATATGATACAAAATTTAAGTACATAAACGCATGACCATATTTTGACTTACAATAAAAATAAATACTGAGACAACTGGATAATTGAATACCATTTAAGTGTACAAACTGTTCAATTAAATATTCAATTTAAATTATTATTAAACTACAGAAATAACTTGTATTCCACAATATTTAAAGTAATATTGGATACTTATCGACTATCTTACTAATTTCTGCTGGGATAGATTCAATTTTATTTTAGGAAAAAAATGTCACATTTTTCATGGTACTTATTTCGACATTGGATAATAATTTCAAATTTAACTTTCGCACTTTGGCCTGTTTTTTTTTGTTAAACCTGTAGAAAGATGTTCTACATTCTTTAACTTTAAGGACATTAATTTAATCAAATTTAATAAATGAATTAATGACCCGGAAATGAGTGAATGTAAATACGTAAGCCAAAATAAATAAATAAAAAAAATTTAAATGTGACCGGGGGCACATTATTTTAGTAATAGAACTTGACCCTTGCTCTTTAAATATTTAGTCTTAAGTTTGAAGCTAAAATTAATTTAATTCCATATGCTAAATCAAGTGTCTTTAAATCTGAAGATTATCGCCAAGTACAGATATTACCTTCCAGTTAACTTCGTAAAAGCGATTTAAATGTAGATAAGTAGTATATGTATACTAATTTTATTGAGCTTAAAAGGATTTTGTTGCATCAACTAATTTTGAGGTATTGAAGAAGTAACATTCTGTCATGAATTTTCTAAGGATATATATTGTACCGTACTTCGGGGTTCGTGTTGATTGAGAGTCGATGAAACAATCTCTTCAAAATTTCAAGACTTTTATTCGTAACAATTTCTACAGGACACAGGATATTTCAGCTGTAGACATCACAATTACACAGCTCCAATTCAGCTTACACAGGAAACAGCTTTCAAATACAGAAGTCTTTAATATCTCAGACAGATAACAGCTGCTATGCATTAGCAATGAAAACTGATCTTCTTCACTACTGCTCCTCGTCTTCACTACTTTTGCTATCTCGGCGGGTAGTATTTATATCTGACTTGGCAAATATAAATACTACCCGCCGAGGTACTAGAAGGTTCTGGGCTATCTCGCTTAATATTGATCCTAGAGCTTCGATGATGGAACTTTCCAGGAACATCTATTTTTTTGCCAAATCTTGCCAAGTGATCACCAAGAATTCCGCCAAAAGGTCGCCAAGTCGCCAAATCATTAGAAAAGCCATTTTTTAACAACGAATTTTTTCCCAAACTCTGAGTATTTCCAATCTGTCTGAGATATTTTAAGACAAATACTAGTAATATTTATAAATTTGTAACAATATATATATATATATGTGTGTGTGTGTGTGTGTGTGTTTTTGCCTGTAGGTAAAAAAGTTTCCTAATGTGAATGTCCTCAGAAAACATTTCCGTAATACATTTTGGTCCTAGATTAGCCCAAGCATCAATCAAGTATCTCCTCAGGCTAGGTAACTGACCAATTGGCGTGTTAGTGACTGATTCGAAGGAAAATCATTGAGCTTTTGATTATATGAGAATCCAAGGTATTTGAATCCAAAAGGCAATTAGTCACTCACGCCGTACTAGAATGGTTCGCGAACTTTTTCCGCTTTTTAGCTTTTGTGATGTCTTTTATCTGGAATAACTCATGTTGTTTCCTTACTACTCATTGTTATCATCAATGAAGAAATGAGCGTGCTAAGATCTAGTGCTCTTCCTCATTCAAATGCACAAGATAATAAGTATTTTAAAAACTGACATTTCGCACGTGCAGTCATCCATCAATATATAATATCAAGAGAAATTAAAGGAACAAATATAAAAACTCATCAAATTTGATCAGTTTCGCAATTTTTTTTATTTCTTCATGCGTGACATAAATTCGAAATGCAAAATTACTTATTTCTGAAAAGCCTAAATAAAAAAAATAGGATTTTGTGATGTAAAGGGGGTAAAGAAATGTTACTTTCACGACTTTTTAGAGACACAAAAAAAATTAATAAGATAAGTTGGCCCCCTGACCGAAATGCAAGATTTACAGCAATTTTCAGTACTGTAGATAAGATTCTTCAGAAGTTTTTGCTATATCAAATCAATTTCAGGATAAATATATATATATATTCATTTTGATAAAAGATATAAATATTTCTTAAAATAATATTTAGGAGTGGTAGTGTATTAGCAAATTTTAAAAAATTTCTGCAGTTTATTAAAAGCAATCAGTCAATCAATAGTGAAGGGCTGTTAAAAAGTATAGTATTATTGAGGCATATTAAAATGTTTGTAAATTAAAAATTATTTGCTGGAGTTAAAAGATTCAAAAATTTGTTATATAAAAATTTGATTCTAATAAGCGAAAGATCTGTTGGCTATTTCACGGTTTTCGCTTTTTTAATATGTTTTAAACATATTTGTTTCCTTGTTTTCTTCTTTTTCTCGTGGTTGAATGAGTGATAGGTTTGGAGAATTTTGTTTGTTCTTGTTCTTCTTTTGTTTCATTAATGATAATGTAATTATTAAATTAGGATGGGCTGATACTCCTGGTACTAGTTTTAATACACAATTATCAGTGGTTAGTCCGAGACAGTATTTAAATAACATTATCTCCAATTTTTGAAAATTTCTTAATTCTTTTCTCTTGAGTTATTCTTCGTATTTCTTGAGAAATTATATTCATTTAACTCCGTTTTCCATTTTTAAATTATTCATTTTTACTTATATATTTTGATTTGAAATTATGTATATAGTGAAAATTCCTGAATTCTTATATGTTATATTTAAAGGATTTTATTGCCTCTTACATTACAATGGATTTTCTATGGATTAAATTTTGATAAATTTTTTATATTGTATTATTTTATTTTTTTTTTGAAATTTTACTTATTGTATCAATTAATTCTGTGACATTGATAACATATTTAGTTATTTATAGTTAAAACTTGTAATTTAATATAACTTTCTACAGAGTAAAAATTACATATATTTCATATTAATAATTTATAAAACCATATATAATTATACTTATATGCATACACACACACACTCTCTCTCTATCTATCTCTTTATATATATATATATATATATATATATATATATATATATATATATATATATATACACGAGTACAATTTTTATAGTGGTTTTTTTTTTATTTTTTTTAATTAAACTTTTATAATTTTTTTCTTTTTTCTATTTGGTTATGAATCAGTTTTATAGATGAAGTTCCTATATATCGATATTTAAGCATTTTTAAACATCTCATTTATTTTATCATGCCTTTAAGGATTTCTTTTCATAAAGTTGTGATTTTGTCAGTATTTTTTTTTCAGTATTGATTTTAAAAAAAATTAAATATAAATTTTTAGCTTCAATGTTCCATATAAGTTGTTCAAACTTGAGGGTATATTTTAGAGTTCAGTGATGTCATTTAATCAACAGTTTTAAATTGCTATTTATAAAGAGGACAGGTCGTATAATATTGTAGGCCTTCCTGTTAATTTTTATGATTTTTCAATTGTTTGCTTGATTTGAAATATAGCATTCGTAGGCTCTGTTCATGAGCCTATGAATGCTATATTTCATAATTATAGCATTTCCATGACTGTAATTCTTCATTCTAAACTTAAATTGCTTTTGAAAAGGAAATTTACAAATTTATGCTCATTTTTGTGCATTTTGCAGGCCACGGTGGTAGTTTTTACATACCTGTGAGTTTTATATTGAAAAAATTTAATCATTTTTGCTTACTTTTGAGTTTTTTTTAACTTTTTGTTTTTGTTACATTGGCTTAAATTTTTAAAGATAAATTTTGACATTTCTTGCTCGTTTTTCTTATTTAATTTAATTTTCTTGGGAATTAGCTTTCACGTTCTTTCCAGTTTGTATTTTTTGTTTCATAACTATTTTTTAATAATATATTTTGTTGATAGACATAGCTTGGCTAATTGTTCTACAATAACACAGCTTAACAATCTAAAGCCTGTTGCAATTTTAAATATATTATTTACCATGTTGTTCTTTCAAAATTTTTTGGTTTTATTATTTTTTTCAATTCAGACATCTTTTCTGATATTTCTTCTTCTTTTTTTTTTGCTTATTTCTTAATTTATTTTCATTTGAATTTATAACTTTTTTTTCCAGTAAAATTGTTTACTGTATTGTCTTTCACTTTTTAGCTCGTAATATTTATCTTTCTAATCCGATTTTGGTTCAGGTATTTATTCTTAATATTCATTTTGATAATTACTTTTTTTTCATAATTTTTTTATAATTTCGATCGAATAATTTTTGTAATGACGTATAAAAAGATTTATTCTTTTTATTTAAATTTTACTAAAACTAAAGTAAATTCTTATTAACAGGAAAATAATTTTAAAATTGAGATTAATAGGAGATATTGTAATGTAGTAAATAAGTTACAATTACTGTTTCTCTATTAATAAAGTTCCATTCTGTAACAGCAATGCAAACTGAAATGTATATAGTAATATTTTTTATTTTGAAACATCAAAATAATTTAGATGCCTTTAAATATTTAAAATAACTCCTTTTAAATTTATACTAGAGCTTATTATGCAGTTAATCCTTAAAAAAGAATATAATAAATTATATTAATTGTAAACCTTTTTTTCTTCTTTGAGAATACACACGCACACACACACACACATATATATTTAGAAAAGCTTTTCAGTTGAATAATTTCAAATTTAGTTTAATTTAAACTGCTCATTTTTCAACAAACAACTTATTTAATTTTTTCTATATCCAATTCTAATGATATAGGTTGAAAGATGAAGTTCCTATATTTTGATTTTCTTTCATTTTTACATTTTCCACTTAGTAAATAAGTCTTTGTGTTATTTGAAAATTAATATTAATGTGTTTTCAACATGTAAGTGCCTCTTTCTTCGAAATTTAAATTATCTTTCAAAATAAATTTCATTTTTGTGCGAGTGTCTTAAACATGTTTACAGATTTCATATGCATGTTGAGTTTTAAATGCCTGAAATTCGTTCATTTTGGTAAATTTTTTATAGTTTTATAATATTTTGTTGTATAATTAATTACCTTAACTTTTGTTTAAAGATTTATTTTGACATGTATCATGCTTTTTTAATTAATTTATTTTTAATGTTTCTAATGTTGCTTTTAGATTCTTTTTAATTGTGTTTCTAGTTTTATGATATTTTTTAAGTATGTAATTTATTGATGGTGATAGTTTGGGCACTCCAGCGTAACAGTTTATTGACTGTTACAACTTGAAATGTGTTGTTTCCATTTTTGAACTTTTTCAAATATTATAATTTTTAACTAAACTCTCTAAATTACTACATCTTTTTTGATATATCTGATTTTTAATATTTATTTTTCATTTGATTTACATCATTTTTAAAATAGAATCCTTTTTTCAGTAAAATTTGAAAAATGTGTCATCATTCTCTTATCAGTTTGCAACTTTTAATTGTTTATTTTTGGTTTTGCTTATGTCATATTTCTGAATGACTCAGTTGTGATTTCTACATATTTTTATGATAAATTTGAAATGAGATTATATATATATATATATATATATATATATATATATATATGTGTGTGTGTGTGTGTGTATACGCACTGGTGTGAGAAACTTAAGCAACAATGTTTATTTTAAGTAAATAGCCATGAAATTGCAGAAAATGGGTTATTATGATCAGTACAATGAACACTCAATTCAATATAAAGGTGATGCAAATGCAAATGTCTGGACAATTCGTCATAGGGGACATGGGTGTACGCAAAACACGGGTGGTCGGCCCGTGCTGCTCAAGACTGCAATTAAAGGAAGAACGGAGGCTCAATTAAAGACATTCGCTGCAAGTGCAAGTGAGTTTTTTCGTGAAATATAACTAAAAAAATCACCTGGATGACTTCACACTTGGAAGAATTATCGGAAAGCTGGTGGAGGGGTGTAGTTTGACTAGGGTAGGTGAAGAGTTCGGAATCAACAAAAAGTCATTTCGCGCGCTTGGAAAGTCTTTCAAACTAATATAGGTTAGAAAGGATGGTGGTTAGCGCTCCAGGAAAACAACTGCAATGGATGACCAATATATTGTCCTGCAGGCGAATAGAGCACAATACTAGTTAGCAAGCGCCTTTGCTCAGCATATGTGTACAGCAACACGGTGTTATGTGTCTCATGTTACTGTGGACAGACGTCTTCACAAAGGTGGCCTATTGGCCTGCTGTCCTAAAATCTGCATCTAATTGAAAGTTGGTCATCGGTGGTACCGTTTAGAGTGGTGTAAGGAGCAGAAAAGGTAGACATCTCATCAATGGAGTAGTGTCGTCGTTACGGATGGGATTCGTTTCTGTGCCATAAGCGATTCTCAACGCCAGATTTGGAGAGAGGTCGGGAAATGATTTCATCTCATTGACATCACGGAAAGGGACCATTAAGGTGGTCATCGAGTTGTCGCCTGGGGAGGCATTATGCTGAACGGGCAGACTAAGCTCCACATTTTCGACAAAGATTCTGTAACCGGAGATTGATATTGTAAAGTGGTGATCCTTCCCCATGAGCATCTGTTCTGAGGTGCTACTAGACCATTAGAACATGTGTGGGATGCTTTAGGAAGGCACTTAGCGACTCGATTACATCCTCCGGGAAACATCCATCAACTGAAACAGATGCTGATTCAGGAATAAACACTCTTTTCTCAAGAACTGTTGCACAATCTGAGGCTGAGTATAGAGAGACGATGCGAATCAACCATTGTAGTAAGGGGAGGCATATCCCATACTAAGGAACATCTGCTTGTTGTTCTTTCTCTTGAACAGACAATCAGTAACGGTACTATGAGTTCAATAAAGCCTTTTGTTGTTTGATTCCACACCAAACGTATTGTATTTATTTTTGAGCAGCTATGCTTTCTTTATTGCTTAAGTATAAAATATTGTCTCTCATTTCTGAATTTCATGTGCTTCAAATGGTTTCTCGTGGAGTTATGGCAAGAAACCCGCCTGTTACTTAGATTTTACACGCCAGTATATATATATATATATATATATATATATATATATATATATATATATATATATATATATATATATATATATATATATATATATATATATCTGTGGGTGTGCGTATATATATGAAATACCACTTATAATTATATTAATAAAGAAAAAAATTCCGCTTCAAAAAATATAACATATTTACATCATTTTATAAAGTAACCGAAAATGTGGTCTTCCAAATTTAAACCTAAGATAATAATTTAATTATAAACAATAAATTATACCATACGGAATTAAAGTTTCTTGTAATCAAAATATCACGGTATCATTATCACACGTACTAAAAAAACTAATTACTTTATCATAAAGCTTTTTGAAAAATGTCAATCTATCTACATTAAAATTATTTGCTGTCTTAACTATCGTTTTTATGTAAGTGCGATTCCGGTAATACTTCTACCAAATTGGTGAAATTGAATTCTAGATAAATACTCATGTACTTAAAGGAAGTGCATGGTTGTTTGATTATAAAACATGTATTCCGGGTTATGTAGGTTTCAAATTTTAAGTATTAAATCATTCCGCAAAAAAAGTAAGTGCATATAATAGACTTGAATCTGGTAATAAAGAAACTTGAAAATTCTCTAGAGAATAATCTTTAAATAATAAGAATAAAGTTTTAAAATGCCGAATAGTAAAATGCAATGCTTAATATGAACTCCGAAATTAGTTGTGATATTCATTTCATCAGAATTTTCGACATTTTTTTAAGTTTTATTCTGTTGCTTATAATTTGAAAGACATTTAATAAGCAATATTTAAGTTTTGAATAACACTACTTAAATTTTGAATTAATAACATTTTAATCAAATCTGTATTTTTATTATTATTTCTGTCATTAATTGATATAAGAAAAGGAATTCTTTTGTTCATTGATATCAGAAATGCTACTCCCTTTAACCCTAGAACACTAGTGTATGTAAATTTTATGTGCTATTTTCCTTTATTGGTTCTTTTCTGCCCTCTCCCTTCCACAGTTATGCTTGTTTGATTTTGAGCGCTTCGAGGCGTCACTTAGTGGGCTTCATCCCAATTAGCTTAATGTTTTCATCTATGGTTCATTTCTCTCGCTTCATGAATTACCACGTCAATTAAAATTCACCACGTCAATTTTACATGTCACTAGTAATACGTGAAAAATTGCCCAAAGTAAATTTTACGTATCGCTAATAATACAATAATTTTTAAATGCATAATTTTATCGTAGTCCTGGTGATAGAATATTTTTAAATTTGTGAAATGCGCGTATATAAAAGTGTTTCGTTTCTTATTTCATACCGTATTGAAGAAATGGCTAAATTACGCAAGTAATTAACAGATGAAAAAAAAAATTAAAGAATTGATTTTAGAATCTGATAATAGTGAAAGTAGCAGAAACGTTGAATTTGATGAAGATAGTGATGACAGTGATGCTGATCTAGTTTATATTGCTGATGATAGAATACAGATTTATCCTGATTTAGTGATTCCTTCCCCGATACAAGAAATTGATTGCAGTGGTGTTATGGACAAAAGTAAAAAAAAAAAAAAGAAATTGAATTACATGTTCACACACACACACAATAGAAAAATAGAAAGACTACAAATATTCAAGATACAATTGAACAAGGTCATGTTATATTTTTGGATGTTGACTTAATAGAAGTAATAAATGGTTATAAATGTTATACGAAAATTAATGAAAACACTAAACGGAAAACTAGAGAAAAATATATTTTTCATATTAGACTAGGTCTTGTTTCTGAGGCTCGATTTGCTAAGGATCGATTGACTGTATTAATTTGTTTATTCCCGATGTAGTAAAGAAAGAAATACTCACACAAACATAGAAATAAACCGAAAGAAGATAAGTAATGCAAATGTTATGGATGGTTCCCTAAATAATTTAAATTACGATGAACTGAATGCCTTGTTTAAGATATTAATACTAATTTCAGCTTTACTACATAACCATTTGTCAATTCAAATTATGTTTGATGTAACTTTTTCTGGATGAAGGTATAGAGCAGCATCCAACTTAAATCTAGAAAAGCTGTATGCAGAGAGCACCTTAAGTCATGTCGTTCTGTATAGAAATATAATTGTACTGGTAACTAATTATTATGTAATTTTTTTTTTCAATTTTGTAGGTTAGGTTAAATTTTAAAAGCAAGTGACTTCCATCAAGTGTAAAACCAATATTAATGTAAAATAAGCAAATAAAAAGAATCTTATATGAGCTCGTAAATTTTACATATCTCAAGTGATAGCGGCACATGTAAACACGCTTGT
Source organism: Nephila pilipes (assembly GCA_019974015.1). Taxonomy (NCBI): domain Eukaryota; kingdom Metazoa; phylum Arthropoda; class Arachnida; order Araneae; family Nephilidae; genus Nephila; species Nephila pilipes. Next base: position 43,565 of record BMAW01013504.1, read on the forward strand.
GTTCTAGGGATAAAACTATCTAAGTAAAAATTAAGTTCCTCTCCCGCTGTCTAAACGTATTCTAAAAATTACATTTTATTATTACAAAATTGAGCATGTTGCACTTACTATAAATTATTAATATTTAAAAGGAATAGAAAAATATAAAATAAAATTTAACTTCAAAAATATATTCTTCTTCTTTTTTTTTTTTGAAAAAAAAAATCATAATTAGGAGATTGGCATTGATGAAGTTTGTGATTCACGTAATTACATAGACATACTTATATTTTCCCTTAAAAAGTTATTCAAAATGAAAACACAATAATTTTCCTTCAAATTTCAAGTTCATCAATAGTTACCTTGATTTGTTATGGGAAAAAAAAATTCAAAACATATGCAATGTAACTACTTATTGCATTTGCAAGGATTTAAAATGTTAATAAATATATAAATGTGTTAACATAATGTCTCTAAAGCGCAGATTAAAAACGATCATTTTTTTTGAATAAATAACTCAAACCAAAAATATAGTAAAGTAGTAAAGATAACAAATATATTCATATTAGGCTACATGGAACTGCAATGTGTGAGCAAAGCTTCTGTGATCAGTTTCCGAAAACAACTTTTCTAATTTGAAATATCAAAATTTGAATTAAACTTATTTTTTTTTCAGATAATCAAATCACAGCTCTAGCCTAATAGTCACGGTAGCGAACTAGCAGCCGTTGTTGTTTCCGTCAAGTCGTCTGTCTTATCCCTCTGTGCATGAAGTATTAAGGAACGTCAAACCATCCAATGCTAAAAGTTCCCTCGTAGGTATAGTGTCGCGGTTCCGTTAGGACAAGATAGCCTTTCATTTCTAATAATTTCTTTAAAAATTTTTTAAAAATGTTATTATTCGTTTCTAAAGGAATTATTTTAGCTTGTAAAGAATGAATTACAACTTTTAAAATGTTTTTGAATAACATCTAAAGCTATTACACTCTAAGTGTGTCCTTTTTTTTAAAAAGTGACGAAAGTATTGCGAATTTCATATTAAGGAAAAAAAAGTTTTTCCTTTTTCATTTTATTTATCTTACTATGAGTAGTGCACATAGTTAAAAAAAAATAATGTTAAAATTATCGTCATTTCAAGTTGTTTTTCTTTTTCACAACGAAAGTGAAGCTCTTCAAAATAGAAATTATATTCTAGACTTAAAAACATATACTAAACTGCATATGATATATATTTTTAATCCAGGAACAAAAATCTTGTATGAAAAACACGGAAAAAAAATTTAGTATAAAAGTAAATTAATTGAAAAATATTTTTAAGTATTGATTAAGTATATATATATATATATATATATATATACAATTGAACTAACTATTAAATAACGAGACTGACATTAACATAAAACATTACAACATTTAATTTTACTTCATACATATTTACTTAGTATCAACTACAATATACATCCTATAACACTCCCTATAACACTCTTCCATAGTTCGAAACAGTGCTGTAAGTCTTGTTCTTTTTAGTAACATATAGAAGTGGCATGGAGCAATATGTGGCGAATAAGTCAAATGGTCCTACAATCGGATGCTGTATTTACACTCATCTTGTTTGTCACAGCTAGAAACATATTCACAGGCAACGTAGAATGTCTTGTTCTTCCCCAATTCCGGTAGATTTTTTCTCCTTATTGTTTCATGGAATTCAGCAACAGCGAAAAAGTAGTAAAGTTGATTAATAGTTTAACCTTCAGGAAACCAGTAAAGGTATTCAATCCTATGAATATGAAAAAAAAAAATAATAATTAGTGTTTTTAATTTTGATTTGCACATTCGATTTTTTTTGGGGGGGGGCGGGGGGCTAAGTGATAATGGGGTCCACCAGTGTATGGATTGTCACTTCGTTTTAGGAGCATAAGTAAAATACCACGATTCGTCATACATTATTATCATTTCCAAGGATTTGGGATTATTTTCAAAGGCTTTCAAAGTGACGGAACAAATATTTTTACATTCATCTTGTTTTTCCAACGTAAGAATCTTAAGCAATATTCTTGCACATATTTTTTTCATATTAAAATTGCTATGCAAACATTTACGGTACAGTCTTAACAATTGCACAAATTCCTTACCAACGTTCAAATCGAAACAGATTACCGATTTTTAGATTTCGTCAACCATGTTTGACTTTGGTGGGGTAATCATTTTCACCGTTCTTCTAGACCATCTTGAAAACACTTAAGCCACTCAAAAACACGTGCACGCGATAAATATTTATTAACATATATCTTTTTTTTCAATTAACTATAAGTTTCTATAGCGGTTTTTCCAAGTTTCATGTGATATTTCTCGGTAATGTAACACATTTCATTTCTCCCGGTGAGACAAAGTATTAATTCTAATAAGAAAAAAGGCAACGGCTGTACGATTCCATTTACGGAAGCGAGAGCCACTGCATTCCAAATAGAAAGTTTCACGCTAAACAGTTGTCGGTAGCTGGTATTTGGCGCATGCGCTCTTTCTCTGTAGCAGCGACCATCTCGTTATTTCATCACCACACCGCGTATTTTAATAAAAAAAATATAAAAGTATTTAAACATATATAAATATATATGTGTGCGTTTCAATATATATAAATATATGTGTGTTTATATACGTTATTGTATTTGCATTTTAATGGATTTTATCCATTTTAAAAAGCTTTAAATATTTACAGTTTGCCATTTTTCTGATCAGAAGATAATAAAGAAAACACTTATTGTTAAAAAGATAAGTTATCTTGAAAGAGCAAGTAGCAGTAGAAAGAATACAATAATTATTGTGCTTATTGTTGTATATTTTTGTGAAATACTTTTGAGTAATATGTTTATTGTTGAACGATTCATTGCAGAGTTCCCATTGTTAAAATTTGTTATGATTAAATGCTATTGTTTGTGAGATTGTAAATAAGAAAAATTTAAATTGTGTCAACAGCACATGAATGCATTAACTCTTTTTGATCTGTATTGAAAAATATTGTTTTAAAAAATTGAAATGAATACTAATTAAGAATTGTTCTTACGAAGATTGAATGCACAAGAATAATTATATTTCAATAAGCTTTGAGTTAAAAATCATAAGATTTAAAATAAAACTACGAGTTGAATAAAATACTTTTTATTAATTCATTAAAATTTCTTACAAATATGATTAGTTTGTAAAAATTTCTTTTTGCGAGCAGTTTATAAAAAAAAAACAAATTGCTTAAAAGTGATCGAGTGATAACGATATAAAAACGAAAGTGGTAAAAACATCTGAAATACAGTTTTATATAAAAATATTCAAATGGCTGAGGCTGAAAAAAATATTTTAAAATATAACAAACCTTTATTCTAACAAAATTTACATTTCTTTAATTTGTAAAGGTTTCGAACTTTGTTCTCTTAAAAAGAATTAGGTTCAGTTTCAACATATATATCGGTATTTCACTAATAATATTTTCTCAGTTAAAGTTCATTCGAGAGGTCAGTTAATGGTTAACATGTAAAAATTAATCTGAATTCACTAATAAAAAGCGAATAAAGTCAATTTCAGTAAATGTTCTATTCTTTGCGGAAAGAAAAGAAATGAAATTTTATTATTAATTTCCTTTTAAAAAGAAAGAGTTAATCCCCATGTTTATCCATAACTATTTATTAGAAATTATAAGAATATCGTGAGGTCGAAACAAATTGTGCTTCCTAATAGAATAAGGTGTATTCAAACAAAGAAAGAAATACAAGGAGCATCTGTAAGAATGAATGCTTGAGATACTCATCAAACTTTTTTACTAAGAGTAAAACATTAAAGAAACCATAAAAGCTTCAAAGCATCTGTGTGACACGTGAAACAATGATCGTTTGCAAATCCTGAATTATTGTGGATTTATTTCAAATAGAAAGGTTTATCATAAGCATCGTGATTGTAAAAAAATGATTGTAATTAATTCCGTTTCTCTTGTTTTTAAAGTTATTCAAGAACAGAGTAAATGTTTCTATAGAAAATCTGCTTAAAGGGAAGTGAATCATATTTTAGTGTTAATTAAATTTTGGGGGCAAAAGTATACTATTTTAAAAATTACTTTTTAATACAGCTCTTTGTTACCTATTCAAGTTAATATATCGTTATAAAATTAACTCCTTAATGAGTCACCCAGGAACTTATCAATACATAGTTGAAATACTTTACTAACGTTTGGTATACGAGTATTAAATACTTATAGTGTAAGTATACAAAATAGTAGCCATTGAATATAGGTTAGTTAGTTGTATTAAAATACACTACTTTTTAGTCACCCAAAATATGCATGATACAATGAAAAAATACTTTAAATGTTAATGAAATATTTGACATTTAACTACATATATATCAGTTCTGATGGAACTGATTTGAAACGCTAAAGAAAAAATTTATATTTTATTACATTGTAAAGAAAATCAAATAAATTCGTTAACTATAGAATTGAAGTAAAATAATTTGTTAAGCATTTTAAAGGTAAATAAAAACACCAAATGCATGATTGAAATCAAATCATGTGCTTTTATAGAAGTAGGAAATTAATGCTCAATATATTTTTTCGACAAGAACTTCAATGCTTATATATATATATACATGCAACATGCGAAAATTACTGAATAATTTAACTGAAATTGAATACTCACTCACAACAAAATAAGAAATACCCATTCTTCTGTCAACTGTTACAAAACTTTCCGTATGTATCTTGCTGGGCTAAAATTAAATCACTCCAAAAAAGTTAATTTAAACAGAATATGCAAAAAAAAGAAAAGAAAAAGCTAAGTCACCCCTTATAAATATTTCAAGCCAATATGCAAAATTTAGAATAATTTTTTTAAAAAAATACGTACTTAAATGCACACTTGCAAGAAGTTTGAAATCTCGTTAAACTAGAAGTAAAATTCCTATTTTAATTGATAAAAAAAACATGCAATGCATCATATGGCATATGTTAGCAAGTCATAATGACTTAAAGCTCTAGAATTCCTTTCATTTAAGATCTTCAAACACTTCAGATGTTGAAAGTATGATGGAAATATTTTTAATGATATACATATATGTATACAATAAAATATATGGAAATATTTAAGAAAATATAAACTAAACTACAAACCAGAACTTATTAAAATGAGATGATTATTTACATATAACATTTTTAGAAAAATAAAAAAAAGAAAATGAACTTATATTTAAAAAGAAAGCAAAAAGTAGAAAAACGGAAATTTATAATAGAAAGTTTTTAACATAAGCGTAGAAGGATTTTACTATCATTTAAACCAAATAAAGAAGAAATCAGAAAAAATGATACTGATGTAAAATTTAAGTTTTAAAAGGTGTAGAAATAACAATGAAAAATTAAATTAAAATAAAGTAAAGGAGACACATTTTTAACAAAATAATTATAAGATAACAACATATTTAAAAATAAAAGTAATTAAAATTATAATAAAAAAAATTTACCACAAATCTACAAATATTTCACCAACATTATAATTATATACCATATATCAAAGAAAAGGTACACTACAGCAAAAATATAAAAAAAATTAAGAATCTTAGAGCTAGTAATAAAAGAAAAGAATTAACACAAAATAGATAGAAAGAAACATATTTAAAGTAAAAAATAATTAATATAAATTAAAATTTAATTTCTTAACAGAGAAGCAAAAACGATAAAAACTATGATTATTATATGATGAATTTCTCTTAATAAAATTAATTGGAAAATTAGAATCGAAGCATACTTTCTTAAATTTATTTATATTATTGTAAATCTCCTGTGTTTTTGAAATCATTTCAATAGAATTTGAAATTTGGATAAAGATTGAATTTCTCTAAATATTAATGCTTAATTAATTCTTTAATAAGGGAACTTTATGCACCTTGAATACATTACATTATTTAAATTATCAAAAGGATTATTAGTTTCTAATTTTTATTAATAAATATGCGGAATTGATCTTCATTTACATTCATAGAAGTAAGCAATAAATTTAAAAATTCCGGATAAAAAAGACAATATATGTTTAAAATCTTCATCAAAATTAATTTAAAAAAAAATTGTATCTTAAATATATCTAATCATTCTTAAATTATTATTATAAAAATTATCATCAAAATAATGCAGATAGATATCAGATACAGAATTACTTGTAGCACCACCTTAAGATATTCCTTTTGTCTGCTTATATATTTTACTATTAAAAACTATATAATTTTCTTTTACCTCAAAATGAGCAAAGTAATGAAATTTTTTCATTCAGTATCTTTATTAACATTAAATGTTTTATAAATCTCTTTAGGAAGATTAAGAAAATCATTTATATAAAGAGTATTAAAAGGATCTTTCTAATCATAGCAATACGTTACAAAAATATATTTATTATTAATTTGATAATGTGAGGATTATTATAATGCTTGCTCCTCTCCTCAGCTTAACTAATTTATTTTGAATAATTTTTACCGTTAAAAGAGATTTTAGTTCTACAAACCTTTAGTTACATATTTATATAATTTAACATTATTCATATTGACGTGTATATATATAATTTAAAGTTGCACCGATTGTTAACTATTAAATAACAAATAACAAAGGAGTTGTGGCTAATACATATGATACTAACAAGGAATATGTAATGTTACCAGTGATGTTCCGAAAGTAAGTATTGTCTCTTTTTATATGAAAAAATTATTTGTAGAAAAATAAACCGTGACATCATGAATTACATGTTTTGCTCTATTTTTCGACTTAATCTTCACAAACATTAAGACATTTACTATAGCATGCAATCAATTTGAAGAAACTACTCTGATAAAACTCGATGTTTCGAAATGCAAGTAATTCTCTGTTGTACAGCTTGTCCCACCTCAACATTGTTTTTGGAAGCGACATCCCAGGAGTGGGGCGTTCAATGTAGGAAACAGGTGAAAAATCGATGGGGCGTGATCGGGGCTGTAGGTTTAGTGATCTTAACTCTCCCATTTGAAGAAACGAATCTGATTACATGTGAGCTCTGCCGTAGCAAGGTTGATTCCCCTTTGTGAGGTATTGTGACCTATGACATAGATATATATGGGAATTTAGTTCCTAGTTGTTTGACGTCCGACATCTGCATATACGTGGGTTAAACTTGATATTGGCCATAAGAGCGAATGGTGTTGGGGGACAGAAATGGAGGATGTCTGTGATTGTATTGTCCAATCAAAAATGAAAATAATTCGAAAAGGGGGGGGGGGGTGAGAGCCAGCTCTACCCGAGGATTTAAAAGATAAAAGAGACAGAAAAAAAGGAAGGGAAGGGATCCTGACGGAGAGCGAAAGAGGCTATACGAAAGAAGGGAGTGATCGAGAATATGATTTAGGAATTTCCTACTCTTGCGATTTTGGGACTAAAATCGATGTGCATATTGATATTGAGCTATTGGTGGTTTTTTAAGCTATTATTGTTTGTGACTTTATGCGAAGAGAAACAAGGCGAAAACTAGAAAATAATTCATACAATTGTAAAACAAAGAAGTTTTTTTGCTTAATCTGTGGGATCCCTTCAAGGTACCGATTCATTCCACATATTCTGGAGGCATGACGTTACAGAATGTATTAATGGATGCAAAAGAGTAGGAAACAAATGCCCTTGTATTATCAATGACAGTAAGAAAATGAAGATAAATTTAGATCTTTTATATAAGCAACGTTAGTTGAACATTTCAATAAATTACTTACTTATTGTTATTATGTGTTACACAGGATGTTCATAATCAAAGCTGCACATTCAAAAGATTGTAAAAAAGAACCACTGGTCAAATTAACCTGAAATTTCATTTTAGTATAGTAAAACAATAGGAATTTGTTTAGCGAAATAAAAGAAAATTAGTTGAAATGTAAACCGATAGAGGACACTTTATCAGTCATAAGAGGCTAATTAAAAGATTGGAAACGTTGTTGGTGCACTCTATTTAAAGTCCATTCGCCAAGACAAAGAAGAGCCTTAGGCCAAAAAGGTCCTGAAGCTATCAAGGAAATGAAGTTTTGAATATTCTGCTACGATTTTCCTGAGAAAAGTTCAATATGTTCAGAATCGACAATATAAAAGTTTTATAAGTAGTATTGATATTGAATCGGAAATTACCCACTTAACTCCCAATTGCTTCAAAATAATCAATCGCCTTGAGAAACGAACCAAAACTGATTCGATGTGTTGTATGCAAAGCAACTTCTATCAAACGTTACACCTAAATATGTAAAAATATCTGTGTATGAAATGACGTTAGTTCTACATTTAAAATCGGGATAGAAAGGTTGATGTATTATAGAAAAAAGATTGTATAGCAGCTTTATCTAAGATAACAGTCATATTATTTGCACCTTACCATTATGAAAGGACATTATGTGCCTTGTTAAGTGTCTCCTTAATAAAAGTATCTGCCTTTTTCTTCGGTGTCTGCGTCCAGATCAATAAGTCATCTGCAAATAGAAGACATTTAATGAAACCTATTGCATTTAGGAACTCAATTAAATCATTGATATAAATATTAAACAGTAAACAACTGCTTACGGCTCCCTGTAAAAGGCTGGTTTGGAAATTAATATATTTTGAAAATTAATTTTCGTATTTCACTCTACATGTCATTTGACCAAGAAAAGATCGAAACTAATTAAACATGTTTGATGTAATGCCTGAATTCTGTAATTTTTATAAGAATTGTTTCTTCCAAATGGAATCATATGCACATTTGAAATTAACAAATACAGCAGTCAATATGTTTCTTTTATCCAAAGCATTTTTGATAATCTGACTAAAACGAGTGACATGATTATTTGTTGATCTACTTTTACGGAAACTAGCTTGTTCCGTAGAAAATAGATTATAATTCTCAAAGTAAAAGTTTAACCTGTTTATCAAAAGTCCTTCCATCGTCTTTCCCAAAATTCTAGTAAGAGAGATACGTCTATAGGTACTAAGAAGCCTAGGATCGTTATTTTTCTTCAGTATTGGGATAATAATGACTTCTCTCAAATATCAGGGTAAAAATTCTGATATCCACATATGACTAACAGCTTTTACGATTATCCTTTTTACCACGTTACCAAGATGCCCAAGGAACTCTGCATAGATAATAGTGGTTTCCAAAGTCATTTGCAATATCTCTGGGAAATCAGGGTTTTAATTTCAATTTATATCTATTTTCAATAGAGATTGATTCTCGTTCAAATACTGGTTTCTTATTCTGGATAGCTTAAAAATTGTAGATTAATAAATTATTATCATTATAGTTTGTATTAGGAATAAAATTTTTAACGACTTTCATTTCGCATATAAAATTGCTTTTCTAAAATCTCCAATTTGTGTCCTCTAAGAAGTTAAGTCATTAGTTCTTCTAGTAAGTTCAACCTTTCTCCTAATACTGTCACGTAGACGGTAGAAACAAATGCAAGAAGAAATTAATTCTCTAATCCTAAAAAAATCTTAAAGCAACTTCTACTAAAAACATTACTGTTACAATCATTTAAAAACGAACGAAACGCTACACAAATTCATATAAAGTCACGTGTTTACCTTCTCTTCAACATTAAAGAATTCCTTACTAAGGAAATATAAAGATTGATTGATTTCAATGAAACCATGCAAATAAATTGATGGATATGCAGAAACCAAAAAAAAAAAGTATATTACACTAAAATATTTGATAAAAAATATTTAGAAACCAATTAAAGAACAATATTTAACAAATTAGGCCAAATATAAGCTAATAAGAGCATCATAAAAAATAAAAAAAATAGATCGAAGGCAAAATTATAGATGTGTCACCATTTAGACAGAAAAATATATTTATACAAAAACTTATAATAATCCATTTAAAAAAAGTAAAATTAACTTGTATATATGAACAGTAAATTAAGGAGCCAAAAATTAAAATAATAGAATTTTTTTTAAGAAAAAAGCAGAAATTATAGATAGATAGATGCCAAATCGGCAGCAAATGTGGACAAGTCCACTTCGGCAGCCCCACCTCGCTGCAATGTGGCATCATGGTTTAGGGAGCAATTGTGTTTGATTCCAATTTTCTTCTACTTCACACTCAGAGCAGTAAGACTGCCCAACAATGGTGTGATGTGGATTGGACTCTTCTCCACCTTCATGGAGTGTCCAATGCCAATATCAGCAGGATGTTTCCCCTACAGCACACTGCTCTCATCAGCGAATGTGCTCTGCAATGTGTACAGATGTTTGCCTGGCCACCGTTCTTTCACGATCACTCATGAATTGGTCACATTTGGTATGTGATTGAACATGCATTTGCAGACCCTGTAACTGCCGCGGTCAGAAGACGAACTGTGCTAAATGGTAGACAGGGAATAGCCATTTCTCATGATCCCATTCCTACTCTCATTAACTCCATAACTAGACGTATTGCTTCGTGCATCGCCTCCGCGGTGGTCTGCACTGGGTCGACACTGTTTTTGTTCTGTATTATGCATAACATTTCAATTAAATACCACTAATTGTTTGTTACTCCCCCCCCCCCTGTGTTTGCCGATTTTCATCACTTTCTGGCCACCTCTTCTTGATGTTGCATTTTGGATATCGCATAGTGAGTGTATGTATATATAGATAGATAGTTGCGCGTGTGAAACATTAATATTAGAATATTCATCATCTTGTATATTTAAAGTGGTAAAAAGAACAAGAACTTGAAAGACTTACTTCTCAATTAAGGATGACGATGAGCAGAAACAAGCAGATAAGGGATATTCCTGATACAAGATATCATAAAGATGAAAAAGTGGAAACAGTACACAAGCTGTTCTAGAAGGGCATCAGTGACTGAAGGAGAGAAAATTGCCTTTTGGATCCAAATTTCTTAATCTCTTACACAATTAATAGCAAGAAGACATTCTACCAGATCAGTTAATCGAAATGAAACTTGTCAATTAGTCAAATATCTTGCCTTAGGAGGCATTGCGTTGGCAGTTTGACGAAGTAGCGAGTTTAAATGAAACGAAATTGCAATTACTTGATTACTGGCCATTACGCGATTATTTTAGAGAAAATTAGAGCGATGCTTGCGATGATCTAGGACCAAAACGAATTAAAGAAATTTGCCCTGAGGTCATTAAGATTAAGCGACTTGTAATCACGCACACACACAAACATATATATATATATATATATATCCCTTGAAAGGTCTTGGGAGTATATTACTACTTGAGTATCTCATTATTAGCTAATACAAAAATATCATTATAAGCTTAGTAAAATTAATCTACAGGTACTACTTCTCTACATCTGAATTAGTGAACTGGACTTAACTGGAATGAAAAATCAATACTTGGCTGTATTTTTTTATTTATTTAAAAACACTTGATTTAAGATAGCAAATTTAACCAGCAATTCTCAAGTACCATTACTGTATTAATATTCTTAAGGACTTATATAAAAAATAATATTTTTGTTTGTAATTAAATTACGGATTTACATACGCTTTCAGTGATTTGTTTATTAAATTTGATTAAAGTAAAGATTTCAATGTTAGAGAAAACTGTATATCTTTCTAGATGTTATTACGAGAAAACAAGCTAAAGTGTGAAATTTAAACTTGAAATTATTATACAGTGTTGACGAAATAAGTGACTATGAAAAAAGTGACATTTTTTTTCCTTCAAAAAAAAAACATTAATAAATCCAAGTGAAATTTGTTCGGATATGACTATTATTTCTTGTTTGGAATTTTCTTTTCTACAATTTAACAAAAGTTTTATTTCTGTTTTCTTAGTTTTAATTTTCGAAGTAATCAAAATCAAACTAGTTTATTGATATCTAAATATTCAATATGTTTATTTTAGAAGTACTTCATACAAAAAAATTAGCCAATAAGAGTCCAATATTAATTTAAGTAATATAGAATACAAGTTACTTTTACAGGTTATTAATAATAAAAAATTAAATATATTCAACTGAACAGTTTTTACACTGAAATGATAATTGTCTATTTTTCTCATTATTAATATTTATTGTACGTCAAAATGTGGTAATTTGTTTATGCACTTAAACTTTATTAATATTGATAATATAAGTCAATATTTAGTTTCATGAAAAAATCTATTAAGAATAAGATGATTCAGAAACTCATTCAATTTTTTCACAATACCTTATATATTCTTAAGCCGAAAAACATTCAAAATAAATTGCTTAACAATTTTATTTATAATTTCCAGAGAATAAATTATTTTATAAGAATAATATTTATAATAATAAAAATTAATAAAGAGAATATATATATATATGTAAATGATGAAATTTGTAAAGTATTATATAAAATTCTAAGAAAATTGTACTTACCCATAAGATAACGACGATTTTTCATTGTTTAAATCATAAACTTATTTATTTATATAAATTATTTTCTCTAGGTAACTAAGGTGTTTTGTATGTGATTTTTTTTAAAGTTCTAATCTTATAATTTCTACATTATAAGAAGTTTTGATTCAAAATCTCAATACCTAATTTTTAAAACAGTCGATAATCAATTCTGCTCATACACAGAACTACAATAAACTCCATTTATTGATCATTCTATGTGCAATCTATTTATCTATCCACACACACTCACGAACACAAACACTCATATATATATATATAAACAACAGTGATGAAATTGAAACATTTTGAACACAGTAAGTATTAGTTCCAAATATGAATGGAAAAATTGTTGGAATATTTATATCGAAATATCTTTTAATTTCAAAATAAAATTAAAATTTTAAAATGCAATAAAATGTGTAATTTTAATTCTTTTATATTAAACTTTTTTTCTCTCACTAAGCTACACTTTATTATTTAGATATCTTATTAGGAAAATCTATTTACATTGCTTGAATAAAGCAACAATGATATATTCTCTGAGAATTTAAAAATATAAGGTACTACAAAAATTGAAGAATTCAAACAATCATATGAGGCGTTGTAAGACCCTCGTCAGAGCGATGGTTCAAGAAGATGACTACGAAAACATAAAGGCTAAATCATAATTTCGAACAAATTCAGAATTTTTTATAAATATTGCATTCATTGTTGTGGTTTTTCAAGTAAAATTCAAAAATTAAAAATGAAATATTTTCGTATTAACTCATCAGAAAACTTGCATAAAAACGTTCAAGGTATCAACTAGTCTAAAGTTTCAAGTGAAATATATACGCAAACGTCTTGCAAAATCGCGAAAAAAACCGCGAATTCTTTTTCTCCACCCTACTTGTGGAATGCTCTCCAGATTTCGTGTATACTTTGTACGACAGTGCCGTCGCCTCTTTTCGAACGGCAGATCATCCTTTTGTACCCTTTCCAAAGTACCAAAATTATCAGATCCGGGATTATTATGTTTATTACGACTTTGAGTACCAGAGCTCTTAGGCGTTAAGTCACTGGCATCCATCGAAAACGATGGCACAGATTCATATTCTGATTGTTTGAGAGTTCTATTTGGAGCGATAAGAAAACAATCAGTTTGAAAGGGCTTATTTACAGTGGTAATCTTCGTGCAAGGAGAGACATCAACTCGTAGTTCTTTTTTATGAGAATTGGAACTACTACATCCTGTATTTAATTTTAAATCTGCGTTCAATTCCAATTTTTCCTCTGTTTTATCACAAAACATTTTATAAATGGTATAAATTCGATTATGAGCAGAATTGATATGTTTAGAGCAATACAGAAACTTTTCCGAGTTACTAAATTTAAAAAAGATGTTTTGATAAATCAATTATTCGGTATACATTCAATATATAGTTATGCTTAAATATTTCGAGGAGAATGCATACAAACAGCTGGACAATCTTTCAATATCTTCCTTTCGTTTATTTTTAAAGATATTGAAAAAGAACACGTGAAATTTTTTAAAGGTTTATGGTTTAAGCCTTTCTTGTTCAGAAATATGGAAACAAAACAGCACTTGTAACAGAAATCAATGATTCCCGTTTAGTAAGACGAAGAAAATAATCCTAAATCTTTTATAAACAACAGATAAAAGCATAAACCATAAACCTCCACTAACTGCACTAAGAGAAAAATCTCAAAACTTTGACTGTTAGTAGGACGCGATTTGCGTGGGTGACACATTCACACACCCTCGTGTACCAAGTAATGAAAACTATCAACTGACGCTCCAAAACAATTGTCAACAAAGCAAGCAGTTGCTGCGCATGCTCTCAGTAGAGATTCCGCTTTCGAAATAATCGATCCGAAGGACTTGTTGCTCAACACCAGGGAGGAAAAAGCATTTCCTAGAAGGTGAATTTTATCTTTTAAAACGATATTCAAGGAAATTTCTTTTACTTCTCCTTATTTTTGAATGACGTGCAAATAATACTTTAGATAAATTTCTCCTATGCTGGAAATATTGGAAGTGAAAAACCATTTTCCAACTTGTATTGAGTGTAATTTGCTCAATTGGATTAAGAATTAAGAATTGAATTATTGGGTTTTTAATGCTTAGGTTCTTAATACTATATGCTGTAATGATCTAAATACTTTATTTCACAATTCAGAGTTTTTAACAAAACATAAAAATGAATGAATAAGACTTAACGAATAAGTTATTTGTTTAAAGATAAAATAGTAAGTAGCCAATGTAATTATAATAAGCAATTGTGATTATAATAGTCAGTTACAAAACAGTAATGCTCTAATTTTTCAATCAAAGTAAAAATTGTAATTATAATCATGCCTAATTAAATAAGAGTAACACACATATCTGGAGTTTCCTTTTGAAATTTAAGGTTGAAGGAACGATTTCAACTCTCGGTTTTTAACGGAATTATGCTTTTCTTCCCTCAGAAAAGGAGAAGAAAATAATAAAAGGAAAAATTATTTTTTTTATGAATATGACTTATTCGAAAAGTGGTAGAAAACGAGTTTTAATACTTTTTTAATTGATAAAAATTATTGAGAATAAATTGATGTCGGGATATCTAGATTTTTATAAATGATAACCATAATTAAGTACAGTAAACAAAATATGGATCGACTATCTTATTTATAACTTTCATTTTT
>BMAW01013521.1:0-50263 GCA_019974015.1 Nephila pilipes
TTTTCAAGTTACTGCAATGTATATAGGAATTTCAGTGGGTTATTTATGAAATATTACAAATTTTAAAATTTATTTTGAAAATTGGCATGAACAACATTACGAATTAGATACCTCTCTAAGATAAGGTTATATGTAACAGCCCAAAACACATCCGCGTCTTGTTGAGGAGGAAATTTTGTAATGATTTAACTTTAATTTAATAATAATTTCTCTTAATAGTAATTTAAATATTCTGCTCTGTCCCATTCTCTAATTCAAAAGTAAAGAATTCACTTTTATTTTCTGAACCAATTCCAAATTATCCTTTTATTTATTAGATGACACGCTCGTAAAGTTTGTTTAATCCACTTCCCTATGATCGTAAATCTGTCAGAAGTAATCCCTACTAGACTCTCTATCCCTTGCTGAAATCCCTGTGAATCCCTACAACTAGAACTGTGAGATCATATCACATGACAAAATATCCATTAAATATCCTTACTATACTCTCTTATGCTCTTCTGACCTCTTCTGTATAGCTCATCTGTAATCTTCATATGGTCTTTCGTTTTGGCCTTGGTGACTGAAGCCCGGCTGCATTTATCAGAACGTAATGTTCTCTTTCTCTGCTGGAATGAGCAAATATTCTTTTTATGAAAAAAGGACCGTTCATTTCAGTCCTGCATTCGGAATGTTTTATTAATGTTTGAACAAACTTTTAACATCTTACATTAAATATATATTATATATATATATATATATATATATATATATATATATATACATACATACATACATATATAATGATGCATTGTTTCAGGATTTTCTTAAAATTTCTGTATATAAGTGAAATTATAAATATTTGTTGATATATAAAACATTAAATAAGTGAAAGATTTAATTCTGTAAACCTTTTTCATCCTAAACTTGCGTAATAAACATAAGTTTGCCTGAGAAAGTTGTCTAATTCATGAGGCTTTCCCCATGAATTCGACAACTTTAAAATAAATACATATTAAACTGAAGCCCTATGTAAACAAATCAGAGATTAGGTTAGCTAAAAACATCACACTTTTTAAAAATATAGCCCTATATTCATCGCCTTTTATTCAAAAATATTAAAGATCAAAATATTACATTCAAAGATTTTTCTTTTCTGATTTCAAATGCTTTTAGTTTCTTAACGGCGAATTCAAAAACTATATTTCCGTATAAATAATTTTTCTCCATAATTTTATGACTGAATAATTATTGCATTTTCATTATTTGGTGGTTGTTAATGACTTAATAAATCGTGCGTTTCTTAATATATATGTTATTCCTCTTCACAACATAAATCATGGATACATTAGATTAATTATTATTTAATTTCAAAAATCTCTATTTAGTGTTTTAATTTTTAAAATGTTAGAACGAGAAAATGTAGAGAATAAACAATTAAAATGTTTTCCACTCCCAGAGTAAGTCTCCGTTTTGGCTTTCGTATCGGAAAAAGTTATTTTATGGATTTAGGTGATCTTGAAAAGACGGCCACAACTAAAATGTTTTTGAAGATGTTATTTGTGCTTCAAGTTTTTTTCTGTTCTTGGTGGACCATTTGAAAAATTATCAAACTGTAAGTCAATAGAACTCCAAATATTGACAAAATGAGACTTTTACTGAAGAACACAAAATCGCAAGCTGAGAGTTTTGTTATTTTCCGATCAATGGCCAACTGTACGATTGCAGCTTCTTTATGATGAGAGCCAAAAATTAAATTTTCTTTGTAACTTTGATATGTTTGTTTGATGCCTTCAATATTATCCATGACGCTTGAAGCAAATAATATAATGGCTGCTGTTGACAGTGAAGTTGTAACTAGTATAATGAATGACTCGGTTATGATTACGGCAGAAAACTCTTCCTTATTGAAGGATATAAAATATGCAAGCATAGAAAACATGTGCAGAAGATGCATCAAAATTAATAGAAATAGAGGTTGAGAAAAAGATCTCTGCAATAACTGGACGGCTTTTAGAATCCCGAAGAATTCATTCACAAGTTGTTTTGAAGAAATATTTAGTGAATCCCTGCATACTACTTTCAATAATTTGTTATTGTGGCTCGTTATGAATTTGTTCAGTCTGTTGCAACATGTACAATAAGTGCACGTTAAAATTCCAGGAAATATAATTTGAAGTGATTCATACATATTCACATTCGCGAAGGTTAATACCTTGTAGAAGAATGAAAACTCAGTGAATTTCTGTCCATATGTCCATATACTGTCTTTGCTTTCTTCAGTGAACGAATTAACACATAAAACAGCAAATGCTGTTGGAAAGAGGGTATAAATTAATAACGCCAGATTCGTGCAACATATCTCTAACTTTCCTAACTTACAATTAGTCAGTGAAGAATATATCTCTTGCATTTTCATTAAGAATTGGGAGAGTATTTTTCTTTTGTGATACACAGAATGCCACAAACTAACGGATAAGATGTTTACAAACATACAAGATAAGACTAAATCAATTCTCCAGTTTTGATAGAAGTAACTTAAACTCATCAGCGCTGTTGCAGGAAAAATGGCGATGTGCAAAAAAATACAATACCAGAAATGAAGTAATTGAAGAATGCATGATTTTTGTGATTCGCTACTTAATACTAATATTCCCGTATAACGAAGATACGTCCATAGATATACTTTTTCTTCACCGGCAAGAAATGTTGCCCTCATTATTTTTCTATTGCTTGTAAGAACTGCACAATAATGACTTTTTTTCATATTGCATTTTCAATTTTATCCCGAGAAAAATGGATACAAAAAATGACTCATAAAAATGATACCGATTGTTTAACGGATCAAAGAAAAACAGGGGTATACATTTCATTAATAACAGCAAGATAGGATAGAATATTATCATTAAACTTGAAAACACATGAAACGAGAAAGGACTGTCTAGTACAAGAATCGATAGTGCGTCATTGCGAAAAAAATAAAATAATGTTTTCAAGAATGGAAAATGAATAGAAAATAATGTCTCCTAGGTGACGGTAATGAATTCACAAAACATTTTTAGAGCTAACTTATCAGTAAAAAAATATCTTTTATTCGTTTCAATTTTTTTTTACTGTCCCATTTCGGTTGATAAGAGTACAGTTTAAAATAATTTAATTAATTGATATACGATCAAAATTAGTTAAAATATATAATTCATGTTCATTTTTTTCCAACAATTCGTGAAACTTTGGAGTAAGACAATTAATACACGTAGAAGATAAGCTATTTTTGGACATGAAGACATATTTAAATTAATAAAGTAATAAAAAAGAGTATCATTAGGTGTATTTGACATAATTACTCAATAAAAATGAGCAATATATATATAATCTGTTTATTTATGTATTTGAATAACCATGGTCTAAATAACCTAAATATGTGTTGAGCTGTTATATTTTGTAGCCTTATAATAGTTGGATTTGATTTAGATAGTCTTAAATTGTCTTCCACTTCACAGTTGCTGTATTTTCTACACTGTTTACGTGATTTTATAAGAAGTAAAGATAACTTATATACATACATATGCACGAGGGGGTAAGCAAAAATTTAATTATTGCTAAAAATAATCAATATATTTGGATAAAATTTATTCAGTATATTAACTTATCCTTATGAACATAATGTTGTAAATTACATCTAATAATAATGACGGTCTTCGAAAGATCAAGAAACGAAATGAGAAATGTATCACTCTGGATGCTGATTATGTAAAGAAGTCTTAAGAACAGAGTAAAACACGTTCCATTTGGTCGAATTGTTGTAAGGCGGTGAGAGTGGTTGTAAAAGAAATTAATAAGTTAGTTCAGACTTTTTTTTAGCTGCAAAACTTCAATTTAAACATTAATACAGCACGATACATAACATTTACAATAATACTACGCATCTAACTGAATTATCAGACATTGCTCGTTTCTTCCACCATTGTTCTCCTGTTCCTCGGTTTCTCCCTCACTAAACTCGCCTAGCGTCCTGCTTTGCTCGTCACGTTGAGTTGTTGTTCAACTCCGAGTCAAGTTGAGTTGTTATTTTTCATAAATCTTTACGAACAGTAAGTATAAAAATTAAGTTCTTTCCGATTAATTATTAAAGATAATTAAAACTTTATGATATCTCGGTATAGTAACCAAAATTTTACGAGAGATACTGCTTCTTACTACTATCTCCTCTCTCTCTCTCTCTTCTACTACTAATTCACTACTTCAATCTACTGCTTCCTGAAACCAAACAAATCACCATGATTAGCAGTAATTTGCAACATTCTGCACACATTGATCAATTAATACGGTGAATAAGTTTTATCCAGATATCTTGGTTATTTTTTACTAACAATCAAAACTTTACGTTTCGTCGAGACAGAAATAAAATCTTCACTATATTGTGGGTTACTTTAATGTATGACTTTTTCATAGTGGCTTTCTTATTTACAAAGTTATGCATATAAGAAACAATTAAGGTTCCCGTGTACTGGCTGTTTTTATTTCGGAACATAATGTAATTATATGGAATTCTACTATCGTTCTTAATTTTTTAAAAATATATTTTATCTAATTGAAAGTAAGAAAAGTGTACCCTAAAGACAAAAAATAGAGAAGGATTTTAATGAATAACATTTCCTCCCCAATTTTTGAAAATATTTTAGAATATTTCTTTGATTGGAAGACCTATTAACGAATAATTAATTAAGGATAAAATATTTTTAAGAATTGGAGAAACGATACAATGCATCAGAATCTTTCATTTTTTTGGAGGGGATGCACTTATTTGCTTTGAAATAGATAAAATACTAAAGATTTGAGGTCGGTGGTATAAATTCATTGGACTTTCACGAAATCAAAATGGCTGGTTGACAAGAGCCTTAAGAAGCAGAATAAATTATTCTATACATCTTTTGGTTTTATTTCTTACTAATAATTAAACCATTTCTGTAATCCTTCGTATATTCGATACAGAGAAAAATTTAATCTCTTTTACATGTCAATAAAAGTACAGTGTGAAGAAATCAGAAATTTATAATGGAGGTATTATTAAATTGTAAGGGGGGTATTATTCACCTGCAAATATTTAAGAATAAGCGATTATAAGTATTATATCATTGTTTCAGTGTTGAAATGTTTGTATGCACCTGCCATTTTGCTGCAAGCGCTTAGATCATTTATGAATGTTCATAATTTTATCTCAAAGGATGAAATTATGAAAACTATTGATAAAAATAAGTGTTCGTCAAATTAGTATGGAATCTTGTTTGGGGTAATAAAAGTAAAAATTAGCTAACAAAAGTAATCATGAAAGTAACTAAGTAACTAATTTTTTGGTGCTGTTTTTTATGAATGCGAAAATATAAGCAATCATTTCCTCATGCGACTTCTTTTGCTGCTGCTGATAAGTCCTGGAGTATGCTTCGTGGATCCCACTGTGTCCCGGATTCACTATTTGCTGCTGCTGTGACTATGTTTAGACTTTTGACCCGGCACTATTGTCTTAGTGCCTACTCGTTTCATTTTAACATTATTAACTCACCTATACGTGTTTTATATCATTGCGGACAAATTATGACTGATGCACATCTGGACGAATGTTCTTTAAATCATTTAAATTGTATTGTAAAAAAATATTGGAGAGCTCGTTGCCTAATGGCGTAATGTTCAATGGCCTGGTATTTGTAAATAATAATGAATACAAGAATATTGAATTGATTGAATGTTTGTATTTAATTTTGTAGTTGATGTTAAGTAATGAAGTGTAATGTTAACGTAATTTGAATTTTTGAAATGTTTTACAGTTTTTTGAATATCGTTATTTCAATAGATGTAAGACATTGGAGGATGTTCGCTTACAATGTCGCAAATTACAATTTTTTCCCTACTATTTTGAGAAAAGTATATTTTAACAGTACTGTAAAACAGAGAATTTTTTTCAGTTTTGAGAAAAGTCTGTTACATTTTGTTATATAAAGACTTTTTTGTATATAAAGTCTGTTATATGCAAAAATAATATATCTTGTTATATATTATTTTTGTAGCATTTTATTGAGATCTCCTGAGGTTCAAAGGAAAAAGCATAAGATTTTTTTCCACGATCATCATAATAGAACTTCTATAATGCTAAAAAAAATACGAAATTGTCTTTGCTAATTCCATTTTAGTATAAGATAACATTTTTTTTTTTTCATTTCATTTCTCTAAAAAGTAGAATTATTCAAAATTAATAATAATTAGTCTAAAGTAAACATAGTTCCGAACGCCAGGTTCTTCAAAAGCAACTGATTTCAAGAAAAGAAAATACCCTATTCTAATTCCTAATGCATTTTTATTTTCAAAAGCAAAACATTCTTAAGTACAAAAATTTTGCCAGTGCTAATAACAACAAAAACAGAATAAAATAAAATTTAATAAATATAAGATATAAAAGCAGACGACTATGCCTTAAAAATCAATCATTCAATTTACTATTAAAAGAACAGCAACAAACGATAGATTATAGAACTAGACTATAATATTCTGTTGTGGTTTAAAAAGAAAAGCTTTTTTTTAATTTACAAAATTGCTTAGGACTTTTGCAAAATTACTTTAACAATAATTTTTTTTTCATTGAACTCTTACGTAACTCAGACTTAAATATTCTATAATGGCTTAGTTTGAGGTTTTATGAACAAAGTATAATTATATATAAATATCAACTTGGGATAAATAATCACAACAAATTATAGAATAATAAATTTGTTCTATCCAATGCTTTACGAAGAAACAGTTTTCACCACCAAAGGAACAACGGAATGGAATTTCGATTAATCGAAAGATTAATCGATTGAATAATTTATTTATTGTTTATTTGTTTGATTGATTCATTGATTGGTTTAATAAATTGTTTTGTTGATTGAATTATTGGTTAATTGTTTGATTGATCGAATAATTTTCGATTGACTGATTGAATGATTAATGGCTTAAATGTTTCAATGATTGGTGAGTGAATGATTAACTGGTTGATTGATTGAATGGCTGGTTGTATGATTGACTAATTGATTGATTGAATAACCAATTAGCTAATTGATTGTTTGCTTATTTGTTTGACTGTTTTGATTGATTGCTCAGAATTTGGCCAGAAAAGATATTCAGAAAACTCTATTTTGGAAAATGCTTGGTAATCATTTTGTCGTTGACTAAAACAATAACCCTTTAAGTGAATAATTATAAAATAATTGCACATTAATAAATATTATTATTAACACAGTTATATATTCTATTTTAATATCCCTTTCTTAACTAATATTTAGTTGTTCTGTCCATACAGGACTTTTTGATATTTTTATTAGCCTCAATATTGAGGTTAATAATATTAGAAAAAACCATCACATTTTAATTATGCTGTCTGCACAGTATCACAAACATTGTAATAATTTTTCGGTAGTAGTTTATCGAAGAATTAGTTAGTTCTCTAACATTTCTATCATTGAAAGTTAAGTTTCAAAAAATTCATAATACGAAATGTTGTATCTTGCCAATTTTAATACAAGATTTTCATTTAAACTTGAATAAGAAATTAATATTCACATACATCGTGAATTGAAAATAACCACTAAATTCTTCACATTTTGAACAGCTTACTGGAGGATTAGATATTTATTTTATTCAAGCTTTTCGATTGCTTAAAAAGAATATATAAACACTTGAGCATATATCGAAATCGTCTCGAAAATTCAAACATACGAGATACAAATGCGAAAATTTCTTTTTAGTCCAAGAATGCATAGGCAACTATTCTCACCAATTTGGCTTTTCAACACATCTACTCAAAAACGATATATGGAGAAACGAGAAAATTGAAGTTCTCTTAGAATTGTAAACATACTTCTCGATTTTCGTCCCCCAGGCGACTATTTGGCCAGAGTGTTGCCATCCCATCAAGTAAAATATACTCAGAATATTTGGTTAAATTTTCCTTCAGAGTTACTTTCTAGTTTTTATTATAAGGGAATATTTTTTGACTAGAAATGCGTTTTTCTCTTTTGTATAAGTTGTGGAATACTCGATTCGTAAATAGCGTCTTTATTATATGAACTTATATCAATTGATTGTGTACAATTATTAAAAATAACCACTAATTTCTTTTTAAATCCGCATTTGTTATAAATAAAAAGAAAGTAAAATTTCCTTAAAATGTAAAATTTCGTTTATTTCTTAAATTACATATACATTTTGATTATTGAATGTTGCACTCGATTTTTCGTTTTTAATACAGTTCATGGCTTGAGAAAATTGAATTCATAACTAATTCTTTCGAGCATAAAAATATCAAATATATGGTAGAATACTTATAAGAAATTTCTATCTCAGTAAATCCTAATAAAATTATTGTTCATGCATTTTTGTTATCATGTCATTCCTTCAAGAGATTTACGTATGAAAGTCATAAATGCCTTTACAATATACGTACCACTTTCAAAAACAATTCGAGTTGGGTGTTTCAGACTGGCTTCCACTTAATATCGTTAGCTAGCCTGCTACTATGTGGGAATTGAATGATTGATTGTTTGTTAAAATCATACTTTGAACAAACGTTTGTTAAGGTCGTACTTAGAAGGATTGCTTTTGAAGGTCACTTTTATTGTCACAGGATCTCGAAATTTTGAACTTCGGCCAAATTTCGAGTAGGACACCTGAACATACCTAGCCCCTTTCATACTTCCATACCCCCTCACCCCCCAAATGACAGAACTTGGAACCTCGACCAGCTTTAACCTGCATCAGCCTCGCTGTATGATGGGTACTTGGGTTCGCAGAGTCGAGAGTTCCAATCCATGTGTTAATGAAGATCTGCCATTTAGCAGGGCTGCTACTCGTTACATCTATCGATGTCCGTTTGAATGGGGTGGAAGTTCAGAGAGAGAGGTGCCAGAGCAAGTGTCATCGTCGTCATTTGACAGAGGTTAAAATAATGAAGTCCGTCACCAATAGCCATCTTGTTACTTCTAAGTGTTATGTTGATAAACAATCAATCAGTCTCCACATTTCTAATAGAAATAAATTTATGTTCATAAAAATAATACAGTTTGTGTCTTTTTCGTCTCTCTTTCTTTACTGAAGTAAAGCTAAGTACATATAGATTTATTGAAAAAAATAGTAAAGTGTGTTGGTCATATTATTTTCAAAAAAACAGGAATTTTTTGGCAAAATATTAAATTTGAATTAAAACTCTTAATTTAAGACTTAAGGGGTCTTAGGAGGGGGATTTCCATGGTTTACTTTGTTTTCCATGCCTTGTTTTGTAATTCATGGTTTGAACTTTTTCTCACTATTTTTTTTAAAAGTTTAATAGTATTTCAAGAATAAAGATCTTATTTTAAGTAATTTTGTTGAGTAATTTTTTTTTCTTTTTCTTTTGTTCTAAATTCTCTGTAATTAAAAAAAAAGTTACGAGGTCACAATGGCGTTGAACTTCAATTTTTTTTTATTTTTTTGGAAAAAAAATATATGTTATTCGTAATTTTATGTCTAACATTTTGATGTCAACCATTTGATGATACTCGATATTTTCGAATTCGAAATTAATTCCAGTTTCTTTTGCTTAATAAGCCACATTTAAATTTTTAATCATTAGGAAGAATTAGTGGGAAGCTTGGAAAGATGATGAACTAAAATAAATTCTATATTTGTGCACCTAAAAATTTTGCCTAAAGTCGATTGATTCTGGTCTTCCATTTTTTAGAGACTACTTCAAATATGGGCATTAACATTTACAATGATGAAAGTCAAATACTTAATATTATTTTAGAGAAATCTGGAATAAATTTTTTTGAAATGTAGGATTATCACTAGCAGAAGATGGTAAATTTCTAATTCAAACATTTAAAAAAGGAATGTGAAATCATTTTCGAGGTTCTTGGAGCAAAACAAATGATAAAAAATAAAGAAGGAGAGTTGTAGGAGTAAAAAGAAGGGAATTGATATCAATGTGGAATGTTTTAATACCTAAGTTCCAAAATTTAATTTTATATTTGAATGTTAAGACTTTAAATGCTTTTTTCTCAGTTTTAGTTTTCTTCACTTTAATAAAATGAAGCATAGGTTCAATTTTTAGATACTTATGCAGGAATTCATTTCTGTCAAACCAAGAAGCATTTGCAGCCTTCCTGGGATGAATGTTTTGAAAGACGGGCAGTCGTTTCAGATGTGTTGTTACAGCTGCCTCCCAGACGAAGGATGGATACAACATAATAGGTTTCAATATTGATTTATAGAGGAAAGTCTTGTGCCCAATCACAAGCGTGCACTTGCAAGAAATCAAGCAAGTAAGAATCCTACTCATTCCGACTGCGTTTTGATAATCTGTTAGGATACTTGGGGCGAATCTTAATTTAGCTTCTAAAATTAACCCTAGTTACTTGTATTTAGTAACCCAGAGGAAGAGCTGGTCAAACGTGGTGACAGCGGGCAAATTTCCTATGCCCCTGTGCTTCGTAAAGAAGAGGCTAGTGCTTTTGGATGAATTGGCTTTAATTTTCTAGTGTGAAAGCCAGAGCTGTAGACGAGAGATATACTTCTGCAATCTGCTTATAATTTTCCGATTGCAAATATTTTGGGTTATTATGGTAGTGCCATCAGCATAAATTGCCAAAAGAATATTTGTAGTCTTCGAAATGTCGTTTACATTGAGAGAAAATTGTAAGGGAAAAAGAATTCCCCTTTGAGATGTGCCACTGAAGATTGGTCTAGGGGTGGAGACTACATTTTCTATACGCACCCCGAAACAACGGGAGTCCAAGTATGACTGAATAATTTTGATAATTTGGTCCGAAAACCTAAGTCGCATCAACTTGCAGATTAGTCTTTCGTGCCATATTTTATCAAAGGCTTTGGCAATATCCAGAAATAGCATTCACGTAGCTTGGTTCATTGGCTCTTTGGACGAGCTCAGTAATTCTTTTCCAATGGTTTGGGAAATGACAGCTCTGCACGAGCATATTAAAAGGAAGCGTAATGGAGAAGATAAATTTTAGTGTGATATTCCTAAGATGGCTGTTTGTGATTAAATCTAATCCAGACGTATTTTTGATATTTAATTTTTGTATGAATTTCTGAACTCCTTTGATCTGAATGTAGTACAGATCAAGACTGGTAGGAGGTGTCAAAACACGTTCAATACTTGCGGTGTGTGTGTGCAGAAATCCATGGCGTATCTACATCAGTGTTGGGTTCAAATTGACTCTGAAATCTATCTGATATGAATACCATCTCTTCAATGGCAGCTACAGCGATACTGCGTAGGGCGTGCCGAAGTGGCGGAATGTGATGAAAATGCTTTATGAGTCGGGAGGTCGACCTCCAAAGTGTGTGTTTTTCTGGCGAAAGTGCCTCAATGTATTTTCTCCATCTTTCTTGGGAAAAGTGTATTATATCTCTCATTACCTCGTGACTGAAAGTATGCAGTTCAAATTTGAGGTCCGGATTTCAAGAAATTTGCCAAGATTTCAATACTCTGTTTCTATGACGAATTTTTCCTCCCATTTCAGGGGGTAAGAGGAAAGGAGGATGTTAAATTTTTGGTTTGATGGTTGTCACAAATCCATTGGAGAAATTTTCTTCCAACGGATAAATATAGTTTTCAGTATCACTATTTCTGGATGGGGGGGGGGCGTCTGAGGAGAGGTATTTATTTACAACAAAATGAAATTCTCTCAATCAGTGGTTAATTGTTCTGGAATTTTGAGATGAGCAGATTTTGTATTCAGAGTAAGGATGACTGGGGAATGATCAGAATCATGTTCATTAATTACTCTGATGCCATAATCAAAGGGGGTGTTTTTGAAAATTGCTAGATCAATGATGGAGTCCTCGGCTCCCGGTCAAGGATTATTATTTATGTGTGTGGGAAAGCAATGGACAACAATCCTCATACCTTGAAGTCTGTTAAAATATTTTTGATTGTATAATCAAAAGAATTGCATATAGCATTGTTCCAAATTTTGTATTTTGCATTAAAATCACCAGCAATGATAACAGTTTGGTCTGAATTCAAGATTTTTAGAAAGTCCTTTTCCGGAAGTTTTTGATTATTTAGGAAGGTGTTAAGAGCATAAGCAAAACTTCTCGAAACGTGGGATAGTTATTAATTTGAAGCTGAATTGCGGTTGCGTCCATATATTGTAACCTCGGAATGAAGATTCTTCTGTGCACACTATTTGCTTTACAATATAAGGTAGTGCCTCCGTCAACGCGAGGAGATAATGTGATTCTATCGTCTTTATAGAGACGGTAATTGGCGATCTTGGGCTCGTGCCTCGGTTGGATCAATTTTTTCCTGAACCAAAATTAGATCAAGATTTTACTCTTGTACAAAGTCTCTGACTTCATTAATTTTGGAAAGCAGCCCATTTATGTTTCAGAAATCTATAGAAATTTCGTGCACGTAACTATTGAATTTTAATATTTGGGGGGGGGGGGGGAATTCGTCCCCGCTTAATTGCGACATAAGCCTCAAAAATGATACAAGCTTTGTCATTATCCATTATCCGCCGACATGGAGCTGAGAGCAGGGAGAGATTCTCGCAAGGCTCGAGCGAGAAGTTGTGCATCAACATTTATTGTCGCTTGCGATTCCCATGATTGACTTAAATAATGCAGCAAAATTTCCAATTGATTTCACTGGGAACTCAGAGTTTTGAATAGTAATTGCAGGTTGCTCTTGGATTTCTCCTGTTGCCACTTTACAATATTGGATAATAGGTGTTGCAGTGTGGCAATTGAACGATTCACAACACAACTTTATAATTTCATAGGTCAATTATTCATATATTCTTTTTTTGACCTTCACGGGCAGACTTTTTTTCAGAATTGTTTATTTCTGCCTTGAAAAAAGCTATAAATGTGTCATGTATAAAAAGGAGAAGCATGCGTAGACGACGCCTCTAAAAAAAGGAATCATCTTATGATGAGGCTTTTCACAATAGCAATTTCTACTCAAACATCTTTTAACACAACATTCTGAAGCAAAATATTTATAGCGCAGATTATTCTTTTAACTATTTCAACGCGATCTTGAACTGTAAGCATCCTAAATCGCAGACATAAACATAACGCATGCTTCTCCTTTTTTATATATGACACATTTATAGCTTTTTTGAAATAAACACATTAGAAATCCCTTTTTGATAACCTGAGTTATCACTATTTTTTTATTAATTATTATTGGATTACTTTACTTTCATTCATTGAGGACTCATAATATTTAGGTTTTGCTCTCGAAGAAAGATAACTATCGCTTTCTCTTCCAAGTTGTTGCGGAGAAATGATTCAGCCTGTTTTATTGCTATGTGAGTTTTCAATTCTCGATTAAGGTCAGACATTTATTTTGTCCGAAACACTCATTTCACATAAAGATCGCTTACTTTTTACAATTGACAATAATATTCAAAATTAGAGTATATTAGCGTATTTTCGTTAGGTAATTTGTGTGCATTACGAAAGTTATTTAAACTCTCTTGTGGTGTGGTATTCTTTTAATATTACAGATTTCAGTTTTTTATAATCATTGATATTCTCCTCTTTTATATAAACCACTAAAATTCATACCTTTGCTCCAAATGTATTTAATAGTATTTCAGCATTTATTTTTTTTGTTTTAAATGCTTTTTCAATTGCTTGGAAGAAAAGATTATAAAATTTTGATCTCGAGTATGCACAGAAATCGTTAAAGTTTTTACACTTTTAATTAAATTTTCAACGCTTCTGTTTAAGGTATCTATATCAGTTAACTTATTTAGATGAGTTTATTTTTTAAGGTTTTCTAATATTAATTCCTTTTCTAATAAGTCAGTTTGTTGTTGTAATCGAGCCGGTTTAATTTTCTCCTATTCTGACTTACTTTTGTTTTTGGATTTGCTAATTATTTCTTTTTCCTTTAATGATTTCTTTTCCTCAATAATATAACCAACGATATTTCTGAACAAATTCAATATCATTTATATACAAATCAAAAATTTCAATAATATTTCTTAACTCAACGACTTTTGCTCCATCGGTAATCACCAAACATAATTCTTCAGCGACGAGATTTTTACTTGTCTTTTTTTTTAATTTTTCCTATTTCAGACATTTTAAATTAAATTTCAGAAAATAAAACACAATAGAGAAATTTCTCTCATCTCAAAAGCAGTATCGATGTTTAGTTATAGTGCTGTCACTTCTGCACTAATATGGCATTTAATTTATGGAAGAATACCACACTTAATAATCACAAAACACAAAGCTCTAACACTTAAGCTTTTGTTCATTTGCTGGATCTTGCACTCCGGCTGGATGGACCAGATGAACGTTTTACAACACCTTACACTGCCAAAGGTCACTCATTTACAAGTTTCCTCTTTCACACAATAAATACTCTTATAAATGGACTGCATAACTTTTTAATTATTCACAAGACACCTGCTCATGGTACCTACACACATGTGTTTTTTCATTTCACTTATAAACACGTTGAGATCTTACCGCTCTCCACAATGGTTACATTTGGAATGAATAGTTAAGTTCTTTTTGTATAAGTGTAGTGGTGATTGCACATGCAAGCGTTAACAGTAACTACTAAAAGATCTGGATTCAACCTTCTGATTGCTTGAGGGTTGGGTAGGGGCTGTATTATTTTTATTCCTGATACTTAGGCGTGAATTTTGTTAGGCAAGTGGGACACTGGAGGTAAATCGACGCATGGTGGCCACCACAGTTTACACATTTTAGAGGGTTGTCAAAATCAAGGGGACAATCCTTAGCTCTGTGTTGAGCTGAAGAATTTTACACATTTAATCAGGTGATGACACATTTCCTACAAGTGGAAAAAACCCTTTTATCTCCAGCATTAATTTGGTTTGTTGTTACTGCAGGAATTTTCAATAGATATTTGAGTGCCAGAATTTCTGTAATATCTTGGATATTTTCGGTTTCTACGATTGTTTACTTATTGCAGGTATGTAAGAGGCACATGAGACTTAGATCGAAATTTTGTCAGAGGAGAAATTTTATTAATCTTATAACCCTAGTTCATGATTTCCTGCTTGACTCGTTCTATGTCCGTGGATATTAGAAGTCCACGGATCACAAGTTTCAAAGGACGATCTTGCATAAGCATAAACGACTTTATGTGATTCCTTCGGCTCTAAAAAGTGCAGAAACACAGTGATATACATTTTCGCTCACAATTGTAATTTTAATGAAGCGGCCACTAGGCTTACTCAGCGAAGGCACTTGTAATTTATCAAATGATAGCAAAGTGTATCAATCTGCTTTGGAAGTTACGAAGATTGGGGATTTTAATTTTAGGTTCAACCTATGGCGGAGGTGCATTTTCCGAAACAACCTCGTCCTCACAAGAATTATTGTTAAGAGCTAAGGAATTAATTTGAAAAAACTTGTTCGAAGTTGGGGTCAAATGAGGCAGAGAAGAAGATGATAGTAATTTATCCTTATTCACAGTTAGATGTTTTGCTGGCATCTGAAATCCATCAAGGCAATTATTGTGAGCTTTATTCGCAAATGAAGTAAGTCGTTTTTAATGCACTGCTTGGGGCAATTTTAAAAATAACACCACATCGGCACCAATCGAGCTACTTTCAAACTCGAATCCATTATAAGATTGCATCTTGTACAAAAGACAAAAAACATGGAAAAGTTGTGCTTTGCTGGAAACAAGTAAGTAGCACAAAAATACTTAAAGCAAGATAAAACGCGTGATCTTTCAAATCGAAATCATCTCAACAGAAACAGGATGATTTTCGTCATGACAATTTCCTAAGCATTGCAATTGTAAAATTGACATAAAAATGAATAAGAAACTTCGAAAACCACTAAAAAAATGAAGGGACAAATCACTGACCTTTAATGGTGGCCATTGCGAGGCTCTTTTGGGTTAGTAACGATGAAACTGATGTTCCGCTTCTTCAGTCTCATTTTCTAATGGACGCTAGACGCTAGATTGTCTGATTTTCTAATAGACGCTGTTTACTATAAAAATTCGTGATACTCATAGTTTTCAAAAACCAGGAATAATTTCTTTGATATTCATAATAATTGTTTCAATTTTTTCTGTCCAGATGTTGGAACGTTGACAAATACTGATTTATTTTCATACAATATTTTTACAAGCGAAGAAATTTTTCATGTATTTCAGAAACAGAAACAGAAATAACATGCGAGTGTGGAGGCAGAAAAATCACATTTTCTTGTTGAAATTATCTGCGATGATGTGAAAATTAATGTTTGAAATGGCTTAATGTATGATTGTACCATAGACACTTCCTTTTTTGTTGAGTTGACAGTATCAAAATAAATTTATCTAGATATATGGAAGTATAATAAAGATTTAATTATTACTAAGAAATACCTAAGATATATCTAGGGACATATTAATTAATCGTTGTGTGCACAATTGTGCAAATTGTAGCTATTCATGTTGATTTGTTTCGTTTCTGCAAGTCGTAGATTGGAGTAATCTGCAGTGTCGTAACATTTTAATTATTACTCCAATCTAAGTATCATAAAACTTTAATTATTATCCAGATTGAAACTTGTTTTTTATTTATTATTCTTAAGACTTTTCTACGTAATCACGATCCTGAATTTTAAATTTCTCACGGCAATTCGTTTCACCTTTTGAAGTCCATCATCGTACAACTTACCATATTGAAATGTATTTTCTCCAAATTCCGGGGTACTTCCATCTGAGACATCCTAAAAATAAACAAATCAACATTAATAGATGTAAATTACAACATTTTGTATGTAAGATTCAATATGCAACATAAATTTTATCCAGATATCTGGAATATTTGTTAGTAATTATCAAAGCTTTGGAGTATTTGACTTAGGATAATGTCTTAGTATGATAAACATTGAATTATAGTAGTTGGATTTGCACATCTAAATGATGTGTATTTGCATAAATGCTGTGTATCTCCTTCTATAAAAAAAAACGCATTGAATTTCTTAGACAGTTTTATTTTACGATACAGCGCCATCTATGGACCCAATTCTAAAACACTTTTTTACATTCTGCTTAAAAACTGTTCATTATTGAAATGTATTGGTCCACACCAAATCCTTCAGAGCCGGTTAGTAGGTTTTATATTAAATTTTCAAGTAGCGATGTTAGGTCAACCCTGAGTAATGATGCAAAAAAAAATATTTTTATGTGAGAATTCGTTTCTGATAAAGAAGCTTTATGTACTTTTCTGTGATTGAATTCGTACATTAATAGTTTCAATCGTATAAAATTCATGTAAATATTTAAATGTATATTTACTGTTGTGTTTGCATGAATAACTCCATTTGCCATGAAATTATAATAACTATTTTAAATTATCTCAATTATTTGTTAAAATATTATATGCTTATTTTGATGAAATGCCTTTCTATTTGGTATATTTCTGCAAATAGAGATGCATTCAGGAGCTTAGCCTGGTTTAGTAAGTATGGGAATCATGAACCCGAGGTACCTTACTAATCTTTTTCTTTCCCATGGGTTTTACTCTTTGTGGTAAATACGGATGAAGCACCTTCGGGATACCCTAACGATCATTCTCTACTTTTGACCCTCCTTCTTGTCAATCAACCTTTTACTTCCCTTCGTATATTTTTGTGGTTACAATTACATATTGTTCAGTGCGAAATAGCCATATCTAGCTCTTGCCCATTAAATTCCACCAACCCTCACTATCTCACTCCGCACACAAATATAAACATTTTAACCTTTTTAGTAAATTTTCTGGTAATAAATTACGATTTTGTTGTAATTAATTTCCAATAAAGCATAATAATATGCTACTGATAATATAACATGTAATAATAATATGCTACTGATGATAAAAATATTTTCTGTATAATTAATCATTATTTCAAAGACAGAAATACAAATTAAACAAAAGTTTTCTGTTAAATGTTCATTCTGAATATATGAATTATTAATTTTCCTCTTCCCAGAAGATTCACACACTTAATTATAACTAATTACGAAGCTATCTTTCTCAATGATTTTCACAGCTTGACAGACAAAAAAAGATCGTACTATCTTTAAATCTGTTTTTTTTTTTTATTTTGTTTATTTTTCCTTTACAAACAAACAAACAAACAAACAAAACCATGGCACTATATATCTCTAGGTTGTTTTAGTGCAATGAAGAACACATATTAAGTAAATAAAATAAAAAAAAAACCACACCAAATAAAGTCGAAATTACAAAGAATTAAGTGGAATGGAAAATTAGTTTTTGTAAAAAGAAATCCCTTTGAGGGACTTCCTTTCAAAAGCAGAAATATAAAAAAAAATTTAGAAAATAAAAATTATTCACATACTGAAAAAGGCAGAAACTTACGTTGAATTCATATAGAGGCAAGACAATGAAGAATAATAGAATAATATAGCCATTCTTATTTCAAACAGAAATTGTCACGGCTGTAAGTTTGAAGAAATGAAAAACATATAGTTCGTAATACTATCTTTCCTCTTTGCATTTTTAAAAGAGCTTTGGTTTTTGACTTTAAATCTTTAATTTAAATTTGCTATAGAAAAATGAAATTCGAAAAATTCTTCTATGTAAATAATAAATTTAGCCACTGAATGTGCACATTTTTTTTAAAAATATTAATAATTATTCAAATTTTCCATTCAAAAGTTTGTCATAATTAAATACACTATTATACACTCCACATATTTGAATTCTGTTTTAAAACTTTTTGTGGAAAATATAGATGATGAAAAATTTTGATAAACATAAATGATGACAAATTTTGTGAACAAAAAGAATAAAACAAACGATTATTCTATAAAAATTAAATTATTCAATTAAATATTTAAAGTAAAGCAAATAATGAAATGTTTAAAAGAATAATATTTTTTTTAAAAATATTAAAATTAAAACAAACAATAAAACACCAAATTGCATTTATATTTTAGACAAAAAATATAATTATTGCTTAAATGAGTTAATTTTCATGTACATTTAATTTCAATTCAATGAAGAATTAGGAGAAATTTTTTGTGACACACGTATTTTTTTTAAATGCAAGTTTTTAAACATATGTACAAAAACTTTAACGATATAATTTTGAAACGTTTTCTAGTGATCATTTCTCGATGATCAAAATAATTGCTCCTTCGGTGGCTAACATTTTGGCAAACGCCTTATTTTTCAGTTAACATAATCAGTGAAGGCAATAAAGCCACTTTGTTATCTTTTCTACAAATTACTTTCTACCAAATTTTACTTCACTTAAGCAAGATGAGCAAAGAAGTAAAGACAAAATAGTTTTACTTCTATGAGCAGAACTTTATTTCTCCTTGAAATGAGGTGAAACTGTAAATAAAAAAGAAGCCAAATTCATGTTCTCTTGACTCCAGTTCCTCCTATACCACTAAACACTATACGTATAGATCAATGCACGTTAAAACTGTTCAGACTCCAAGTCTTTCCGGGTATGTAGCATGGAAGTTTGGAGAGGTGTTATGATTTGAGGTGTCGTTTCTCTTCACTTGACCAAGGTTCAAAAAGGCGAAGTCTGCTGCCAATTTATATATATATATATATGAAACGGTGTTCCCAACTCCAGAAGGGTAAAACTCGTTACGCTAACGTAACAAACCCATTGCAATTAAATTTCGAGGCCACTGTAGCCTGATAGTCCTGATCATGAAATGCCAGTCGCCCTTGTTTCCGTTGACGCGTGGGATCGAGTCCTAACGCCTACGAAGATGGGTCAGGTTGTGGGGTTGAAGTATGTTAAATCTGTTGAGGCTGAATGTCTAATTATTTGTCGCCAATAGGTCTCATGTTTGGCGATGTTGATAATCATTTGATCAAACAATCCAGTTACCAATTATCCTCTATATATTTGAGGAAGTGGCCGCGGCAACTTAGTGGTCATGGTCGCGGAATCGCAGCCGGCGCTTTTCATCGAGTCGTAAGTTCGAGTCTCGATGCCACTTTCGATTCGTTGTGTAGCTGGGTATGATGCACGTTAAATATGTCGTGACAAAAATTCCTCTCGTTGGCGTGGTGTGGAAGGTAAAAGAGAGAGGTGCTAGTTCAGGCGTCTTCCTCGTCACTCTACCGAGATTCAAAATTACGATATCCGTCACCAATAGTTCTCGTGTTGTTTCTAGTGCAAAGTTAATAATGTCAGTCAATCTGTTTAATGACCTGTTGCCTAGGTGATAAAAAAGAAAAGTAATTAGAAATAGTAGAATAAACACAATGTTAAAAGTAATAAACATATGAATTAAGATACAAAGTTCGCTTGCATAGGAAACTAATGAAGGTAACACAGTCATCAGTGGCTCAGTATCTTCAATTACAGGTTGCGTTAAGC
Source organism: Nephila pilipes (assembly GCA_019974015.1). Lineage (NCBI taxonomy): Eukaryota > Metazoa > Arthropoda > Arachnida > Araneae > Nephilidae > Nephila > Nephila pilipes. The sequence continues at coordinate 20,368 of BMAW01013521.1, forward strand.
ACAGAGTTCGTCAATGTTCAATAAACGATTAGAGAAAACTCATCACATATTATTGACGAGTAGTAAAGAACAACAACAATACATTAAATTTGTTTGTCTTTTAATCCCTCCTCTCAATAGGTAATCTTACCTGATCTGCAATGGCTGCCTTGGAAAAGTAGTTGTCATTAGAGACCGTTGTCAAGAAAGGGTAATCGACAAATCCTGTTCAGTTCCTTGCCATAACTGTTTTTTAATTTCTTTTCCTATGTAGTAGTCTCATTTGTTAATAAAAGTTTAACACTAACACCAACGAAACCACAAAGTGAGTTAAATATCTGCACTGGATATATTACTTTAAGGAACAGTATTTTTACAAAAAGTCAAAAACGTTTTACAGTCGGCTATTTAAATTAATATTGCATTTAAAAATGTAACTATAAAGGATTTTTAGTGGAAAGTCAAAGTCTGCCAATGCCTAAGAAGCTTCATCAGACCATGTCCATCTCCTCTTCTGTACGTCGCAGGGGAACGCATATATAAAACGTCACAGACTAAGACGTATTGAATAACTATTTTCTGCAATGTATGCCTTGTCAAACGTAAACGTTTTATATGGTCTTATACTTTAAGAAACAACAAACATTTATTAATTATAAGATTATAACTCGCTACTAAGTAGTAGTATTGAAAAATAAATTATGCGAACAAATTTTCAATTTGTGCCATTTTTTTTCCAATTTGTATGAAATTGTAATCTTTATATTGTATCACTGATATCATATGAAAGTAGATAATAGTTTATTCTTAACATGACTTTTAGTTTCGACAGACATTATACAACATAAATATATATTTGAGAACAGAAATTACGTTTCTTTTTTCGCACCAAAAAAAATTCCATTTATTTCTCCTCTGTTGTCTGTCATAAAACGCTTTCATGAAATCTGAGATAAAAACTATATAGTGCCGCCAATTACCCGTCACAAAGGTCTGCTAAGCCAACAAATCTTGTAGTTTTGAACTATAATCAGATGACTAAGTCGAAACCTGAGGTATACACTCTTCTTCTCCTTGCCATAAGTTTGGCCAAGTATATCGTGATGATTAGCAAAGTAATATAATCATATCATATTGAGCACAAAATATCATACCCTTCATCGTCATTTTGTGTACATATTACAAAACAATAATAAATCATTTTTTGTAGGATAATGATAGTTATGTTAATATTATTTCTTAGTGGGTTTTCTTCTACTTTAATTGTAACTATGTCTGAGTCAATATTTTAAAAGCGTTTTCCTCACATTTTAAAGCACTCGATTGAGATGAAATTTTCTATACACAATTATTTTGGATGACAATGTGATAATTAATTATAGTTAATAAAAAGTGATTTATTAAAACTAATTATCTAAAGAATTAAATTTTATTCATAATTCCAATTGCTTACAGCATGAAGCAGTTGAATATTGAAACCAGCAAATAAAAATATCCCTTCGTAAGATTTAAGAGTATAAAAAAAATTGTTACACAAAGTGTGGAGTTTGAAAGATAATCCATGCTCAAAAAACTCCTTTTTTACCGATGTTATAAAGCAATCATTAGTGTCACTTTTTTTTAAAGAAAATTGCCTCTACTTCAATATTAAGTTTGTAATGCGAGATTACTGCTTATAATATGTTATTATAATGACTCTCAGTATTAGATAATAATTCTTCTTTCGAAGGAAAATAACTTAATTTTAATATAATCCCATAAGAATAAATATAACATTCTGTTTTAGTGTTTAAGATGTAAAACATTAAAAATTCACTAAGCGCAATTTTAATTCATCTACCCACCTGGATTATTTCAATTTATGTTCATAGCCCTTGCGTTGTTTTTCAATATGACGTAAATCAATCAAGAATAGTTTTGTGTTCGTAATGTTTCTTTTTCAAGACTTTCGCTTTCTATAATCATACAGCTAATAACAATTTTATTGCTTGTTGTTTTGGACAAAGTAATTTTCTTGCAGAATAGATAACAGTTTATGTAATGTTAAATTATATAAGTTGAAAGAGAGAAAACGTATTACGTAAGAGAAAAAAATGATTGAATTATTTTTTTAATAAAAAAAATCTTACATCAGTAGCAATGCAGTCAATTATTGCGATGGAAACTTTTTCAAGCAGATTATAAATTTATAATACAACGTATGAGAAATGACATTCAGGTACAAAATATTGATTAGTATTTCCAATTTCAGTTTCTAAGTTGCAGTCGCTTATAGATTGCTAGGATCTCATCAAGTCTTCCTCATTTTCTAAGGTTGTTACTTCCAGCTTTTGGAAGTTTTGTGCTGTTCAATTCTAACTTTGACTGAAACTCGAAGAAGAAAACTCATAAAGAATAAAACTCATAAAACTCTTGAAAAGTTTTCTTCTTCTAATAAACGCTGAAAAAAAAGAAAGAAATATTACCCTTTAAGGAGAGTGCTTCTTATGTAGTATTGAAAATGTTTTAATTACCCTTCAAAATATGATTAGAGTTATTAAAAATTAGTTTAAATCATCAACAGTAAAAATCAAAGACTAATCACAAACATAAAACAAAACAAAATAAATGTATCAAATTCAACAAATTATTCTAAACTTTGAGTTTTTATCAGATTTTCAAAATGTATGTTTGGTCTTTTATTTTAGGATTTTTAAAATGGTTCATTCCTTGTCTAACAGTTTTTTTAACCTACATATATTTCTTCCAACACCCTCTTTGCTCATCCATTGCATAAAATTGCTGATAGGTAAGAAAAATACTTATATTTTCTATTTCTTTAAATCTGTGGTACACTTAAATATTCATGTAAGCAAATATATATAAGAAACAATAGAAAATTTTGAGTACTCGTATTGAATACTTATTTATTTTTGTCACTTATCTGAAAGCTTAAGGTTCTCCTCTTCTCCTTCGCAAGTTATTTCGATCCATTCAATTAAAATTTTCATAAGACAATAATTCGTATTCTCCGAATAATTTCTTTCTTAACCTTATGTTGAACATTTTCAGAGAAAACTCTTCAACTTCACCCACGACACTTAACTAGAAAGTTCTCAAAATCTTTATTTTCTGTGGCTGTAAGGCTTTCCCTCTAAGATTTGTGCTTAAAATTACACCAAAACTCTCAAATATCTTTAGGAATCGAAATAGAGGATTTTCTTTTCGATGATTATGTGCAAACTCTTTTCCGGAAAAAAATAAATTTAATTGCTTAGATATGTCGGAGTCTTTAGTACTTAAGGCAGAGTTAAATGTTTCTGCTTTTGGAAACTTATTTATATTTTGTAATGAAAATTTAACGGATTATCGTTAATGTTTCTGAGGCACTCAAATGTTTTAAGATGTGCATTTTTTTTATTTTGCTTTTTGAAAAATAGAGGGCGATTTGTGAGAATTCTGTAGATAAACCACTTATGAGAATTAGATAAATAGAGCTTTGGAAAATTGAAAATCTTTGTGACTATTGTGCCTCGCCACAGAAAAAATTATCTGTATTTGCGTTTTTCTCAAAAAAAAAAAAAAAAAAAAATCTGACATTTTTGAATATTCTGGTGTGTTTTCCTTAAAATATATTGCATTCATTATTCAATAATTCAGCATATTATGAAATGAGGTTATTTCGTATGCAACGAATAAAACTTTAGTCTAATAAACACCTGCAAATATTCGGCTCTTGTAAATTTATTTAATTTGGTGTAAAATAAATACTTCTTTCCTATTGTGGATGGGGTCTCATTTGCCTTAGAGGGATATAGGATTAAGAGTAACTCTTAGTTATGGAAACTTATTTGAGAATATTTGAAACTTGTTGTTCACTAAGACTACATGGCTGTATCTGAATATTAGCTAATGTCGAAAAAATATTTTTAAAATTTGGAGAGAAATTTTATTCCATACACTAGATATCGAAAATGTTGATGGTGCACGAAAATAAAGTATAAATCTGTGTGAATATATTTTGATTTTCATTTATCAGTATATTTTATTGGCATCAAATCCGTATATTTTACTATGTTTAAAATTAGCGTATTATAAGTGTAGAAAGAAATATCAATTCTTGAACCAATCATTTTATTAGCCACCCAAGTTGCTATTGCTTTTGTAATCAACATGATGGTCCCACGAGCACTTTAAAAAAAGTATTTTCAGAATATCTTTTCTAGTCAAAATAAATTAATAAATCAAAGAAATAATGTATGAATGAGCGAATGCATGAATCAGTAAGGGAATGAGAGAGTGAGTGAATGAATTAACGAACAAATGAACGAGGGAATGAATGAATGAATTAATGAATGAATCGATCGATCAGATTTCCATTCTTCTAATATTTAATTGAACAATTTAATAATTATTTTAAAAAGTTTGCATCTTTGACGGCTAAATATGTTCTTTGCAACACTTTCCATGGATTAATTTTTATTCAAATTTCAATTAGTTTAGCCAGATTATATACTTTTGATTTCTTAAGACAACTAAATGGCGATACTTAATTATCTTCCTTGACAAACTAATTTTATTACCGAACCTTCTCTAAAGAGAATATTAATAAATAAACAAATGTTGGTTAATGTTACTGTACTTCGATAACTCGCATTGCTTAAAAAGTCGTAAGTATAATAACAATTTTCAGTAATAGAATAGTAATGTAACATCAATAAAAGGTACATTTAGTAAAAATTTCTGCATCTAATAAAAATTTAGCATACACAATAATTTTCAATTGAATAAAACTTCAAAAAAAAAATAATAATAATAAACATTCTCGACTGCAGAAGAAATGATAAAATGAAGCTTCAAGAAAATAAATTTCCCCTTCAGTAGGCTGTGAAGAAAAAAACACATTGAGTGCGAGCCCAAACGTGTTCATCAAAAGGGCACTTAAATAAGGAAAAATTAAACTAAAAGAAATGTACTAATTATCGTCTGAGTATTTTCCATGCTTTTTATAAGTTAAATCAATTGCCTTTCTGTTGGAATTTTAAAATTTCATTTGTAGAAATTGTGTTAAAGTCATGTTTTAACACACACACTCACACCATCTAGCTATCCACAACGCTCGTACGCCCGCACACACACACTCACACGCACACACACACACATATACATATATATATTATTAAAAAGTTGATATATTGGAATATTTCAAAATTGTAAATAAAGAAAAATCCTAAAAATCTAAATCGTACTAGAAAGTATCTTTAGAAAAATCTAATAATTTAAGAGTAAAAAGATATACAAGAAATACTGCATTAATTGGACAAAAATCACTTTTAAAGCAAATATAAATGAATGATGGTAATAATCAATAAATTCAGTATCATAATATGATAAAAATTAGGATTATGAATCTATAACATGTATTAACAAATTAAGAAAAATGTTCCATGTGTACAAATAAAATATTAGGAAAAGTAATTCAAAGACAAAAAAAAGTTTGGTAATTGAAATCAACTAATAAGAAAATGTAAATTGGTAATAAATCTTGTTACTAGCATTAGACTGTGAATACCTCGTATAATTTGTTTTATATAATCGTAATCATCTCATTCAGTTATTACTTCATAATTAAAAAAGGTGATGGCCAAATATCAAATAAAGAATTGTACAAACCATAATTATTGTACAATAGAAAATGAATAATTGAAACACAGAATAAATTCTCCCTTTGTCTCTCAAAATAAGCTTGGTCATAAAAATTTGACTTAATTAATACAAAGACATTATCAAAGAGCTAAGAAATGAAATACAATATCACACAATAGCAATCGTTATAAATATGTATATTATTTATAAATGACTGACATTTCCGCAAAAGCCCACCTTATGTGATTTAAATTGTTAGAAATGTTTGATTAGTAACATTCCTAACAAATATTGTAAGAAATCTAAATTAGTTTTTAATAATTATTCCTATAAATGTAAAGGTAGTTTACGTGAATTAATTTTAAAAAAAAACTAAGCTGGTTTATATACTACAGTGAAGTTTGTTATTCATTCTGAAATATTATGAAACTTACGGCTTTTAAAGTTTACTATCCCTTAAATGCACACTAGTATTAACTCTTTTATCTCTTTGACAAATTTTTTTGTACCTTTTTTGCAAGATTATTCTAGGGAATAGGAAATCTCTAAAGATCACCTTCCATCAGAAAAAAAAAAACCTTTTGTTTTCCTTTTCTATTATTTATGTTGGGTTCACCGAGAAGTTGCTTTGTTTAGGATGTATTATACTTTGCATTGGCGATTATACTCTGCAGGGAAACTTTATCGTTTGGTTTTATTTTCTTTTCGAAAAAGAAAAGTTTAAACCAGCAGAAAAAGTATTTGTTGCATCTTTTGTTTTGTGACCGATGTTCAATATTATAGAAGAGGTTTCATTCTTACTTTGAAAATATTTTTTTCTTATTGCTTAGAGCAAAAGTTTGCAGATATTAAAAAAAAAGCTACCTTTTTTACATGTTTTCATGTAATTGGTAATATTGCTGATTTTCCTTACAGTGTCTTTGTTTGTAGCAATTCAGGCTTAACATACAATATATTTATGATCGAAGTTCATAAATATGTTTTGAAGTTCCCGTTTGTCTTATTTTATTTTCATTAATACAAATTATTTTTCAGCGATAAATCACACTAAACTGTTTATATAATACACCAGATATTATTTTTTCCTTTTAAATTTTCTGATTATTCTTGTCTTTCTATTCGTGCCGAAACTTTTGAACGCAATTTTATGAATCCTCAGAAGGTCTTGCATGTATCATAAAATAGCTTTACGTGCTTTATTTCTTTAGTTTCTATATATTGTCCCACTTAAAAAAATTATTTCTGTTATCATTATGAAGCACGACTTCCTTACTAATTCAGTGATTCTTAAAATTAACTAAAATCTTCCAAAGTGTCATATATTAATAACATATTTTCGGTTTCTACGTTGTTGCAGAACTTTGGATAGACATTATGTAAATCGCATAAGATCTATTTTCACCTATCAACGACTTTCAGAAGCCAATTTTTTATCTCTCATAAATACTGACGTGAAGTTTGGCTTCGTATCTAGTATGAATTGGCGTATAATTCTTGTATCACGGGACAAAAAGCTCAAAGAATGATTTTCCATTTTAATACCTTGAACAAAATATTATCGTTTTGCTTAATAATTTATTGTTTTAATTCACATTTTATCGTTTGGCTTAATTTTAATGCCTCGTTTCACTTTTTTTTTTACCGAAAAATTGTTTGCTCCGATTTATTTTGTTATTAAAGTTAGGTTCGTTTTTGAACCTTAGAATGTCGGTAATTTTGAAGATCACTTAAGTAATTGAAAAAGAAAGATAAAAAAATCCCTGTTCCTTGTAGAAGTATTAACACGCTGTGATATTTTATGGTGTATTTAAAAATACTATTGTGTATTTAAGATAATTTACTTTTATGCATAAAATTATGTAAAAGAATTAGAATTTGCACGATAAATGGGCATTAAACTTCATAAAGTTTAATTTTTTTGAGAGTCAACCAATAAGCATATTCTCCGTAGTGAGTATCTCATAAAATATACTTATTGCCTTTTCGGAAAATGCGAGTTCTTTGTATTTTAAAACTTTTTAAAAAATTTCAATTTCAGCACATTTTGAGTATTTGGAAACTTTCTTTTAGTCCAGATAATGATGGTAAATAATACAAAAATATTTAAATCAGTGAATTAATCTACTTAAAAACATTAAACAGGGAAATTTAAATGTATTTTTGTATTATAAATAGCGTATCAAATCATCCATTAACCATTTTCGTTTAAATTAAAATGAAAAAGTACTTAAATATATTATTTTATCCGCAAAATTAATATGTTTGAACTATAATGAGGTAAAAGGGTCTAATATTTCAAAGAAACAAAATAAATAAGAATTACTTATAAAAATTTCTTGCTGGTATAAAAAGTGAAACATATTACATTATTTTGTTTAATTCATTATAAGTTGAAAAGATAATTATTTTTCCTATTTTCTTGTGAATTTAACTGGTTATAGTTTACTAAACAAACACGAGATAATGGATTTCCCAGTTTCTTCCATTCACTAGTTCCGGTCATTAGCAAACAACATAGAAAGCACATTAAACATCTTACAAAAACCTTGAAAGGTCTAAATGTATCAATCTCCGACTTTAACCGACTTTGATGTATGTCATTTAAAACCGAATTATATATTTCTGAAATAATGCTGTATGTTAACACTAATAACAGAGATATCCTGATTCAATTTCAGAAAATGAAAATTGTGAAATAAAAATTATAGTGCAGATTTTTGAAGGTAATGAACTGTTTCATTCATCTGTGTTTGAAGTTTATTTCAAAAACTATTGAAGAGAAACCATTTCTCTTATTTATAATCAAACATAAAATTATTTTTTACCCATAAATAATAAGAATTACGAGTATATATATATATATATATATATATATATGTATGCTTGTATATATATATGTCATTTTAATTTAACACAATAAGTATTTATTAAAAATAAATAAATCAGAATTTAAATACGTTTATTTCTTAATTTTAAAATTGCATTAGAATATAAACAGTATAGTTATTTCATGCATACTCATGACTGGGAGGGAGAAGAGTCGTACGAAATATTTATGCGTAGGAGTGGAGTCATAAGACTTAAGCGTTTAAAAACTGTTATCAATCAGTCAAGTATAGGATATCACTTTTCATAATTATTCGGTTTGTTGTTTTAAGTCTACTATACCGTATATGCATAAAACTAAGAAGTTTGATTATTATTTACATTTTTTTGATAACAATCTCATTCAAAAATATTATTTTTGTATAGATTTCTCTTTTATATACTTTGCATAAATTTCTCTTTTGCAGTAATTTTAAAATAAGTATTTGATATTTTCGCTGGACAGTTGCTGAATAAATAATTATCTATATAATTTTATTAAAATTATATAGATAAAACTGTCAACAACAAATTCGCTAAATATTAGCTATATGACAATAAAAATTAGCAGGGGGTATGAAACTAAGATGAAGTAAATGAATATATATATAAACTTTTATATTTATTACTTATAATCTGTTAAAAATTGTCCTAAGAGCTGATAATTATTTTTATTACCGCAATAAATAAATAATTATAACAATAAATTCTGAAGAGTATTAAATAAAAATTAACATTATTTCCTATATTGTTAATTTACGATTCAATTTATATTACTCAAATTATTATTTAAAAGTTCGTCCTAATTAAAAGAATTTTATGCTTCGACCTGGATTGTTATATTTTTCGTTTCACCCGTGCAAAGAGCGGGAAAATCAGCTAGGATAGATATAAAATACTCACAAAATAGAACTTTACTGCGTCGACTTTTTAGTGAGTTTGACAGTATGTATCAATGATATGCATAAAAAAACACTTTTCTTTAGCAAAATGAAATTTGAAATGTTCTTATTCACCATTTCGTAGAGTATTATGAAACATTAAATAAGAATGTAAAGAAAACTAAATAGAATATATGTTACGTAAAATAACCACAAAAAGAGCTTTAATTGAAATGCAAAGTATTTGTACCAAAACTTTTTGCAAAATCTTATACAATATTGAATAAGAATGTATCATTAAAGTGAATATTTTAAACATATTTTGCTCAAAACAATTAGGAGAACATGTGGTTTTAAAGAAATTGTGCAAATATTTACAACGATAACAAACGCTAAATGAAACATTCAGAATTTAAAACGTAGCAAAAAATAGCTGGAAAAAACTTCATAAGCAAATCAGCGTTCATGATGTCAAATACCAGAAAAAGAATAGAAGTGTAGAAATAATGTTTTCACACACCTTCTTTGCTTCGCTGTCTTAGCTATGAACTTCAATTGTTCAGCTTTTATATTTTGAAAAAATGTGACTTGAAAATGTCAAAACAACGTGATTGATCTGAATCCATGACTTGGTGTATTATAAGGAGACTTGAATCGGTGCAAACACAAAGAAATGTAGCGGATACTGTTGGAGTGGCTAGGAATGTCATTCCAAGGGACAGAGAATATTAGATTTTAACCAAGACATGGTCGTACGTGTGTTACCACAAAAATTGACGACTAATATATCCTGTTAATTATTCTTAGAGACGAAACAAGTATTGCTACTCAGCTCATACAGCAGTTGCTTTTGCAACAGAACGAATGATGTCACGTCATAACACATGGATCAATAACTCCCGAGACTAACCCAGAGATGGCGCTCGTATTAAACCAGTAACCAAGTCTTTCTAGAGTACTAACCGTTGCTTGAAACGTGTCAAAATTTTAAGTCGATCGGACCAGAAACAGCTGAGTTATCGAGGTTGGAGTAAAGTCGTTTTGTAGTTTGTTTAAAAAATGGAAAAAACCGAGTTTCTCGTGTTCTGATAAAACATTGTTTTTTAATGGGTAAAAACACCGTGCAAGCGAAACAATGGATTGCAAAATGTTACCCGGACTCTTGTCCATTAAAAGCAACGATTTGTGGGTGGTTTGCCGAGTTTAAACGTGGTCGTACCGACACAAATGACGCGGAACGCTCGGGTAGACCTGTGGAAGCCGTTACACCGGAAAATGTGAGTGAAGTGACAAAAATTATAATGAAAGATCGTAAAGTGAAGCTCCGTGAGATTGCTGAGATGACACAGATATCATATGGAAGTGTATTTACTGAAAAAGGTTTTTTGAAGTGAAGTGAAAAAGGTTTTTTCCAAGTGGGTGCCGCGATTGCTTTCGATGGAACAAAAACAGCAACGAGTCGATGATTCAGAAAGCTGTTTATCGCTATTTACTCGCAACAACAAAGATTACTTGCGTCGTTACGTGACCATGGACGAAACATGGATATATCACTACACTCCAGAGTCGAAGCGGCAGTGGCGCACAGCTGGCGAAAGCCGTCCGAAGCGTCCGAAAACGCAGCAATCAGCTGGCAAAGTCAAGGCGTCAGTTTTTTGGGATACGCATGGCGTGATTTTCATTGACTACCTCGAAAAAGGTAAATCGATCAACAGTGATTATTATATTGACTTGCTGGTGCGTTTGAAAGAGGAAATCGCAAAAAAACGACCGCACATGCAGAGAAAAAAAATCCTTTTTCACCAAGACAATGCACCCTGCCACAAGTCGATGAAAACAATGGCAAAATTGAACGAATTGGGCTTTGATCTGCTTCCCCACCCCCCATACTCGCCAGATTTAGCCCCCAGTGACTACTGGCTCTTTGCTGATCTTAAAAAAATGCTCCAGGGGAAAAGATTTGGCTCAAATGAGGAGGTCATCGCTGAAACAGAAGCTTATTTTGAAGCGAAAGATAATTTTTTTTATAAACATGGTATTGAAAAATTGGAAAAGCGTTGGAACGATTGTATCACCCTAAAAGGTGATTATGTTGATGAATAAAAAAAAATTTTGCAAAAAAAATGTTTTCAATGTTAGTCTCGGGACTTATTGATCCATGTGTTACAGTACGGAATAGGCTTCATTAAGGGTTTTTCTGTGCATGTAGATCAGTGGTAAGTATTCTGTTGAGCTCATGGCACTGTGCTACTCGAAGAAGGTAGGCTGCTGAACATCGAGATTGTGTACAACTTTATTGTAACCAAGTGCTGTTTATTAACGCGTCCTATTCTATGTGGAGTGCAACACCCTGCGTGTATTAGTGTGTAGAGAAAAGAGCACGTGATATAATCTCTCATTCCTTCCTTAAAGATCACATTGTAGACAAGGTAGTTTGATAGTATGCATATGTGAGAATAATGACCAGTATATCATTCACATATCATATAAGGACCTGAGTATAAGTGGTAATTTCACGATCCAGAAGTATAGAGACGAAATATTGAATTGTCATGTTGTACTTTTTTTCTGCAGCCATTGGTGATTCCTTTCTTTTTGTGGATGATAATGCCAGACTTCATACAGCTCCTTTTGAAGGGAACATGCTTGAAGTTGAATCAATACAGTGTATGGAGTGAAAAGCATGCTCTCCAATCCTAAATCCTACAGAGCATGTTTGCGAAACATTTGGACGACGCATAACATTGAGATCAAGGTCCTTTTCTTCTGTGCTAGACTTGGGAGTTAACAATTCTTCAGGAGAGGAATAGTATTCTGCAAACCCTTACCGATAATTTCATTGTATCTATGCAAAATAGGTGAGCAGAATTCTTAGCTGTTCATGGGGACCACATGTTATATTTAAAAATCTTGCTTCATTTCCAAATAATACTTTTTTTCGCCATTTATTTGTAATAAATTGTTTGCCCTGAAGCATAATTTCATGTTCCTTCCATTTTTTCGAAGAATTAAAGCTCTCATAAAATTTTTGTATTTTTTTTTTGCCTATATTGCCTATTGTTACACACGTACTCTTCATTTTATGATCATGTATCGCGAACTCAAATATTTTTCTTTATTTTTGCTAGCTCTCCTAATTTTGTGATTATATTTATTATGAACAAAATGAAAAATTGAATTTTTTGTATAAAATTTAATATTTGAAAGTAACAATGATTCCATTTACCTGTAAATACATTCAAACAGAAAATAAAGTATGTGTCAATATATTGAACTTTTAAAAAATTAAATTTCAATAACACTAATTATAACATTTAAATGTTACACAAAGTGGAAGAAGAAAGTTCTACAATAGATTATAAAAATATTAAAGATTTTAAAAGAGTAATTACAGGCTAAAAAAAGAAAACAAGAACAAGTATAAAATAACCATAAAAATAAATTTACGATAAATAAACAAATTTGAAAGTACATATATTTCAATTATATGTAAGCCCCAATAGGCTTATTTATTATGAATATAATTAAATAATTTAACAATTGAAAGTAACCATGTTTACACTTACCTGAGACAACATTCATACTGATTAAATAGGCTTGCTGACAATACAGTAAAGAAAAGAAAGCAAAAGAATTCAACAAAGAGGTTGAAAATCAGGTTCAAAAAAAGAATCCTAATTGTTTTACAAACAACAAACGGAATTATAATTCTTTTTGAACGAACAAATGATTATTACAAAGAATTCTTAATCAAATCATTGACCGAAGAAGATATATTACGATTTCTCAGCTACTCGAAAGGAAGTCAAAGCGAATTTTGAAAACCGTCTCCAAGGTATATGCTATCACGGAGTATCCACTTTTATGATCCTGTGCTTTTTCATATTCTTTCCTCTATGTTGTGGATACGCACACTTCCTTTTATAAATATGGATTGTAAGGCAGTGTTTATAAGAAAAAATTTTACTTTCACTATATGTTAAATAATTTTATGATATAAAAAATTATGACACAATGGATAAAACAGTCCTTGAGGAAAATGTACCAAAAGACACATTTATATTCGGAATTCGCACGCGGGTTCGATAGAGGATGGAGAGATGGACCGAAACACCGAATTTCATACGGATCCCTGCATAACTTTTCCTCAAAACGGAAGAGGAGTGTTCGAAAAAGTGAAAAAAAAAAAAAAATTAATTACTTCAAATTTTAAAGAAAAAAAGAGGTTCCTTTTTTTTTCTTTCAAATTTGAAGTAAATCCGAAAGAAATCCGAGCATAACAAGTGAGTCCATTTCGAGAAGAAAGTCGAACTTTAGATTTTTTTTTTCCGGGAAAAAAGACCCCGGGGTACCAAAACGGTTCCGAGGCCGTGGTCCTCGAAAATCTCACTCGAATTCGATAGGGGACCGAGAGAGGGACCTAAACACCGAATTTCGGACGAATCGAACGATAACTTCTTTTTCATAATCGCAAGCCAGCTTCGCCCGGAGTCCAATTTTTTCAAAGTCCAAATCTAACCTCTTTGTCTCTTCCAAACATGGGATCTGGATCCGCACATGGGATTTGAAAATACACCTAGGATGTGGGGACTTTGAAAATTTTCTTGAATTGAAAAATTGAATCTCGCTCGCACGCGAGACGTGAAGGCACACGAGATCCGACTCGTCGAGAGGCGTGAGGACTTTGAAACGATTTCGGACTTTGAAAAAACTTCCGATGTCGCGCAGTCGACGGAGCGCGTCGCTCTGTACGCGGAACGGTTTCTTCCGCATCGCGCTCCGCCCATCGCCGGTGACTGGAATTTGAAATTATTTCGCTCTCCGCACATAAGATCTGGGCACTTTGAAATTATTTCGGACTTTGAAAAAATTCCGAGATTCGAACAAGTGATCTGAGGTCGCACAAGAGATATGAAATAAAACATAGGATGTGGGGAACCAACGTGTCTGAACGCGTCTCAACGTGTCCCAACTTGTCTCAACGTAACTTGTCTCAACGTTTTCAAACGTGTTTCTGCGAGCCTTTTCGTGCAGGGAGTGAAATTTCGCTTCCAACATGCGAAAACTCGAAAATATAATAATAATAACGCGCCGGGACTCGCGCGAAACCTTAAGGGAAACACTCCCCCGCCCTTCCCCCGTCGGAACGTCCCACTCGATTTCCGGAGAAATAATTTTTTTCCGGTTTTGGAATTTTGGAAAAAAACCTTTTCCACGTTTTTTCCGGAAAAAGGGACTTTTCGAGCGGAACGCGACGGGAAACGGGTCTCCTGCGTTCCGGGGAGGAAGGCGCTGCTTCCGCTGCGGAGAGAAACCCGGCGGCCACCTCCCCAGTGGCGCGGTGTGGCAGTCGGGAGGTGCGGTGCAGAAAAAAAAGGCCCGATTGCCGCGAAACTTAGGGAAAAGGATGTTCTCCATTCGTAGAAGCTGTTCCGGTGGTAAAAAACGAAATTAGAACGATTCTTCTGCCGGATATTCGACTTTACGTCCTTTTCAGGTCCGTTTCCCGAGTGGAATAAAAAAGGAGAATACGAGCGGTTTTTTTGAAATTCGGTCTCGAGTGTGTTCCATACGTTCCCACCACGGAGCAATGCAGTTTTCGTTTTTAAAACGTGTTTCTGAGAGCCTTTTCGTGCAGGGAGTGAAAATTCACCATTTTTCATTCGAAACTCGAAGCCACTTCCGGTCCGGATCCGACAATCTCTCTTTCGGCGAAAAACTTACCGGAATTCCTTAGTATACATCTTAGTAGATAATTGTTTCGATTTATAAAGGAATCCCACGGTAATTAAGGAGAAAATTCAAAGTGGGAAAAATTGACCTTTTTTTTCCGAATTTCAGACCACCGGTACTGTTTCGGGAGCCGAATGGGTCATTTCCAACTCTCACGAAATTCCTTTGCCTATTCTTGTAGAGGGACTCCAGACGTACCTCAGTGCCGGATTCAAAAGAAATCGGTCTGTATTCAGTGGGGAAATTTCTGGGTGAAAGTCGAAAATTTGGATTCTTTTTCGAGGGAAAAAAAATCGGACCCTACCCCGGAGGAAAAAAGGGGTCGGAAATCTCTGCTCCTCAAAATCGACACGCGGGTTCGAAACAGGAACGAGAGAAGCACTGAATCACCAGGTTTCGAAAGAATCAAGCCGTAACTTTTTTTAAAAAAAAATTGTAAACGAGTCAGGAAAACGGGACCGAAAAAAAAAAGGGTGCCATTTTGTTTGGGGCACAACTCGCTCGATTTGGTCCGCTCCTACAAAAACTTTATATATTCTGGTAGAGGGAGTCAAGACGAGGCCCCTTTCGGAAATCGAAAGAAATCGGTGAATATTCAGGGGGTCAAATTCGCAAAACAAAAAAAAGACGAACGCGCCTCCTGGCTGGAGGACGGCATCGAGATGGGAGACCCCGTCTTTCCGGCCTGCGTTTCCGCACTTTTCGGTTTTTCGATCCCGTCGAAATCCACAGGAATCGTAGAAGACTCCTTCGGAAATGTCCCTGCCGAATTTCGAAGAAATCGGAGGACTTTCAAACACTTTTCGACGCTCTCGAAGTTGGGAGTCCGGGAATGAGGACCCGAATTTCGTTCCGTTTCTCCAGAAAAAAAAAGAACCGAAACCCCTTTTCGAATAAAAAACTGCCCGGAATTACGGAGTGGACACCTCCGTCGATGACCGTTTCGATTCGTAGAGAAATCCGACGGTAATTATTCGAAAAAATTCAACGGGAGGGAATGTTTTTTTTCAATCTTCACAAATAAAATACTTTTTGGAGACCAAATTTCAAAATTTCTAACTCCCTCCGAAAACCTTTACATATTCTCGTAGAGGGACTCCAGACGTAACTCAGTGCCGGATTCGAAAGAAATCGGTCTGTATTCGGTGGGGTAATTTCTGGGTGAAAGTCGAAAATTTGGATTTTTCGAATTTAAAAAAAAGAGCTCACCCTGCCCACGGGAAAAAAGGGGTTTCGAGGCTCCGCTCCTCGAAATTCGAACGTCAGTTGGATAGAGGACAGAGAGACGGAGTTAAATACCCATTTCCGAACGGATCCATCCATATTTAGTTTCTCGAATTCGCACCGCAAGTGACTTCGAGCTCTATAGTGGAAAAAAGTGAAATTTCACTCCCTGTACGAAAAGGCTCTCAGAAACACGTTTTAAAAACGAAAACTGCATCGGTTCGTGACGTGCACGTATCGAACACACTCGAGACCGAATTTCGAAAAACTCCGCTCGTATTCTCCTTTTTTATTCCACTCCTGAAAACGGACCGGAAACGGATTCGAAGTCGAATATCCGGCAGAAGAATCGTTCCGATTTTTTTTTACCACCGGAACAGCTTCTACGAATGGAGAACATCGTTTTCCGAAAGTTTCGCGGCAATCGGGCCTTTTTTTCCGCACCGCACCTCCCGACTGCCACACCGCGCCACTGTGGAGGCGGCCCCGGGCTTCTTTCCGTAGCGGGAGCTGCGCCTTCCTCCAGGGAACGCAGGAGACCCGTTTCCCGCTCGAAAAGACCCTTTTCCCGGAAAAAACGAGGAATTTTTTTTTTTTTAAATTCCAAAATTAGAAAAAAATTATTTCTCCGGAAATCGAGTGGGACGTTCCGACGGGGGAAGGGCGGGGGAGTGTTCCCCGAAGGTTTCGCGGATGTCCCGGCGCGTTCCGGGCGTCGCGGACGACTTTTCCCGTTTCCGGGAAAAATCGGTTCCGCTTTCAATGGAGTTGAAAAAAAAAAAAGGTTTTTTGGATTTTCCGCCTTTTTTCGTCGAAGAGCATCGCGAGAGAGCGGAAGAATCGAAAAAAATATTATTTTCACGAAGAAAAGCGTTTTTCGGTTGTTTTCGTCGAAAAGCGTTAAAAAAAGGTGAAAACTATTAAAGGCAATGTATTTTTCGAAAGAAAACGGTGGAGATGGCGAGTTCTTATGCAAAAACATTAAAAAGGAGAAGAAAAGCAGTTTTTATGGAAAAACTTTAAAAAAAAAAGGGAAAAGTAAAAAAAAAGGTGAAAAAAGTGATAAAAAACGACGAAAGGGCCACTCCCCAAAGTCCGGGAGGGTTCGGGAGCCGAAGGGGACCTCGGATGTCGAAAATAATAATAAAAAAAAAGTGAAAAATGTCAAAAAACGGAAAAATCGGGAAATCGGAACCGCTCTTTCCCGGGGTCCAGAACGCGGGGGGGAGCTTTTTTTCCCGAAAAATAAAAATTCCAAAAAAGTGAAAAAAAACATCAAAGTCCCCGAAATGGGTTGCGAAAATCAGCCTAAGTGCCGCCGAGGGCGAAGTTTTTCAAAGTCCAAACTTTTTTCAAAGTCCGAAATAATTTCTAAGTCCCCACATCCTATGTTTTAATTCAGATCTCTTGTGCGAGCTCAGATCTCTTGTGCGAATCTCGGTATTTTTTCTAAGTCCGAAATAATTTCTAAGTCCCCAGATCTCTTTGGACTTTGCCAAAAAAAGGTCCAAAATGAACCGGAAGTAGGCTTAGCGAGATGCCGTCCAAAGTGCAATGTCACCTTACGACGACGCAAGTTAACCACTCGACGCGGTAGGCTTAGCCGCCCGTAACATGCCGCACTCACCGTCGAGGGGGAGGTTTGTCGGTCCTCTTTCGCAACTCCATTTCCCTTTATAGGGAGCACCTCTCTCTCGAGTGGTCCAGAACGCGATTCTGTGTTTTGTGATCTAGATCGGAGTTGAGGATGTGCGTCGTGAGTGGGATCGCTCTGAACCCCTTCGAGGAACGTAAAGGAACCCTCCCAGGCCGACGCGGCTCGTTCCGCGTCGAGTCCCCGTTCGGGGGCTCGCTTCTCTCCTCGCATCGGGTCGGCGTGCACACGCGTCGTGAAGGAACCCGGTCGTCGAGGGTGCGGACTCGTCCGCGTCGGAGTCCCCGTTCGCGGGGCTCTTTCCTGTCCCGCGGGTCGGCATTGCCGTGAAACGAACCCGTGCACGGACGGTGCGCTCGCATCGGTGTCCCCGTTCGTGGGGGCTCCTTCCAACCTGTCTCTGCCCTTGCGGCCGCCGCCGCGATCCTCGGGTCGCGGTCGGACGCGCCGTGATTGTCGATTTTTTCGAGTCGCTCAGAAGGGGTGTGTCTCGGACCGCCATCTCTACGCAAGCTCTGAGACGTCCCCCTCGGGGGACGCGCTGCGTCTTGTACTGCGGAAACTCGGTAGCGAGTGATGAAACACGGAACTTTCAAGGAGAGGGAAGCGGTACCTCTGGGAAAAATTCCGCCCGGTAAATAGAATTGAGGCTTCGCCTCCGAAGGTAAGGTAAGAAAGAAGATAACTGGTTTATCCTGCTAGTAGTGATATGCTTGTCTCAAAGATTAAGCCATGCATGTGTAAGTACAAGCTGTAAAATAAAGCGAAACCGCAAATGGCTCATTAAATCAGTTACGGTCCCCTTGGCGGTTGAGATTACTTGGATAACTGTGGTAATCCTAGAGCTAATAGATGCACTGGAGCTCCGATCCCGCGAGGGAGACGAGCGCTTTTATTAGACCAAGACCAGCCCGCGTTCGCGCGGCAGCGACTGGTGACTCTGTATAACCTAGGGCGGATCGCACGGGCTCGTCCCGGCGACGCGTCATTCGAGTGTCTGCCTTATCAACTGTCGATGGTAGGTCATGCGCCTACCATGGTGGTGACGGGGAATCAGGGTTCGATTCCGGAGAGGGAGCCTGAGAAACGGCTACCACATCCAAGGAAGGCAGCAGGCACGCAGATTACCCACTCCCGGCTCGGGGAGGTAGTGTCGAAAAATAACGATACGGGACTCTTTCGAGACCCCGTGATCGGAATGATCGCAAGGTAAAGAGTGTTCGAAAGGAACGATTGGAGGGCAAGTCTGGTGTCAGTAGCTGCGATAACTCCAGCTCCGATAGCGTAAGCTAAATTTGTTGCGGATGAAAAGCTCGTAGTCGGATCTCATCCCGGGACGGTGGGGCGCGTCAGCGCCCCTTCCGGTCTCGCGGGCTCTGGCCGTTTTCCGAACCGCGATCTTAACCGGTCGTGGCACGGGGTCCGGTCAGTTTACCTTGAAGAAACTGAAGTGCTCAAAGCAGGCCTGTCGCCCGCACAAGGATGCATGGAATAATGCAAGAGGACCTCGGTTCTATTGTGTTAGTTTTCGGAACCGGATGTAATGATCGATAGGAACAGACGGGGGCATTCGTAGTGAGACGGTAGAGGTGAAATTCTTGGACCGTCGCAGGACGATCTACTGCGAAAGCATTTGCCAAGAATGTTTTCTTTGACCAAGAACGAAAGTCAGAGGTTCGAAGGCGATCAGATACCGCCGTAGTTCTGACCGTAAACTATGCCAGCCAGCGATCCGGTGCTGTTTGAGAAAGGACACGCCGGGCAGTTTCCGAGAAACCAGAGCTTCTGGGTTCCGGGGGAAGTATGGTTGCAAAACTGAAACTTAAAGGAATTGACGAAAGGGTACAACGAGGGATGGATTCTGCGGCTCAATTTGACTCAACACGGGAAACTCACCCGGTCCTGACACGGCGAGGATTGACAGATTAATGGCTCTTTCTTGATTCCGTGGGTGGTGGTGGTGCATGGCCGTTTTTAGTTCGTGGGCATGACCTGTCTGGTTAATTCCAATAACGAGCGAGACTCTTGCCTGCTAAATAGGCTGTTCCGTGATGTTTCACGGAGAGATAATGTTAGAGGAACAAGCGGTTTCGAGCCGCACGAAAAAGAGCAAAAAAAGGTCAGAGATGTCCGGGGCCGCACGCACAATACAATGAACGCGACAGCGTGTGCTTTTTTTCCCTAGCCGAGAGGTCCGGACAACCCGATGAAACGCCTTCGTGCTGGGGATAGGGGACTGTAACTGGCCCCTTGAACGAGGAATCCCCAGTAGGCTCGAGTCATTAACTCGTGCCGACTAAGTCCCTGCTCTTTGTACACACTGCCAGTCGTTAATACCGATTGAGTGGTTCGGTGAGGTCTTCGGACCTGCGCCTCCGTTCCTTCACGGAAAAGGGGTGTCGGAAAGATGATCGAACTCGATCACTTAGAAGAATTACAAGTCGTAACAAAGTTTCCGTAGGTGAACC
This sequence comes from Nephila pilipes, assembly GCA_019974015.1. Lineage (NCBI taxonomy): Eukaryota > Metazoa > Arthropoda > Arachnida > Araneae > Nephilidae > Nephila > Nephila pilipes. The sequence goes on from BMAW01013521.1 coordinate 40,797, forward strand.
TGCGGAAGGATCATTGCTTGAAAAATATGCTTGTCACTCTCCGGGGCTTGGGGTCTGCCCCGTCGAGCTTCTCCCAGACTCCGGTCGAGGGTGTGCTCGGAAAGGCCCTATTTTGAACGGAGCTTGCCCGAGATGTTGGCTGCTCCGCCCCAGACGAAACGACCGAATGGTGATTCAAAAACGAGAGACTCTGGAAGGGGTGGCTCGGAGACCTGAGATTTCTTCTTTCGTAGAGGAGGCATGCGGCGGCCGATCTCCATGGAACGGGTGCGGGTTTGGCGTTCGGAGAGGCGAGAAAGGAATTTTTAGGGAAAAAAAAGCCTAGGTGCGGACTCCGGATAGGCGAGGCGTTGGTGATCTCATGCGGGGGCAGGGGGTCGTCCGATGCTTGGCTGGTCCGGTCGGTCCGAGTTGTGGATTCTGCCTCTCTTGCGTCTTCCTTCCCGGGTGCGCCGTGGCCGACTCGAGGTAAAGGTCTTAGTAAACGATGCCTCCGACCCCAGAGAGATTGATGAGAGAGTTCAAAAGAGTAGCCTGGGCGGTTGGAGGAGACGAGAAGCGACGACGCACGGATTATGAAATAGTAGGAGGCATTTTTTTGGATCGACCGGATGAGTGGAGTCGGAGCCTTCGGGCGGGTCAGCCGGGTGCGGCGGTGGTGCTCTGGACCGGCGGAGATGAGGTCGGGAGTTTTGGCCGCGTGGGGCCTGCGTGTCCGGGTTCGGGCGTGCGAGGTGTCGGATACTCCGTGCGGGGGCATGGGGGCGTCCGGTGCCGAGCGCGTTCTGGATTCTGGGTGTCTGGATAACGGTGCGTGGCGTTCCGGACTCTGCACCGTCGTCTCTTCCTCGGCGGGTGCTCTGCCGTAAGGGGTTCTTGCCTCCGAGGAAGGCGTCTCGTTCGCTTGTGTGACGTGTCCGGGTCGACGCCTCCTCCGTGGATGTCGTTGTGGATCGGAGCCTCTTGCTCGTTCGGGTGGCTCGAGATTTTTTTTTTACGGAATTTTTACAAGTTCCCGAGTCTAATATGTAGAATATGGTCGTCGCCTAGTCTCGAAGAGGGCGTACCTGCTTCCCGGACCTTTGAAGCCTAAGGGGGTCTGAGGTCCTTCGGGGGCTCGGGCTAGGTGGAGAGCTGCACCGTAGAGTGCACCGCGCCCCACTATTCTCTGTCCCTATCCCCACCGACTCGAACAAAATTACTATGACAACTCTGCGCAGTGGATCACTCGACTCACGGGTCGATGAAGAACGTAGCTTGCTGCGATAATCGGTGTGAATTGCAGGACACATTGAACACCGAACTTTCGAACGCGCATAGCGGCCTCCGGGACTGGAGGCCTCGCCTGTTTGAGGGTCGTATGAAGCCCAGACTCTAAAGAGTCAATTGGCCGCATCGGATGCGAACCCGTCGGCTCAAGTGCGAAAGGAATTCTCCCGAGCCGTGGGAGCAGTCTCGAGTGGCCGGTGGCCGGGGGAGCCTTTCCCCCGCAGGGCCACTCTCCGGTTCGTCCGGCTGCTGGCTTGAGGCTTTCCCCAAGAATCGGGAGGAGGTACCTTAAAGACTTTGAATTTTCTTGAAACAACCTCAGATAGACGAGACTACCCGCTGAATTTAAGCATATTAATAAGCGGAGGAAAAGAAAACAATAGCGATTCCCCTAGTAGCGGCGAGCGAACAGGGAGAAGCCCAGCTCCAAATCCTTGCCTCGAGCAGGGAAATGTGGCGTTTGGGCGAGTCGGGAGTGTGGATCTAGAGTGCGCGGGAAGTTCCCGCGATCAGGGCATTTTCCTGAGAGGGTGTGAGGCCCGTTCTCGCGCTCCGTGGTTCCCTCTTGGTTCGCCCGCGAGTCGGGTTGCTTGGGAGTGCAGTTTTAAGACGGATGGTAAATTCCACCCAAGGCTAAATACGACCGTGAGACCGACAGCAAACAAGTACCGTGATAGAAAATTGAAAAGAACTTTGAAGAGAGTTCAATAGAACGTGAAACTGCTCAGAAGGAAATGGGTGGGCCCTCGAAGTCCAGTGTCGGGGGCGTTTTGGCCCGGTGTCGTCTGCTTCCGCCGAAGCGAGCGAAGGAGCGCCCCTCACGTGGGGGCGCCGTCCTCGCGCCCAGGAGGCGGTTCAGCCCGGGTGCACTCGTCCCCTTCCAGAGGACGCCGCACCCCGTTCGTTTTTGTGGGCCGTGAGGGCGGATACTCGTATGTGGACTCCGAACTTTTTTGGATGTTCCGATCTCTTCCGCCCGGGTCCGCAGCGGACGGTGGCTTCCGACTCGTCGCCTCCTAATTATGTACTCTTGGTGGTGCCGGTGGGTTCTCGGGTAGCCGTGCGCACGCTCTCCGGGCGTGGCCGGTGGCCCTCCTCGCCGGCGCCGCTTTTATTTTTTCCCTTTGGAGGCCGACGGTGTTGCGGCGCAGTAGGTCGGTGCCCCACCCGACCCGTCTTAAAACACGGACCAAGGAGTCTAACATGTGTGCGAGTCACTGGGTCTCGAAGAACCCACGGGCGCAAACAAATTGATTCTTTCTTCGTAGTCGGGATCCCCCGCAAATAAGCGAGGGGCGCACCGACGGCCTGCCACACTCCTAGGAGTGGAGGCGGATCCTGAGCACACACGTTGGGACCCGAAAGATGGTGAACTATGCCTAGACAGGACGAAGACAGGGGAAACCCTGTTGGAAGTCCGAAGCGGTTCTGACGTGCAAATCGATCGTCTGATCCGCGTGTAGGGGCGAAAGACTAATCAAACCATCTAGTAGCTGGTTCCCTCAGGATAGCTGGCGCTCGATCGAAATTCAGTCACGGTCGGTAAAGCGAATGATTAGAGGCCTTGGGGCCGAAACGACCTCAACCTATTCTCATACTTTCAATGGTCGTAGAGTCCTTTCTCGATCGAAGGTTGGACGGTGGATGAGAGTGCCTAGTGGGCCACTTTTGGTAAGCAGAACTGGCGCTGTGGAATGAACCAAACGCCGGGTTAAGGCGCCCGATGCAGAGACGCTCATGAGACCCCATAAAAGGTGTTGGTTGCTCTAGACAGCAGGCCTCGTGCGGGTCTGTATGGCTTTGAAGCCCGAGGTCATTCGACCTGCGGGCGATCAGGTCCGGAGAAAGTGTCCGGTAGGGAGTTTAACTGAAGCGGTATACCTGTCAAAATGTAACGCAGGTGTCCTAAGGCCAGCTCAGCGGGGACAGAAACCTCGCGTAGAGCAAAAGGGCAAATGCTGGCTTGATCCTGATTTTCAGTACGGACCGCGAAAGCGGGGCCTATCGATCCTTTCGAGTTTTAAGCGAGAGATGTCAGAAAATTTATCACACGAATAACTGACCTGTGGCGGCCAAGCGTTTATAGCGACGTCGCTTTTTGATCTTTTGATGTCGGCTCTTCCTATCATTGCGAAGCAGAATTCGCAAAGCGTTGGATTGTTCACCCACTAACAGGGAATGTGAGCTGGGTTTAGACCGTCGTGAGATAGATTAGTTTTACCCTTCTGATGGATGGTTTTTGCTATAGCAATCGAGCTCAGTATGAGAGGAACCGCAGGTTCGGAAATTTGGTATGTGCGCCTGGCCGGAAGGCCAACGGTGCTAGGCTACCGTCCGCGGGTTAACGGCTGAACGCCTCTAAGCCGGAAGCCCGCCTAACCGGTGGCAGAGATAGCGTGTGCCGCCAGCCGTCGCTTGGCAGACTTAGGCGTCCTCCCGCGTTCGCGGAGGGGAGGCCGAAGAAGCCTTTTCGGTAATCTGAGCAGTTTCTGGGGTCGACCCGACTGTGTCTCCCCTGTGCTCTTTGACCAGAGCCTCCTAGTTCGAAGGAGGTGTGATGCGGTGGTGCCGAATCGTCCGTAGACGACTCACCTACTGGTCGGGGTGTCGTAAGTGCGAGAGCAGCCACCTTACTGCGATCCACTGAAACTCGTCCCTCGATCGGCCGGTTCGTCCACTGGGTTCTCCTTGCGGAGGGCTTACAGGGGCGGCCGAAACCACTTTCCTTTGTTTGGAAGGGTCCCCGAGGTTAAGTGTGGACTTTGAAAAATTTGAGTGAAGAGCAATTGAGTTGAGAGCGCCCGAGTCTTTGTCGCGCGCGCTGCGCGGCTTCGAAATCGATGATTTTCCCCCCCGTATCCGAGTCTGAGACTTTTGAATTTTTTCAAAGTCCTGTGTTCAGATCCAGATCCTTTGTTTGGAAGGGTCCCCGAGGTTAGGTGTGGACTTTGCCACTCGAACCCGACTTGCAAGTCCCGGGAGGAGCTGTCGAAATCGGTGTTTTCTCCCCCCGTATCCACTGAAGTCTGAATTTTTTCAGACTCGATAGACAAAGTCCTACGTTCAGATCCCTTGTTCCGATCCCAGATCTCTTGTGCTGCAGAGTCCCCGAGGTTAGGTTTGGACTTTGAAAAAAAACGGGAGAGCCGAAGAATCCCCGTGAATCGGAGGTGACGTTCGAGACTTTGAAAAAAATCCCCCGCTTTCCAGTTCTTGGACTTTGAGAGAAAAAAAAGATTCCGGAGGGGTACTCTGGACTTTGAAAAAAAGTGGTTCGGATTCCCCCTGTCGGATGTCGGACTTTGAAGATTCCGGAGGGCTACTCGTTCTCGTTGAAATGAAACCTTTCTCAATAATAATAATAGTAAATATCTAATGTTTGTATCTAAAGAAATTAGGGGAAAAAAATAAAAAAGACCGTTCCATTCTTAAAAGAGTTCCATTCTTCTTCCATTCTAACCTCACCTCTTTGGGGAAAAAAAGATGTATACTAATAACGAGACGAATAAGAGTCGTCGGTTCCAATCTCTGGGACCGGCGGCTCTTTTTTTTTATGCCCCCGAGACCGGTCCTCGTGCGGAATCTTTTTCCATAATAAAAATTATAATAAATGTGTGTGTGTGGTTTTTTTTTTAAAAAAAAATTAAAAACAGAAGAATCCCTATCCATCATCAGAGGTTACGTTTCAGACTTTGAAAACTTGCCCCTTACTTTTCATACTTGGAAGGGAAAAAAGAGAAGAAGGTTCCGGAGGGGTACTCGACGCGTCCGGAATAATTCTCAGACGTAGAGCGAGTCCCGAGGAGCGGTGACCTCCGTGGATTCGAGATTTCTAATTTAAAACCTCCTATTTCAATAATAAATAAATAAATATATATCTCAGGTGTGGAAAATATATATATATATAGATTCTTTGTCAAGGCACGTTTTCCTACACGTTTGTATTTTAGACAAAAAAAATACAGTTAAAGAAAAGACAAACACCTTTTATCCCATCCATTTTGTTTCGCATTGATACACTGAAATTCTACCATTGCAAAATGAAGTAATGAAAATCCTTTTCAAGCTGGCTTGAGAAATCGCAAAAGGAAAAAAAAAAAAAAAACTTTTTTTGCCCGTAGAAGAAATTGCTTTGCAGGAAAATACCGCCAAATATATCTGGTGCATAATGTGACAGTAACACTTGACTGAATGGTCTTCGAACGTGAAACGCTTTCATTGAGAAAACGGAGGCCTTATATTCTCGTTCCTTCCTGACAGTTCCTTTCAAGGTGAAACACTTAAACGGAAATTGAAGAAGAAAGAAGGTAAGAACTTTTTGCGCCGAAGAACGAGAATTCACTTTTGGATCTCTTATGTCTATGTTTTGAGCCAATTTGAAAACAAGTTTGCAGAGTTTATATAACACATCAATCAATAACTCCCGAGACTAACATTGAAAACAACATTTTTTTTGCGAATTTTTTTTTTATTCATCAACATAACACCTTTTGCTAATCACCTTTTAGGGTGATACAATCGTTCCAACGCTTTTCCAAATCATTTTTTTTTCCCTTCCCCCCAATTTTTTTTTTCTGTTTTTTTTTTTCGTAAGAAATCTTTTTGTTGCGAGTAAATAGCGATAAACAGCTTTCTGAATAATCGACTCGTTGCTGTTTTTGTTCCATCGAAAGCAATCGCGGCACCCACTTGGAAAAAACCTTTTTCACTTCACTTCAAAAACACTTTTTCAGTAAATACACTTCCATATGATATCTGTGTCATCTCAGCAATCTCACGGAACTTCACTTTGCTCATTATAATTTTTGTCACTTCTCCTACACATTTCCGGTGTAACGGCTTCCACAGGTCTACCCGAGCGTTTCCGCGTCATTTGTGTCAGATACGACCATTTTAATCGACAAACCACCGATGATCGTTGTACCCAATGGACAAGGTCAGATTAACATTTTACGATCCATTGTTTCGCTTGCACGGTGTTTTACCCATTAAAAAGTAATGTTTTATCAAGACACGAAACTCGGTTTTTTCCATTTTAAACCGACCTAGAACGACTTTTACTCCAGCCTCGATAACTCAGCTGTTTCTGGTTCGATCATTTAAAATTTGGCTTACGTTTTCAAGCAAAGGTTTTCTAGAAAGACCTGGTTACTGGTTACTGAGCGCCATCTCTGGGATGGTCAGGTTATTGATTGATGAATGTGTTATCTCTTTCAATCCAATGGAATACATTGTAAAATGTATATAGAATCTGTATAATACGTATAGATTCAAGCGCTGGCTACTATCTAATAACATTGAATATTGGAATATATTTTAAACTTCCTATTAAAGGGGTATACAGCTCATTTCAATATAAAATTAATCTGTGTTTTGATCATTTTCGCGCATTGGAAACAAAGATTTTATCATATGTTAATGAAGGAAAATTAGAGATTATTTATTCAAACTTTGCAATGCCTTCCTCTTATTATTTAATTCTACAGATATTATAAAGTTTAATTAAATTGTCAATAAAGTCAGAATTGCAATCGAAAAACACGTTTAGTAAGTTTATCTTAAATACATTTAGTAACTTTATCTTCACAGATTGTGGAAGATTTCACTCTCTCAAATAAACTTCTGTGCTCCTGAATCTTAGCTTAGAATGAAACAGTACAGTTCCAACTTACAAACATACCTGTTTTTGAGTGAATCTTTTCACGAATATTCTGAGTTCGATCTCTTTTACTACTTACTCGAATCTGAAACCACTTCCAGTCAACCTTAATCACAGAATATAAGCTGCTAGAATTTACTCCAAACTCTAAAATTTACTTCTCTCTTCTGACTACATACCCTCAACAATCCGAACTCATTTCCACTTCTATTTCGCTTATACATCACTATCCTCAAGTCAATTCTTTGTACTTCTTACTTTCATACAATTTGCTGAGATAATGTTTTATTTTATTGGAAATGAGTTAGAAATTTAAAAGGAAAATCAAGAATATTCTGCTGATTTTACCAAGTGCAGATCGGTGATTAGCCAAATGCTACAACTTGCACAAGTAAAGATAAATAGCATCCCGTAAAGATAATAAGTCCCGCTGAAATATCCGATTCCCCGACCTAATAAATATCCAGTAGGTATCAGATAATTATTTAGCATAGATTGATATGGTTCTGAGAACATTCGTTCTGAAATTCCTTGTGAATCCCACAATCCATCATGGTACTAAAGACTCCCCCAACCATTACTGATTCTTCCCCCATTTCTGGACTGAAACATTCTTTCGGTTCCTTCCCCAAATTATGTCAATAGTATATGTAGCCAATTGAATAGCCAAGGTTAAATTTCTTTTCAACAGAACAAATAATTTGTTTCAATTCATCATTCCACGGTACGATATTTTTAGCCGATTTAGGTGTTTCTTTTCGATGATGCTTCAATAATTTCGGCGTTTCCTTCATTTTTCATAAATTTTATATAAATATTTGATTTTGGAGTTTTCTAACCTGTGACAAGTGAAGTGTATTTGCTGGAACATTCCAAAATTTTACGCTTCGAAAATCCTTATTTAACTGATAGTAGAAACATTTGTCGATCGTCCCATGCTCTCTAAATCCGTTTTCTTTCAGATTGCTTTATTGTGTTAGAATCATCTGTTATCATTGTGGCGTTGGGAATGCCAGTCTTAGAACGTTTCATTAAACTAGCTATTTTTCTTCCAGATTAACTAGTACCCTTATAACATAATTTTTTCGAGTTTCACCCTAAGATAAGTCTTTACCCCGGGTCATATTCAAATAAATCGTGGATGATATAATCAAAACTGCATCTTTGCTTCTCAGGTAATGCAATCATGAAATACTAAAGCATGCGATTTTTAATGATTCTAATATGACGTATTATATGCTAATTTTCACATGTGATTTTATAATTTCTTAACAGACACTTTATTCAATTTTTAGAAGAATCATTAGATCTAATTATATCCATTTTAAATACACATGCTGAAAATGTGTATGTTATGTCTACGTCAGAAATGCAATGATTCGTTAATGAACTTATAATTTATTAACATACTGTAAATATATATCATTTAAATAAAAAAATGTATTCCAATCTTAATCTGACTTTCTGAGAATGCGTGATTCCAGGTACTATCTTCGAAGTTATCCAGATAAACCTCAACACGTTTAAGCAAAATATAATTCAAAAATGTATCCGTGAGTCAATAATAATGTATTTATATCACATTTAACTTAAAATATGATCTCAAATAAACCTTTTTTAACTTAATTAAAAAGGAAATAAATTTACATTGCCCTAAAGAGAATGATAAGTACTTCATAATAGAATATTTATATAAATTTATTTTTAATTATATGAAAGGAATTACATTTTTGAATTAAAAAGTTTAATCTTATATATTCTTATAGATATATTTATATAAAGTCGGACTGTAAGTAGTTGTGCTAATACAGTATAAAAATTCCTGAAATGTGGAAAAAGTGAAAAATACATAGATTTAATATTGCAATTTTAACTAACCCTTTCTGAACGAGTGTCCTGAAAGGGTTAAAAAGTATTTTCACCAATTAAAAAGTGCTTCGAAAATCTTGAGACAAAAATAGCTGTCTCACTGCTACCTTAAAATTCTGAATAAATTTAATTTTCAGTCATTTCTTGATTCCTGATTACTTATGATTCTAAATAACACATAAATCGAAACACTTAATTTTTATATATGTGTTTTATTTCAATCCAATAAATTAATTTATTATAAATTTATTATCACATATTTTAATTTCGTTAATGGTGAGATCAGGATTTTAAACATAAAACACAAAACTTTTTACGAAAAAAATGTGAAAAGCGGTGAACTACGACATTTTGTGGTTGAATAAAACAATACACTCTTTGATGGATATTAAACATGTTCGTTAATAGCTCTCATTATATCGGGGCAAAAATCATGAATATATGCAGTTCTGACCCATGGGAAATCTCAAGTGATATTTATGATTCCCATGAACTTGCAAGCCATGATAAGAACTTACATTATAGTGGTCTCATCTCATGGGAACCCAAGCAACCCACAGCTGGAAGCTACATATTTCTTTAATTTCCTGCTAGCCTGGGTGAACAGCAATCAAAGTGAAATAATATATATATATATATATATATATATATATATATATATATATATATA
>BMAW01013527.1:0-12590 GCA_019974015.1 Nephila pilipes
TATATATATATATACTCTATTTATTATTATTATCATTTTGTTATTATTATGAAGTTTTACAAAATTAAGGTAATTTATTTGATACATATTTCAGGAAATTAGACCTAAAAACTAATTATAGAAATAATACAAAGCTTAAAATCTTGATTTAATTTTGCAGTTTAAAATTAAATATTTCCTTCCAATTAAAAACACTTTTTAAGATAAGAGATTAAAAAATGTCTTATCTTGCAAAAAGGGAGTAAAATATTTCATTTTTTAAAAGATAAAATTTTGTTCGAAAAGGAAGATTTAAATATTTTTAAAATATAAGTTTTTATTTTGAATTACAAAGCTAATAGTTAAAATATTTTACAATATATTCTCACGTTTATCTTTATTTTGTACTAAAAATAGTTTTATATATATAATTTTATTTTTCATTTTAGATTTACGAATAATTAAAATATTCTATATTTTACGTATGTTTAAGTATTTACATTGCACTAGGTTTCATTGAAAATATTCGGAAATTCTTAAATATTCTGTTTAAATCACTTGAAAATTTTCTGAATAATTGAAAGTAAACTAACAGTTAGTTAAATGATAATTCATTACAAAAGTTATATATAATTTTCATACAGCATCAAAGTATTTCATCTAACATAATATCATTTCATCCATATCACAGTTCGTGTCATTTTGTCAGATATTCAATGCTGAACAATATCCGATGTCATTATGGATATAGAACATGTCACTGCACAGCATACAATGGGAAAACTAAACAAAAGGTCGTGAAAGAAGAGAAAGAATGCTTCTCCAAATATCATCCAAAGAAAAAAACATCTATGTCCATTCATTAAGTCATTGCAGAAGTACGTCCCTTATTGAATCTCGAGGAGATACAACAGGAGAGAGAATTCTAATAACTCACTTCAGTTCTTATAGGAGATTAATTGTTCATCTCTTTAGCACTTCTTATGATTCCCGACATCGATTGAGAGCTTCACTCGTCATTAGTTACTGTACAGGTTCTAATAAATGGCAGCATTTCTCATCTTTTCTGAGTTCTAATTTGTCCGATTTCTATAATTGAGTGCATAGAAAAGTACGAAAAAGTAAGAAATAAGTTACTTTAAATAAAGATAGGTTTCATCTTTTCATACAAACTATAAGAGTTTGCACTCATAAATTATCCCCTCACACACGCACGCACGCACATACACATAACATGTAAACAAGATCTTATAAGTTACATATAATAAGCATAAAATCTTTTAAAATTATTAAAAAAAAAAAAAACAACTTAGAGAAAAACCCATATAGTTAAGGAAATAACCAAAATTGGTATCTAAAACATTATTAAATGAAAAATATTTGTGAAAATCATCCATAAATTCACTTTAATAATAATAAAAAAAAAAACTAAAATTTTAAACTCACAAATCTTAAAAAATTAATACATACGAAGAATTAAACCATTTTTTAAAACAAAAAACGAAGGTAAGTGCATTTTATACTGGTGGGTAAAAATTAAGGACGATATTTTTTTTTAAATATAACGCTGTGCTAAAGCTTTCCAAATGAATAATAATAATAATATATGATCCTCAAGACGTAAGAACATGAGTAATGTGAGGCAAACTTACCAAACAAGAAATCAGTAAGATAAAAATGAACTTTATTGAAAAAGTACCACGAGAGTCATTATGTGACAGAAGACCGAAACATCTATGAGACAGATGTCCAGCCAGAAACATCCAGTTTTTAGTAGAGGACATGATCTCCCCTTTCTGCCATACATGTCTCACAACAACTGGCCATCCTGAGTATTAGGTTGCCAATGAGTTGTTGAGGCATGGGCACCCTTTCGTCTTGTACTACCAGTCGAATCTCTGGGATCGTCACTGGCGCTACATTATGTGCTGCCAAGCATCATCCTAGGAAACCCCATACATTATCGACGGGATAAGTTCCGAAGACCTTGCCGGGAAATCCATATGTTCAATATCCTCACTGTTCAACAGCTCTTCGACAGCTATTTTGGGATGAGCTGACGCATTGTCGACCATGAAAAAGAAAAACTGCGGACCAATAGCCTTTCTAAAAAGACGCACATATAGAAAGGGAATGTCTTTACACAATAACGGGTCTCGGTGACTGAACCTCCTTCGAAATTAAGAAGGTCGGTGTGACAACCAAGCATAGTGCCTCAACAAAGGCAAGAACACTATTACTTCTACATCGGTATATTTCGATGATACTAAAGAGGTTATTGCAGTTTCTCAGCTCTCTCCAAATGTGTATGTCTCCAGAATCACTACTGAGAATAAACGCTCTCATCAGAGTAAATTATTAAAACTCATTGATTATCTGAACAATTCTAGTGTTCCCGGCACTACAGAAAAACCATGCGCAGATGAACAAGTGTTAAAGGTACATACGGTACAGGTCGTGTTGCAAACACACCACCTCTGTGCAGCCTCCTGGCCCCGGTAAAACAAAATATCGGTCGTCCAATCTCCTATGCCGTGTGTCGCAAGATTTCTCTCACTGCCTTCCGCCTGTTCCTTCGGGCCAGTAAGACAATGTATCGTTCGTTCACTGGCGAGATTTCTCGTAAGAGACCAATGCTGAACTGTTAGACAGCTGTTTCTACAGCTTAAGATTCTCTCCAAATTCGTGATTTCTGACCTCAATCCCGAAATCCACAGCCACACTATTCATACTTCGACTTTCTTTTACCTTTCATATGACTCGAAATCGGGTAAAATAATCCAGACTTCGTCCAACAGTTTGATTGTTTGACATATCATACTGAAACAACATTCAGACGTCGTTTAAACTGATATACGCCGTCCAATCGCTTTCACAGAAATGCAGAGCTTACGCCACTGACGTGCTTTATCCCACTAAGACACTCTAGCGTTACGTCTAGCTACATATCTGCTCGTGTTATACCGTAACACACCCTATTAATCTCCTGGTTGGTCTGTCAGTCCACTCTGCCTCTTTATGTATAATATGTTTTTATTAATTTTGTACGTATAGCAATTTTTACAAACATTTAATATAATTTATGTTAGAGAGAGCTTGTCTAAAATTAAGGTTCATATTAGACAATAGAAGAAAAATAACTACCCTATATTATTTTATTAAATACCCACCGAACAGGAGTAACATGTTCATTCAAACTCACTAACTTTACCGTTGACAGATTTATAACGTCATGTCATCAGACCAGCTGACCTGACAGTTGAAAGCGAATTCAAAATGTGTTGTTGGAAGAAATTCCTCAAAAGTATGATACGTGAATAAAGCTAATGTTTTCTTACTTCAGATTATGCATTTGTGTTTTCTTTCCTTATTGAAAATCAGTATGTAAATAATCGCCAGCATCGATAAAGCAATGAGGTAGCATATTCCTGATCTTATTCCTGACTCCAAAATACTAGACCACATCTACATAGATAGAAGCGGACGCTACAAACGTCGTTCAGAACTTGTAGCTACAGCCGAAAAGGAGCGAGATCTTCCCCATTCGGAATTTATAAGCGAGGATTTCTTCAGATCAAGTAGTATTAAAAGTTATCTTTATGGGGTTCAGCTGGATACGTATCTTCCTGCTGATTTTCATTCTGAGAACATACCAGTTTATACAGATTTATGAATGCGCGATTATATAAATTAGAAGTTCAAATAAAATTCAATCAGAAAGGAATATAAAGTCCCTGTAGAAGCATTAAAAGCATAAGAGAAATTAGAAAACGAAATGAATTGGAAGTGAAATCATTAAATATGTACATAAATATATACACGCAAACACACATATATATATATATAATATTTATCATTATATTTTTGATTATAATAGTTATGCTAGTATATCTGGAATAACCTAGTCTAACATACTAAAGCCTGTAATAACATTATATGGATTGATACTCTATTTTACTTCGCTTTCCATAAAATTTTGTTTTGCTATACTTTTTTTACTTTTTCTACCTTTGATAAATTTGATATTTAATAGATTTTTAATGCTTGATTTAATGATGATGATTAATTTTTGCTTAACTTATTTATTTTTGGTATTTTCTATCTGTTATAATATTTCACATTGGAGTTAAATTTTCATATTTATTTTTATTCATTTTTTAATGCTTATATTCTTTCAGAAGTTTATTTTTATTCAATGATGAATATTTTTCGCTCACTGGTACAGTAGTGATTTTAAACAGACTGTTTTAATTATTAAAATTGCTTCAGAAATTGTTTTGGAATAAATTATCGGTCTTTATAAACATAAGTTACATATATATATATATATATATATATATATATATATATATATATTTATATATTTATATATATATGTGTGTGTGTGTGTGCGTGTGTAGAACGATGGCGATGAGATTGTACATTCCGAATCGAGACTGGTTTGCTCTTACGTAAAGGGCTGGTTTGTCTAGGGGAATAATTCCATTACTGGATTCTATGATGATTTCATAGGAATTCAATGATGAGGTTAAACTTTTTTTTTACTTCCGTTATTAAATGGAGAGATAAAATATTTACATCAGGAATAGACGAATTGACCAGTTCATCAGAGAAAGATAGAAAGAGGCCTCATTGCATCGCACATCAGCGATGGGCATTGGAGCGCACTCTGGCATTCGGAGCTTTCTTCCGTCACGGGTAATGCGAAAAAGAGAAGCTGAAAAAAAGGGGGGGGAAAGCGAGAACAAAATGTCGCTCAGTTTTGTTCAGGGATAGGGAGAGCTGCACAAACTATCACATGACACTGATTCGTGGTGCCATCTATCTAGTAATTGAGGAGCTGGTTTCAGTACATTTGAAAGTACAATTAATTATTTGATAATTAGCTGAAAAATCCTATATATATATAATACTATGAATCAGAATTTATATTAGTATTAACTTAAAAGCTGTAGATAATAGGAATAATACTAATATTTGTGTGTGTGTGACAAAACAAAGATATTTATTTCTTTTCTAATTATATAGAATTCATTTTTAATAATAATTTAAACTTAAATATTTTGAGAAACATATTATTTATTTAAATTTTTTTCCAGTATTAAATTAGTTTTAATATGACTTTATACTATTTCAAAACAACTTAAATAAATTGTTTCATACTTGTGTTAATGCTCTTTACCCAATTAATTTTTAAAAACAAGTTTAAAATATGATATTATAGAATAGTATAATTTTCCTAAAAAATATAAAATAGAGGAATTCTATCCTTTTTATATTTAATTTATGTCTGGATTCATTATTATTTTTTTTTTTATAAAAAAAAGAATCTTTTTCTTACATTTTTAGAACCTTTATTAATAGTTGTTTCTCTAATTTTTTTTTAGTGTCTTAATAATAATTTTGGTTTTTAGAGGGTGATAGTGTTGTTATTGTTATTGCATCTATGTTATTCTTTTGTCACATCATAATCCCTCGATATCTATTTAAGGCTACATGGTACCCTTTTTCAAAAAAATTTTTTGGAGACAGTAATATTAAAAGTAACTTAACACATCGATCAATAACTCCCGAGTCTAATTTTGAAAACAACATTTCTTTTTGCAAAATTTTTTTTTATTCATCAACATAACACCTTTTGTTAATCACCTTTTAGGGTGATACAATCGTTCCAACGCTTTTCAAAATCTTTTTTTTTTTTTTTTTTGTCTTTTTTTTTTACCAATTTTTTTTTTTTTTTAATTTTTTTTTCTTTTTTCGCAAGAAATCTTTTTTGTTGCGAGTAAATAGCAATAAACAGCTTTCTGAATCATCGACTCGTTGCTGTTTTTGTTCCATCGAAAGCAATCGCGGCACCCACTTGGAAAAAACCTTTTTCACTTCACTTCAAAAAACCTTTTTCCTGGTCCGATCGACTTAAAATTTTGACACGTTTCAAGCAAAGGTTAGTACTCTAGAAAGACTTGGTTACTGGTTTACTACGAGCGCCATCTCTGGGTTAGTTTCGGGAGTTATTGATCGATGTGTTAAGTATTGTTTTCATACTATATTATTAAAATGATTCTGAAAATAAAAAGACAATTTATCAAGCCCTTATTTTAAAATTTAAAAAAGTTTAAACTTTTTGAAGTTTTTTTAAACTCTTATAAAATACACAATTTTTGAAATTTTTTAATTATTTTGAGTGATTTATATTTCATACATTATTGCAAACAAAAGTTAGTATGGATTTGGTAGTCTGTTTCCTTGTTGATTTTTAATAATTATTTTTCTAGCTAAACCTGGAAAAAACACGAAACTTTTTAAAATATTAACTTTAATATTTTTAAAAAAAACAACTAGGGATCCCAGACCTAAATCCATACTAACTTTTATAGAACATATATATCTAAGTATCTATAAGAATTTCAAGACTCTATCTTGAACAGAAAAAAAGCCTTAGGGATTAGAAAACACTTACATCTTCAAAAATAAAAGTCTGAGAAAAATGCATTTAAAGTTTTTAAAGGCATAAAACAAAAACTAATAATACTTGCAAAGCTCTAAATTTTCAATATATTATTTAACTACTTATATAATATATGAAAACACTACTTTAATTAAATATGATTGAAATATTTTTACTTATTCAAAATATGTTTTTGCAAAATATCGATATAGCATATGTTACGATGATAGATTATTCAGCTTAAACTTAACATAATAATTTCACTTAAGTTTTAAAACACAATACACTTATAAAAAGTAATAATAATATAAATAAAAGTTTAAAAAAAGTTAAAAACCACCAGGTTTGTACATAACACCCATTTTTTTTTTCAATTTTAAGTCTACGCAATTTAGCAAGTTTTATTTTTTGCTGCGCGACTTTAAAATTTGCAGATTTTATTTTGTTTCTGAAATATGTTCTCCTATAATCACTAAAATGTGCTAAATGTTCTGATGACAAACTTGTTGCAAGGCAATTAGCATCCTGAAATGTTTTTAAAGCTTACAATGTTCCAACATTAAATTCAGATATTGCACTCGACACGGCAATCAAAACACGACTCTTAGAAGCTGTATTTTCCTTGGAACATTTGTTCCATACCATCGAATGCTATGCTTCATTAGAATTTTGTGTCAAACCTCTGACACACGTGCTTAATAATTCAGTTGTTGCTAATCGCTGATAAATCTGCAAGATTTTGGGCAAATATTCTTCGCTGATTGGTATTTTTACCCAATCATTCTGAATACCTGACTTCTTTCCACGTGCTAATGATGACTGGTAAAAACACCAAGAGTCAAAGAGCAAGATTGTGTCCCGGAATCCAATACTCTCAGATCTTTCCCATAATTTCACAGCTGCATTTACTTCCATTGCACCTTATGATCCGACATATGTTGTACTTCAAACATTTTGATGTCTTCTTATGAAATACGAAATTCAGCACTGTCTCTCTCCAAGCTCAAATTTAGTCTGTTCACATTCTCCACACCGCTTTGACATTACTTCGTAGTCTATCAGAAAACCAGTCAGCAAGTTGATAACATATCCTATTCCGATATTTGACGTTGAAGTATGTCCTAATGTCAACCATCTTCCATCATATGACACTCCAATATCGACAATATCTTTATTCCTTGAGCCATACGCCTCAATGACATCTTTACGAATATCAAGCAACGACTGATTTGACCCAACGAGATGTCCAATCAGGACTTTTGGCTTATAATGTCTTTTAAAAGTTTTACTAGACATTATATTTCAATTCATATGCATGCAGAATTTTTCCAACGCCGAGTAGCCAAGTCACAAACTTATCATACCTTGCACTAATCTCATATTTACATCAAATGGAACATTAAAAATTGATGCTTGCTAACATTTGATATTTGATGTAATATAGTATCAACCAATTGTTATGAACATGTTTCACTTTAGGTTTGGTCACAATTAACACATACAACATTCATTTTATATGCAAATCCCATTCTTAGACCATAGCAAAGTTTTAAAGATGCACTATGACAAATATTGCTTAAATTATCTGTAAACAAACATTCAGTATCCACTATAATGTAATTTGAAACATACTTTTATCAAACATCTTTTTTTTATGTATTCAAAACATTTGTAATCTTAAGTTTTGAGGCAGGTTTTTAGAACTGTCATTTTCAACAGTACTTCATCTGTTAGAAATGTTGCTTCTCTTCTCAAGCTGCGAAAGTTTTGTTCGTGGCATTTTCTCCACAGAAAAAACTTAACTTAAACAATTTAAAAAAGGTTTTAAGTTATATAAATTATATGCAGAATAAATATTGGTCTTGAGAAAGACCTTTTCTTGTGAATTTTAGCTAAGTAACTATAAGCACATCAAAAACTCAAAATATAAACAAACATAAACGATTTTAGTAGTGAAAGTTGAAGTTAATATCCAATACTCTGCAAGTATTGATTTTATTTAAAAAATATTAGTAATTAATTAAATTTAAGAATGGAAAAATGCTTTAAAAGAAACCGAAACTAACCACGCCCCCCTCAGCTGTCAAAAATAGTGACTGACAATACTCAGAAAACTTCAAATATCTTAAAAACTAATTGGTTATTCGATCTAAAATTTGGGGCCAAGATTCCCAAATGTATGGGCTACAGGAAAATGCAAAAAGATTTTTCGATAAATTTGTCATTCTTAACGTACTGTGTAGCCTTAAACATTTCGCATGCTCTACATTAACTTAGAATTTTCCCATATACATCTTATACATCAGCTTTATTTCGATAATAATATTTAATATTATCAAATTTCTTACCATGTTCCCATTATATATATTTGTTAAAAGTAGTCTTAGCATTTTATTATGTATATTTTGCCTTATTCTTGCTTATTTATTTGTTTTGTTAAGTTGTAGTTCACTTAGCTAATATATTTATTCTATATTTGGGATGTAAGTTTTAAGAAAAAAATTACATTTTTGCTCCTCAAAGATATATTTTTAAACTGTTAACGATGTTTGAGTCATTTTCTCCTTTTTTTAAAGATTTATTTTTCTATTCGAAATGGAAGATTTTTATGTTATAAATATTGTTATGTATCATTAGTTCATAGTTTGATTCCCAAATTATTTGGCCAAGTATTTATTCCATTATTGTAGCTATTCTAAATCATCTGGAAATTAAATGTGAATTTTTTAAACTGCAATGAAATATTTCTGAATTATAGTATCATTCATGTTTGTAAACTTTATTTTTTATTTATCAGGCTGATTCTGCTAAAAAATAAGACAATAGTGGATTTTAATTTGGTTTAAATTATTTTCTGTTTTAATTAAGATACAATAATAAGTTGTGGCAGTTGTATAATGATTTATGATTTAAACTGTTATAATTTTTTTCTTTGAATTCTAGCATTTTTTTTTTTGTTTTGCGAAGGAAATCAATAATTTAATAATTTTTTGTAACGTTTTAAAAAGGATTTAACAATATTTATTTAAATGCAGTAATATTTCAAAATCACCTGAAAAAGAAATGTGAAAATGCAAATTTCAAACACAATTTAAAATATAATAACAATTATTAGTTAGCCCTAAGATTTTCGCATAATCTTTTTTTTCTTTTTCTAGAATAGTAGTTTTAAATCAAATACAATTTTTACTCTTGTGTTTTAATTTTATATGAAACGCAGAAACTTAAATTCTAAATATTTAAATAAAATACATATCAAAACTTATATTATTGATAATTAGTATGATTTATAAAAATGTATATAAAATGTTTCTTTTCAAAATTGTATTCTGAATGGATATAGTACCAAAGAAAAAATAACATAATTTTTTAAGAAATGGAAAACCTTATAATCTATAAATCTTGAATACAGTTTATTACTCAGTTATGTTGCTTTGTCGTGCAAAAAAGATTCTTGATTCTTCACACAAACATCAGAATCTCAGTATAACTGTGTAATTCATCTCGGCGCTAGAATATTTTGAAATAAATTTTATTCGTTACTCCTTAAAGTTTATTAAAGCGATTAAATTGTGTAAATAAACAGCATACAAATACTCTGTCATTTCATATTAAATCCAAATTATCTTTCAAAGTATATTGAATAATAATTATTAATTCAAAACTTCTATGAAAGAATGTGATTGATTGGATTGTGAATAAAAAATTTCACATGTCGTATAAAAGGGGTCGATAATATGTACGTCTCTATCCTATGGTGAAAATTTATATGAGTAAGTACTTTTACAATTTAATGCATTATATATATTAATAGCGTTTGTATCATGTATCTAAAACAAAAAAAATGTATTAGTTATTCAGTGTGAAGGAATGTTGGAATCTATGACATAGGATAGAATATGAATATACTGCGTCACACATATATCTAAATTTTCGAAACACTTACAAAAACCAAATAATAAAAATAGCCTTTATGACATATAAGGGTTAAAATCTTGAAAACTACGTAAGAATCAATTTTGTATTAAAACAAAATCAAGTTGTGGCTTCCCCCATGATGTCATATGAGTTTAAAATAGATGAATTTAAAAATGTGAGACTGTATGACTATCAATTTTAATAAGATGATTGGCATTTGGAGTACGAAAGGAAGAATGCTAGATTAGGCTATGAACATTTGGTTCTAAAATACGTTTTTAATTTGTGCTTAAATTAAAACCATGTTCTTTAAGAAAAGTTTACTCTGAAATTCTTACACCTGTCGTAAAGCATCTGAAATTTACTTCAATTCATTGAAGAATAATCTGGAAGAAAAACCTTTTTTACCACCATTTTATATCATGTGTACTTTATTATCACCATGTAATATTATTAGAAGGAAATACCGGTGTACAATAATTCTACGGAAATAGTAATATCTAAAATATAAGCAAATATCTGAAAACCACAAGATGTAAAAAATATATATAATAATTTCTAAGTCAAATAAGAACACTGTTTCAGTTACGTAAATTTACAGATATGAAGTAAAAAAAATAGAATTTTTGTCGAGTATCATTGCTGCATACCATCTATGAAAAAGGTGTAGCAAAGTGCAGCTAATAATTCTTAAAGTTCCACAAAACTGCTTTTAAGTATTATGGAGTTATTCCAAAAAACAAATACTAAACCGATCTTACATTTGTCTTTATTCATATTTTAAACACAAACCAAAATAATAATAACCTAATCAAACAATATTTTAGTTGAATTCCACAAAAAAAAAATAAATAAAAGGCAATATAATGGTATACATTTTTCGAAAAATATCATCAATATCATACACAAATATTTACATTTATGAAAATTATTTTCAACAAGAATCTATATTAATTTTAATAAGTTATTGAGACTTTTCAAGCCTTAAAATCAAGAAATAAGTCGCTAATGATATTATTACAATGTAACATTACGAATATAGCCTCCTGCAACTTGCACAAATAATAACTCATACGAAATTCCTTTTCAAAAATGATCAATACCAATTCTTAAGATACGATACAACATTTCTGAAAATATTACAATATAACACTTTAAAACACAATATTTCTAAATACTTAAATATTTTTACATTAATAATTCACTTAAATTAGAAAATTCGCTGTGCATAAACCAACACATATTGCCAAACAATTTAAGCAAATATTAAAAATTATCGCTAACATATTAAAAATCTAAACGTTCTACAAACAGTATTATTGAATTAAATTTTAAAGAGCGGAAGTAATGAAACATTTTTTTTTAAATATTTAGAAAATCATTCATAAATTATAATATTTTCATATTTATCAAAAACATGTCTGCTTGTATTCAAAATATTTAATAATTATTAATTTGAAGCTATTATTTTAGCTTGATGATAGAAAAATCGTTCAATAATTTCAAACTACAGTAATCAATAATTCAGATTGAAGTATGTATTTTGAAAACACTAAGATATAACAAGAGTTGTGCGAAAATTTCTCATTCAATTAAAAAAGTAATTTATTGTAAAGTAAAAGTAATATTAGCTTATGAAGCATTACACGGTTCACAAACCGCAAGGTAAAATAAACGAATACAAGACTTGCTTATATCGGCGGGTAACCCGTTATACCTATAACAAAAATCAAATGAATTTCGACCATTAATGTTGTTTGAAGATGAATAAATATTTCTCGGTTTATATCTTAAATTCAATTATTTTTTTTTAAGTAGAGTTCGTTATTTTTAAGATGTAGGTTTAATGGAGTTTAGATTAAACTTAGGGTTTTTCTGATACTTTTATTTTCTATTTCATCATTTAGACTATTATTATTCATATTTCCTCATTTTCAGTATAAGACGATGCCTATAATTTGTTAATCGAGAAGTTTTGTTTTTTAAAACATATTCTGAAGAGTATTTAATCGAAAAACAGTGTTACATAGTTATATTTCCATGTTGCTCATTTTAAAAAGAATTTTCTTTTGCTGTTTTACATAAGTTTTTCTTATCATATGATTTTCTCTATCTTTTAAAGAAGTGTAGTATTTAACATTTAATAATTAATATTTTTTTTAGATTTTTAGTATTTTCAAAAACAGTCTTTAATTTCAATATATATATATATATATATATATATATATATATATATATATATATA
>BMAW01013527.1:12600-82430 GCA_019974015.1 Nephila pilipes
ATATATATATATATATATATATATATATATATATATATATATATATATAGTATTTTCTATAATTATATCAGTTTTAAAAAAATCGAAAAATTACATGGCAAAAAAATTTAAATATGAATTTAATGCGAATATATATTCAAGAAGATGTAAAGACTGATAAATTAAATTTCGAAAGTTAATAACTCCTACATAAATTATAATATACTGATTCTCTCTTTACTCGTAACTATTACTCGTTATATTTTTTAAGGTATACTTTTTCAAAAAAATAATAAATTAACGTATTTAATATATATATACTTTTTGATTTGATAGATCTATTTTCATTTGTTTTTTTATTATTAAGCACAAGAAATTAATTATATTTTCTTTATTGTAACAATTAATAACTATCAAAACATTTTAAAAAATGAAAATAGTCTTACTTTATTTTACTAATTCAAACCACAAATACGATACTGTGAGGAAAATGATCGTTTTCACTTCCTTTTATTTTCATGCAACATTAATTACACCAATTCGTTAAATGAATGACTAAGAACAGTGCATTAATCTTATTAGAAAAATTTTCTATTGATTCTTGGTCGGTGTGTTGAATTGGAAAGTAAGTAATAATATATGAATATATAAATTATTGAATGATTCCGTAAATATACGCATAATTCTATGGTATTGGAATTCAACCCAAAATTATTTAGGCTAATTACTACTGAAGAGTGGGAAAAGTTGATTTATGAGCAACTTGAGTTCTTGAAGAAAAAGGTATAAGTGAAATCAAACGTTTATATGTGCAATTGTTTTCTCTTTATATATATATATATTAAAATGCTGTATTATTTAACTATGATAAGCAAATTTATTTTTTAATTTTCATTCAACTTACAGTGCACTAAAGGAACAATCGTATTGATATGAACATAAGATATCATAGTTAAATATTATTAAAATATTTTAATTTTGCAACTAATTGCACGAGCAATCCTGCACACTAAGCTTGAAAGATGATCTATAAGAACTTCCTAAAAAGGAATAGAATAAATAACCTCCTCTCTTCTGGGCCGATTCATTGTTCTTATCACCCAAACATGATAGCAGAACCAATAAAGAACGTCCCAAAAAAATCGTCTGCTGAATCAAAGATCATCTTGTGTTACGAAGCAATCTCTCTTCTACCATTTCTTCTTTTTACAAGATTCTGCGGGATATTAGGATTATTCGAAACGTTCTCAACTTTTTCCTTCTTTTCTTTCTCTTTAGATTGTCTTTCACCTACTGAGACTCTCATAAAATGATAGTTTTATTTATAAGGGAAATGTATATAATGTATTTCAGATGTTGCATAGAACAGAGGTATTTAAATGAGTGGATATACAGTGGTGGCCAAAATTGTGGATACTTTTGAATATGTTTATATTTTTTTTAAATTTATATGCTTATAGAAAATGTTACGTTTCACAAAATGTAAAGTCATATGTATCATGTTAAAAAGATTTTAATACTGAATTCAACAAAAAATAAAATTCAAATATATGCAACTCCAAAAAAATTATAGGTTATCTAAAAACAAAGACAGTTATGCAGTGGTATGATATATACGACTATGCATTTTGTGAAACGTTAAATTTTCTATAAGGATACAAAGTTAAAGAACATAAAAATTTCCAAAAGTGTCTAGAAATTTGATCACCACTGTATGTTTCTAATATATTGAAATTCCAAAAATCACTAAGAATTTTAAAATAAAAATCAAATTACTCATTAAATTCTCTTTTATTTTGCGTACATCAAAATATATGTTTATTCATGAAATAAAACCTTCAAGCTGTTTTTAAGTGTGGGATTTATAAGCAACTACTCAACTAATCATTATTATTCAAACAAACAAAAGACATGATTTTGATTAGGAACTAAATATATTAAATACACAAGGGGCTGTTGTTTAATCTGGATCACTTTTGGCGTACCAGATCACTTTTCAATATTTTATCGCTTACATCGATTTTAATTACATTTAGCTTAAATATATTCAATTTAACAATATATCGTTTCTTTTCCTTTTAATATCGGAGAAGTTTACTATTGCCCATTTCTCGATATTTTATCATTTACTTTAATTCTTATATTTAATTGAGTAATTTTGTAATAATTATAAAAAAAAGCGAACCTAGGTAGCTAAATCTGCTCTTTGCAAAATTTTACATAGAACTTGTTGAAACATTTTTATAATACTTTTTTTACTCAAGAATTACGTCAAAGTATTATAAAAGTTAAATTTGCACCATATAATTACATTTTGAATAAAAACATTTAAACTTCATGCTATTAAAACTTAATTACTTCAGTTAAAAAGACGATTTAGTTTATTTTTCATGATATATATTCGTAATATTTATTAGCATAGAGAAAATAACGCACTAATTTGCTTTGTACTGATTTATTATATCGACAGTTTCATAAATATTAAGCCGCATATAAATTAATTCTATTTCATTTTCATCACTAGTACACTTAGAAACACAAAATATTTTTAATACCAATTTACTTAACAGAAAATGATATTATTATACTCAACATACATATTTATAATTATTAATGAAGTTTAATTAGAATGTTAATTTACATTTATGTAGTTGTGCTGCAGTTAAAATTATTACAATGTTCTACAAACATAATTTAATGAAAGTAATGTAATCAGTTTTATAAATTCACATTACTTATACTAAATTTGTTAAATTAGGAGAGGAATTTAGAATACTTTATAGAACACATTATGATTAAAAGGAAATTTCGAAACATTCTGAAGACATAATACATATTCTTATCTCGTAATTTAATTTTTTTATGTAAATAAATTAAGGAAAATGAAATAATTGTAATATATTAGAATTATTAATGTTATTGAGATATAATTAGAAATTCTTTAGATTATACCTCAAAACAAGGTAACTAATTTATCAATGGTCTTTTAAACTGGAAATTAGGTATAAAATCTTCGGATTGACTGCAAAAAAAGTATGACAGGAAATGAAAAAAAAAAAAAAAAACATTAAAAATGCTACAGTAGAGCCATTTTAAAGCAGACCCCATAAAATTCAGATCTCCAGAAAACCCGGATTTCTCTGAATGAAAAAACTTTTTTTTTTAATTCGAAAAGCGATCTACAAATTTCCAAAACAAAATATCTTTCTTTCATCATGAAATATTTAATTTTTTTCTGAAATCTTGTAAATGCTACCAATGTATAAAAGTAAAAGGTGAGGCTTTGCAAATATTCCCTATAAAATCAGCAAATTCTTATTTAAACATTTTATTACCATTAGCGAAAGACGTATGGTGTTTATATGAAAAATACAATAAATCAAATGTAAGCACAAATATTTTGTTCTTACAAAATATAAATATTTCTCTTCCAATAATATAATTATATTTTGGTCTGTTCAATACACAAATTATTTTCCGTGGGTATGTTTTATTTTGTTTTATTTATTTCTGTTCTCCGTTTATCCAAGATTTTCGATATCTTAGAACGCTGTCATGTTTGGCTATTCGCAATTTTTTCTTCACTAACCTTGAGGACTTTAATTGAGACTGATTGCCTGAAATCGCAATTTCTTCCCAACCAAAATTAAGCACGATTATGTTATTTAGATGCAGGTGGAAATGAAGTGAAGTGATTCAGATATGTTGGTATATAAGTAAAGGGAAATTTAGAGGATAGAGGAAGAGTGTGGTTAACTTTGACTGTATTCCCAGCAAGAGATCGATAATGTCAAGAGTGGGTACTGTCGATAACTGTCGTAGAGGATTTGGTAAATCAAAGTAACCTCAACTGGAAAGGTTTTGGTCAGAGCGTATTTCAATAATATTGGAGTAGGTGGGTTAATCTAAAGGTCCAAGAGAGAGTGAAAATTTCTTAGATATTATTTTAAAGTAATTGATAAATAAATAGTTGAATTGCAGTTGACTTGTGTGACTCTACATAGGCGATTGACTTTTAGAGTTAGTTATATTTGATTATATTATGACACAAGAGTCTGGTAGAAGTAGTCCTAAGCCACAACGAATCTAGTTTCAATCAATCCCACTTAATTTTACCATGCATTAAAAAAAACTCTGATTTGTGTATTTGTGTGGGAAGGAAAAAAAATATGAAAAATCGAAGCCCGTAATAAAAAGACATTAAGAAGTAGAAACTATGAAATTTGAAGTGGTAATTAGACACGCTAGTATATATCAGACTACATTTGGCTCATATTGCAAATTAACCAGGAAAATTTAATATTTAAAATATCAATATATATCTTTATTTGTAATTTAATTGAGTATTCTGTACAATATTTCACTCACCTAGTTAAAACACATGTCAAAATGTTAGCTCAAATGTTTTCAAAATTAATGGATGGCTGAAAGGTGTACATCTCGTATTATATAGTTCATAAAAGATACAGCTTACACCTTCGATGGAGAGAAAGAAATACTGACAAGTCAAAGAAGAAAATCATGTTCGATATTTGGAGGAGGATAGCATTAGATCGGTATGGTAAAAACTCCTTTTCTTCTGTTGTGTTCTTCCAATAGCTCCTGGGAAATAAATACTAGAACCCCATGTGCACATGCAGAGTATTTGAAAAATTCAAAATATGCGTTTATTAAAATTAGTTGTTCTAATTTGCCACCTCGTGGCAAGTGGATCGTGCCACTTCAAACCTGTTAAGAAGATAACAACTGGTTTATTGAGGGCCACCACAGCCTCGAAAACATATTTTCTGATATACAGAAATACATTTCTTTTTGTTCTTTTTCACGAAACATGTAAACTCATTTAAAAAAATACAATAAAATTCATTTCATTATATTTAAACAAATTTACTCAGTTGTTGGAAGTTAAAGTTCATTGCTATATGCATTAAAAGTTTTTTTTCAGTTACATTTCTAAAGGGACAATGACATTTTCAGTAAACTTCAGGCACTTTTAATAGTATGAATGAAATAAAATATCAACAATTTTATTCTTATGACTTTTCTCTCCTATCATTAAAGGGACTCACTACCCTGTGATCAATTGTTATCAATTAGATATTTATAAGAAATATAAGAAAAAGTTTTTATTCTTTATTTTAGTACACATAACATATACATTTCACAAACGCAAAAACAATTTTTATTAAGAAAAGTATAGTTACTTAAAAAGAAATTCTCAAATTATTTTATTATTTGAAACACCCTTCTAATTCTACAAATTTTGATATTTTGAAAGATTTTTTTTTCTATTTCTTACAATTTTATGCATGAGCTTGGTTATATTAAATCACTTATAGCGTTTCAAATTTGTTTTTATCAGCCATGACGAAGAAGTGTAAAAAACTGTTGTATCTAGTTACGTAATTTTTGTAAACTATTAATCATATAAATCATTATTCCATGCACAGATTTATTAAAGATATTATACAAAGCGAATAAAATATTTCAATATTTTACACCGAATAAAAACAAGCCTTAGTATTTTCGGCACATGCCTGTCATGAAGAAAAACCCTGAGAAAAATCAGTTAAAAGTTTGATTGTGATTCTTTAATAACGTCGTTCTAAGGAGTAACTCGAAAACTATTGATGATGGGTCTCCTAATTTGGAACCTCAGTCAAGAGAGGAAATTAACACTTGCACTGCCACTGATCTCTCTAAGGTTCCTCTCCATTCCAAAATCAAGACTTGGGACGTCTACTAGATGCAACGTGCATCACTCCCGCTATATGGTGAATCTTAAAGGGAAATTTTGGTCCATAATTCGTTGAAAACAATGCAGGACGATTCCGTGTCTGTAACATTTAGGCTACCATGACCTCATAAAGCTTTGGGATTCCTTGACATGACTTAATAAGCTGTTAAGCTCACTGAAGAATGTAGTCTAAGATATAAAATTATTATATACATACACTTAAAAGTGTCATGGTGTAAAAATAAGATAATAAAATGTTTTTTTTTTTATATTTTGGTCATTTTTAGGGCATTTCATAAATTCTACAGTGATTGTTTTCAATAAAACCTCGTATTATATGGCCTTTTATATATATATATATATATATATATATATATATACGGCACAATTTTGTTTTGAGTCTCACTTTTTTTTATGAGGAATACATCTGGTTATTTATCACATTCTAGTAGTTAGCATTACACACATTATGATGATTTCGAATCTCAGTTCTATTCAGTATGTTACAACTGCTTACTCTATTCCAGGTCATCAGCCCCTGGAATAAATAAAATTCACTCACGTAACTGAAACTAGCGTTTTGATCTACAGTCTTCAAAACATGAGGCTTTGATTCATGATTGAGGAATTGTTTATAAACTTTGTGATGGACCTTCTAATAATGAATATCGGTCAAGTGACGAAGACGAATACCCGAGCTGGCACCTACTTCTCCAAACTTCAACACTACATTGATATAAAAACCAACGTCTTTAAAAAAAACCGTTTTATATGGTGGCAAAGTTTCTAGAGAAAATTATTGAAATATTAGTTAAAACTGTTAGTTATTTTTAACTTTAAAATTTCCTTAAAAAGAGACATTTGTGAGAGTATTAAAAAATTCATAATACTCATAAAATCAAAACATGCATTTGAAAGTTTGTAAGTCATTCTATTAAAAAAAAATGGGAACCAGAATTCAGAAAAAATTATTGTGATAAGACATGCGCCAAATATTGGAAACTTTCTTTCTTGCGAATGATTACTGACTAAAAGTCAGCAACCCTTACTATCTTGGAGATAGTAAAGGGTAGATAGTATCTCACCTTTGTGAGTACAAAAGGTTTACGATACCTCATGTGGTGTGGAGAGTGCCCGGTGCTCTCAGAGGGGGAAAGAAATTTTTTCCTCAATCCTAAAAGCGCCGAGAGGAAAGAATATTTTGACTTATTAAAATTATTGAAATATTAGTTAAAACTTGTCGCAAATGTCTAAATATTGCATTGTTAGGCGAGTACGAACGATTCCCAAAATTTCAAAGCTCTAGCTTGATGGGAAGTTGGTTAAATTAACGATCGAAAATTTGATGACACACACACACACACTCACACACACACCAAGAGAAATTCAGAAAAACGTTGTAAAAAAGAATTAGGTTCTCGACCCGATTTAACGTGCATTAATCCTGCTACATGGCGGGTCATTTCGTAACTTCATGGCTACAACTAATGACTGAACGATACAACGCCGTCCCCGAGTCCACAGTAATTAGCAGTAAGGTACCGTGGCTATTCAAACTTTGAGACAATGATGCCTTAAAATTTCTCAAAAAGGCAACAAATTGCAAATTAGTTTCATACTCATTAATCTGTTAATTTAATGAAATAATTAACTGGTATTGCCTTATTGGTACACTTAATGAAACTTGAAATATACATGAAAATATAAAATCGCACAAATAAAAATTAATCAATTATAAGGTTCTTTTTTAAACCTTATTTTTTAAATTCCACTGGGATATACTGCAATGCATCTTGAATAAGTATGAGATATAGTGTTAAAAATGGGAGCTACGTTTATAAATAATGAGTAAAGAAAGTCATTCAAGAAATACGTAGAACTTTTATGAGGAAGAATATAAAAGTGCGTGGCATTTCACAAGACATGTTCTGGTATTAATCCAATCGTGGATGGTCCTCATGCATTGCATGTCGCATCTATTAGAGTTGAAGATGCTATCATGAATCTCCAAGACTCCAAAGGATTTACATGGTTAAGAAAGGTGTACGAATAATCAGAACTTTCCCCCATATTTTGAGGAATATTATCAAACATTTGTTAACCATTATTGAATCCTTTAGTTTTAAAACCATTCTGAACAACGGTTTCTTACATACTTCACAAAGTTTCTCTGAAATAATATCCAAATAATTCTTATTATCAGCATTTACAATATTCCTTACTAAATAACATTGCACAAAATACCTGAAATGTTTAAATGCATCAAAAAAGGGAACATCATAAAATAAAATTCAGAATAAATTGTCAAACCTTTCATTTCAGAGATACATTACATTTTGATCGATTTCACCTCCTTTAAAGCTTTCGCAATCTGACATTTCGTATCAATTTTTTTTACTTCTTTTCTTTTTCCCCCGACATTCTTCTAACTAGGTAGGCAGAAACTCATCAAAGAATCCCCAAAATTAATTCAACGAGGTAGGACAATGCAACGAAGCCCCAATCGAAGAGAAAAAAACTTTCGCTCTCTCAGACCATCTCATTTTTTCGCTCTACCTCCTTTGTCGGCGCGGGAACTCGATACCCTTTCCATCATTCCTGCCAGAAGCACTCCTGTTTCCAGGATTCACTCTTCCCCTCCTTTTCCTTCTTCTTATTTTATCGTTTGTCATCTTTCTTCTCCAACAGTATACAGATGCAGGAAAAGGAACGGAATCTACCTTATTGGATACCATAGGGATATTTTTCTGTTAAAGAAGACTTGCTGGGAATCTTATTAAAGAATACTCTTATTAGTTACTGTAAATTTTATGTCAAGAGTAATTGTTTAGTTATTTAAAAGCTAAGCAATGACTTTCATTTGACATTTTTCAAATTTAACTGACGCTTCGCACCAAAAGAAATGCATTTTTTTCAAACATGGATAATTTATTCATTGATTATTAATTAAATTCTCAAAAGAAGCAACAAAAGAGTTATTGGAGATGTATTAATAACCCAAGATGCTGATGTATAAGTTAGTAACAAAATGGTTACCTGGGCACTTTTCAAAATAAAGTGTTTTCTGGATATCTTTTCTGATCTCTACCCAATCAATCAATAAATTTCCATTCCCTTGTTTAATTTTATTTTAATTCTAATATTTAATTGAATAATTTAATATTTATTAACAAAAGAGCACTTTTGAAAGCTAAATATTCTCTTTGCAAAACTTTGCATGGAACAGTTTTTTTACGTTACACATCTTATTTTTTTTCAATTGTAACTTTTTTTTTTATAGAAAGACTAGATGGGGAAACAAAATATATCTAATTGTGTTGATTATGGAATAGTAGGAAGCACTAATACTAAGCATTATTTTAAGAGATGCATTTAAATGATAAAAATAACCAAATTTTTAGAATTATGAACATAATGGGAAACAAGTGTAAAATCTGCTTATTAAAAAAAATTAATTTCATATATCTAAGTACAAATATAATTAAGGATTGCTTAGAGAATTGTGTATTACAAAGTCTTGCAAAGATTATTTTAGTCACCAAATGTGTTAAATTTTTTTTCAAATAATTTTTGTTTTATTATTCCATGGAAAGGTTTGGGATGAATAAAACACTATCACACACTCCACAGGTTGTAAATTTTATTTTAAGACTTTTTTGCAGAAATTATTGCTTTAATTCGTATATTTTACGTGTAGTGTAATGTTTAGGATTTGTATAATACTAATTGTTGGATTCCAAAAAGTGTTATGTAATTTGGTGTTACCATTACCAGAAAAATAACTCTATCTTGAATGATTATCTAAACATTCTAAAATAAAATGTTTATTGCCACTGATATCGCTGCCTTCCTTATTCCATCATCATCTACTTGTTATATAAAACCTCCTATCTAATGAAAACAATGCCATCCTTTGACAACGAAAATAAACAAAAAACTATTAAATTCAATGTAATTTAATTTAAATGTGATTAATTTTGCCGTAAAATGAGATGAAATAGTCACCAATGGGGCGAGTGTAATTCAAACTGAAACTAATGTGATTCTTCAGAAAGAAGTAAAATTATGGTAAAAAAGTCACGTGCATTTACGGTTTTAATTTGAAAAGTAGTTAGGAATGGCATTTTGGGCTTGCATGAAAACTAAAACCCATTTGGCGGTGGCTAACGTATGTTTTGTGGAAATTGAAAAGTACACCTTAAGAATAAAGCATGCAAAGTCAATCAGACGCTCAATTTATAAATTTACAATTCGTATATAACTTTTAATGAAGTAATATGGCATGAAAAATGGCAATTAATACTAAATTTCGATTGCATTTATAAAATAAATTTTTATAAATAAATAAAATACATGTATGTGTGAATGCAGAAACAAATTAGCTTTATATATTGTTGTAGGATAAATTAATTCCAGAAACAAAGGAAATGAATTTGTCTTTCTAATTAGCATTGTTATGTAATCAAAAGTGAATACTCAGACAACTTTCATTGCTTATTGATATGAAGTACGCAATCAGTGAGAATTAACTGTAATACTTTACGCATTAATTAAGAAATAACGTTTCTTTTGATGTACGAATTTATCTCGGTGATAAGATAAAATCAATTTTGCTTTTGCATATTACTCAAAAATGTTTTTTTCTTGCAGTTGGATGATTTAATTTATATTAATTCTGATATTATCAGTAACTGCACTTTTACAATTAATTAAGATAATTATCTTAGGAGATAATAACAAAAAATTACAAGTATAACGTTGGTATTTCTTATTTGAACATTTTTCATTATTAAAACAATACAGCAGCTTATATATTTGAATTAATTGTTATAATATTTTCAATTAATTCATTCCGGTTTTCCTTCAAGATTGGATCATACGTACCTAGCGTTCAGACACCTTAGAAATTACTTAGTATTAAGAAGGTTTAAGTAATAAATTTGATGAAAAAAGTTTTTTGTATTGTAAATGTAAAGGAGTGTTTTTATTTACTACTACATAGGCAATTATTAATGCATTGAATTATACGCTTTAATTATATACTTTCGAACTTTTACGCAGGTGCATCTAAAGTTGATACATCTCTTTTAATCTGCTTAGCTGTTATCCATACACATTTTCTCTCCCTAGTTTTTTTACTCGTTATTTTTAATGAACTATTAAATTCAATTATTTTTTACCAATTTACTTGTATATTAGAAGAAGAATTTTAAATTATTTAATTATGAGATTTAAAATGTTTCAAATAATTGGTATATACTCACCTTTTGATATAACAAGGATGGATGACTGCTAGTGCAATGAGGATAATCTGTCATCGCAAATCTGTACATAATGAAAATAATTCACCTGGACATTTAACTGGGAACATAATCACTGACTTACAAATTTTAATTGGTGCTATTTAAATCTTTCATTCTCGAACCGAAAAGTATAGAGAAAGTTGTTTTTTTTTTGTGGAGAACTCAGAATTTGGACTTTCTTCAAATTTTTCTCTACATTGCAAAAATTGTGATTTTGTATTTCTATTTTGTTCGTCCAAGAAGACAAATTAAGTGAGATTAATACTAGTTTTGTTTATGGTTTGAGATTAAAAGTGATTACAATTGACTCCTGGTTATAGAGTAATAGGAGCTGAAACTACTGCATTCAAAAAATGTCTCTTTCAGTGAGAGTGTGTTTTCAAACTAATACTTCATTATATTGAGTTAAGAGAGATTCGAGACAAAGTGAATTTGCATGTGGACTCTGCGAAGGTTTTTAATAAATTGTGTTGCCTTTTTTCTGCCGTCTCTTTATTTGGAATTATGGATCTTATTGGGTATTTAATTGAACTTTATAGTTTCCGATGAGTTAAATAATAAAAGTAGGCTATTACAATCATTTAAAACTTATACTGAATCTTTTGTGTTCAAACTTTTAATCAATAAAAATACGTTGAGTAATAAGCACGAGAATTGAAATATTCACCTTTCGATTTGAATGTAGACACCCGCATTGGAATGTTCTGGTCTCCTTCAGATGAGAACGAATTTTGATATCAAATACTTGAGAGAAATGGACAGAGAGGAACTTTAGATTCCGTATTATAATTATAAGGATAACGATGAAGCTGTTCCTAAATAGAACACTTCAGAACTGAAATGTGCAGTATCAGTTTGCCTCGAAAATATTCAATATTCATATCTCTAAAACGTGAATTTCATCAAATTCAACCAAATCAAATGCATTTAAATATTTTGGGATTTATCCACATTTATTCAAATTTCTTACAGAAAATAAATTTAATGATGGAAGAAACAAGCTTCCATATAAACAGAAAATTCAAAATTAGATGGAAATAATACAAATAAACTCAAATTGGAAAGAACAGAAAAAATATTTCGATTCAACTGTCCTTCTCATATTGTTCGAAATTTAAACCATTATACATTCAAGTGTTGGATAAAGTAGCATTTCCTTGAATTTTGAGCGTTTTTATCATACTTTGTTGTGTGGCACAAACTGAAACGCTTTATTTTCAACACCTATGTTAAGAATTAATACAATTAGTAATCCTTTCAACAAATATAAACTAATTAGAAAATGTATATAAAAATAGTATCAGAAAACTGTGTAACAAAATAAATTATTTGTATTAAGAAACGTGACGATTTTTTGAGTTGAAATTGAACAAATATATTAAAACAGCATTAAAAGTAAAGGTTACAAACTAAATCAGAATAAGAAGAAAATTCAGTAATATTTAGTCAGTAAGCTAAAATTAAAATAAACTAAGTCAGTAAAGTAAACTGGTATTTTAAATTTAATTAATTATATGAGAAGCTTAAATAATATTTTCTTTTTCAATCTTTTTAAAAATTTTATATTGAGTGCACATTAGTAATATCTATTTATGCCAAGAAAATTTCATTTCTAAACATAAGCAATAACGTATGACCATTGATAATCAGTCGCTGTACTTATAGATATAATTTATGTTCTATTAAGTAAAACTGCTTGAAATTCTTAGCATTTAAAATTTAAAAATATGGGGATTACTAATAGACATGGCATTCTATTCACGTTACGTAAATATAATTTCGAAATTTTAATTTAATGATTTTTTTTAAAAAGAAATATTTTTATGTTTTAACTTTCCTTGAGTTTTGAGCAAAAGTTTTGTAATTAGTAGAATGTCTGAATTTTTTTTAGGAAAAAAAAAAATAACTCACTGTATAAAAAATAACCTTATATTATAATTTGTGGAAATTGGTAGAGTAGTTTTCTGGAGAAATTTAACAGAATATTTTTTTAAAAAATCACTTTTTGGGAAACAACTAATTACTTATACTTTTTACAATGGCTTGGAATGTATGTTTTTGAATTTAAAATTCGGTGTTCTTGTGTTCTATTAATCAAATACCCAAAATCATAAATATCCAAAATCTTCGAAGCATGCCATTTCCATTTTAATAAAATGTCAAAAAAATGCAGAACTTTAAGATTATAAAAAATTCTCAATTATTTTAATTCTAATCATATAGTAAAATTCTTAATTAACAGTTTACAACCAAAATTTTGATCTACATTGACGACACAAAGGTATCCAAATATGTGATCGGATGCAGAAGAAAAACTTCAAAAAAGGGCAAAAATACCACGTTAACATTTAAAAAAATGTCAAAATTACTTTATTTAGAAAAAGTACCTGCAATTTGAGAATCAAAACTATATCGGTGCCCCATAATATTATATCTGTTGAAAATGAAGAAAAAAAATTCATTTTTTAAGCAATACTTTTGGCCTTGATACTTTTCTATCGGAAATTCTATCATCAGAAAACGATTAAAGTCTTTTGCCGCTCTGAAAGCTGAATTTCTACTTTAGATTTTCTTAGTTCAAGAAGTGAAAAAATGATAAAAACCAAACTCTCCAGACGTTCTTTTAGGGATGAAAAAAACATTCTTAAATATTGAGAAGTACAATATTTTGAATCCCTTAAATTCTTCGCTGAGCTTCTTGACTTTTGTTTTATCGTCTGCACCTTTTGTATGATTTCCTTCTTACTTCTTATTCCATACATCTTTTTAACTAATGTAAAGATAATGGATTTGCTTACCGTAGGAAACAAGTAAAAACTTGAAAGAGCATATATAGTCTTGGGTGAAATAAAATGGAATCTGCATTTCTGGGTGTTATATAATAAAGTCACACTATATTTTTCTACCCCTATTATCATTGGCCTCACGAGTAGTAGCTCATTTGCAGGAATTCCACTCTAATTTGTTTAATAAATTCTAATTCTATCCAATATATAACAACCAACATTTCCCCATTTTGTGCTGTACTTCTGAAATACAACTCAAATTCAAGGTAAGTCTTAGTTTAACATACTGCTTGGTGAAATGTTTTTATTTGGTGTCAAAATTACGTCAAATATTCTATTTTTAAACCCGAAGACATTTTAACAGCAAAAAAGATAGCAGTTTGTCTGAAGATTAAGAAAAACGTGAAAAAGTTGTGTTTTGAAGAAAAATATCCATAGCATAAAAACACTAAGAATAACGAATAAAAGCGCGATTTTCAAACTCGAATTCGTACCAACAAGAAACAGGATGATGTCGAAATGACAATTTCCTAAGCATTACAGACATGTAAAAGACACGTAAGAACCACTCGAATAAACTACAAAAAAAAGAATGGAAAAAAATTACTGTCATTTTATGGCAGCGATCATGATATTATTCTGTCTAGGTAGCGTTAAACTGATAATCTGTCTTTAGAACTGATTTTATAATGGACGCTTGATTACCAACCACTCTTACCGTAAAAAATCGTTATACTCATTGTTTTGAAACCGGATTTAATCTTCTAATACTGTATGCTGACTGTTTCCTCCCTTCGGTAACCCTATATGAATCATAGTAGTAATCAATAATTCTAGGTAGAGTGATTTTTTAATGGAAATTCGACAACCGATCCCGTTTATCAAAAAATGTCGGTCAAGTGTCCAATCAATTCTAAAATAAAGGTCTAGTCCAGTCATAAGACCCTATCTATGAATAAGGCTGGCTGTATAACTGAGTTACAAATGAAACTTACAAATTTAAATCATTTTGGATTCTTAAGTAGGATTACTCTAATTTGGCTATGGGGGCCGCGGTAGCCTAGTGGTCAAGGTCGTGGATAGCGGCTGGCGGTTTTCGTTCAGTCGCGGGTTCGATCCTTGGCCACCAAAGACCCGCCGTGTAGCCGGGGCTGATGCACGTTAAATCTGTTCGGGGCCTAAAGTCCTCCCGTTGGCGTGGTGTGGATGTTAGGAGAGGGGGATGCCAGCTCAGGTGTCGTCCTCGTCACTTGACCATGGTTCAAAATTACGAGGTCCGTCGCCAATAGCCCTCGTGTTGCTTCTAGTGCGACGTTAATAAAAACTAAACTAAACTAAACTAATTTGGCTATTTACCTCCAAAAATACTTTTTTTGTACCCAAGTATTCATTAATACGCATTGCAAATTCAATACATCCTTCACATGATATTCACGATTACCATCCTATAAAAATATCTTATAAGTAAGAAATTCTATTGGAGAATATTATGTGAAACATTCAATATAGTAGTCTATTCTTAGACAAACAGTTTTTTCTCACAATGTCTTCCTTAACACATTAACTCAAAGTTGTTTCTGATCTCTAAATCTTAATTTACTTCATAAAAAGTTGTTGCTCTATTTTAAGGTACAGCTGTTAATAAAAAAAATTAATATATTTTAAAGGAAAAAAAAACCCTTAAAGCTTATGAATTTTGAACACATGCAAAACACGTGCTTTCTTTCAGGGTTTAATAGTCTTGTGCATGAATTTTTAAAAATCTCAACAGATTGTTTCTGAACTATGACATTTTAAGTTGAATTCAAATTTCCGTAAATCAAATCTATATTCATTAGCTTACAAGATATTTTTTATCCAACTGAGTTAAGATAATTCATATAGTTCAAAATCAAAAACTACTTTGTTTCATAATAATATTTTAGAACATTATATATTTAAAACTGTATAATGGTAGTGTATTATAATGGTGTATTTCGTTTTGCCCTATCATTAAAAAATTAATAATCTACGCTAAATTTGTATTAATATTGATGAACATATTTTTGATAATATTAGAGGATGAATAGACCAGTTAATTTCGAGACCATAGATTCTTATATTAAGCGTATAAAAAGGTATGAATATTTCTAGAAATGCAATAAAATTACTTGTTCATATTTTGATAAAAAAATTATTTCTCAGCACTTATTCGGATCTAGTTTCTCGCTTATACGATGATATAAAATTAACTTATTTGGGAACACTGGTTGCTTATATAATAGGTTTGAGACCGTTTTTTACGCATAATATGAATTTTCACCACAGTCACTTCATTTCCCTTGACATACCTATTTTCGACCATTCATGGGTTTCCGATCATTTAAATTCGAGTCTTAGAACATGATCCGATAAGTGAAGCAAAACGCGTTATGAAGGCCAAAGAGCAATATAATAGTGATTTTTATTTTTATTTTAAATAGCTTAATTAATTGTATGAGTATATTAACTTGAAAAATCTGCAAATGTAGTTAATTTAGACACATTTCTAACGCGATGAATATTAGAATTAATCAATATATGTCACGTACTAAAAAGTCAAATTGTCGCAAAAATACAAACTGAATTTAAATCAAGCAATTTAGTTCACATGGATTTAATAATATCAAAATACAAATTATAAGAATTGTGCCTAATATAAAAGGAAGTTTATGATTCGAAATTTTTCACATCCGAGTTTATGAGTTGAATGCAATCTATAACATCAAAAATGTTTTCTATACTAAGACAAAATAACCAAGAATATTACTATCGAGATGGAGGTAATAGTATTTATAATCCGAATAAATTTCATAGAGTTTCTAATGGGAAACATAAGAACAGGAAAATAAGAGACTTTGAAACAAATCAGAAAATAATTCATCAATTGGGAAAAGAAATTGAAAAGAACTATCACATTTATGAGACAGATTAAATACTTTATATTTGGATTAAAGAGAAGCTATATAAAATTAAAAATATATTAGTAATAATTTAGATTGAAATAAATATTAAATTTATATTCTCAATGCTTTGACTGTTGACTGTGTTCCACGAACTCAGGGTTTCTATTTCTTTAAAGATACATGTGGCTATATTTTCCATAAAAAGAATATCGTGATGAGAATTGATGAAATATATATTACAGATCACTGCGCTTTTCTATATTTATGAATAAATCTTTTAATAAAATTAATTTTTGATTTGATTTGAGAAGCATGTCCTTCTTATGAATTGGGAATATCATAATTAAAGGAGCTTTTAAATACGGGAAAAAAACTTGGGATACTCATTTTTAATTATAATAATATATCACAATAACAAAAACTATAAGTATGTAGATGCTGTGTGTGTATAACCACAAACATTATATTATTTTATATCATCAGCATGATATCAAGACAGTTTAAATATTGTAGGAAGTAATTTATTAAGGTAATTACTGAATAAGGCCACTAGATACAAGCAAATAACTTCTAATAGCAATTTAAAAGTAAGAAAAAAATCATTAGGAAAATTTGATGCTCATATTCTTTAATGAAATACATATTGCCTATTGAAGCCTTTGGAAATTTTAGATCCTGTGTTTTAAAATAGATTTTGAATTTGATTTTTTGTATAGAAATTGTGGTTACAATTGAAGATCTTAGACTTTCTATGGATAATTTGTTGGTGGATTTTGTGGAGGTTTATATGGATAAAACTCCTGCAAATTATGAAGTTATATATAAATTTTAGTACAGTAAATTATTGATATTTACAGAACCTATATAAATTTATTTATTAATTAGCCTCTAATTAAAAAAACATTCATTTATCATGCATATATGCAAATGTTGCATTCCAAACATGATATTCTATTTTCAATTTAAATAGAAAAAGTATTTATTGCTTCTCGAAGAATTATTTTTGCTTACGTTCAATTGCAATGTGTAATTCTGGAAACGGATTAAGAAATTATATTGCTATAAAGAGAATCTTCGAATTTGTTCCCTAATGTTCACAGTTCTATTTATAAGTGGAAGCTACATGTAACCGAAATGCAATGAATATACTTTTCGTTTTTTGCAATAGTTCCTATCTCTTTTGAAGCAGTGCCATCCTTCTCCAATTCTCAGCCTAATGTGAGGACTTGAAATACTAAATATGAATATATTGTATAGAAAATACATTTAGCCTTTAGATACAGCAAATATTTCAAAAACCATTTATTAAATTTAAAAAAAATATGACTATGGAGACATGAATCAAATACCTCATATTCACTTTACAATAATGTAAGCTTTGCTAAGTATCACTCACATTATTTCACATTCGTAATTAACGAAAAAGCATTATTTTGATATAACTTAGAAAATATACACACTAAAATCACATTTTTTAAAAATATTATGGGCTATTTCATTGCTTATTTATATGATTTCATGAATTATTATATTAAGACTAAAATATTGTTTAAATTTATATGTAGCTTCTATCTCTTAGTTATTTATATAATAATCTTATAATTATGAATTTAATGGTTAACTGTAAATAATAATATTTCAGACTATAAATGATCATCAAGTGAGATAAAAGAAGCTATCCAGTCACAGATGAGCAAGATTATAATTGAAAGACAAAGATAATCTAGAAAAACACAATCATTCATTAAATTTATTAAACAAGTAGATTTACGCATTAATAATTTATAAAAAAAAACGTATCAGTAATTTAAAGAAAACGTATCAGTAATTTAAAGAAAACGTATCAGTAATTTAAAGAAAACGTATCAGTAATTTAATGAAAACGTATCTGTAATTTAAAGAAAAAAGTATAAAGAATTCGGTACACGTGTTTGCAGAATTCGGTATACGAAACTTAAAAATATGAAAGCAATGCTTTTAATAGTTTAAGAACATGCATCTTTTACTAGGCTTCTGTCTTTGTACTAACTTATTTGATTTTTAAACTCTTATAGTTTCATGCGCTGTAACATGCTTTTGAATATTTTTGGTTGTGAATTCATTCAGAATTTTGGAATGAAAAATAATGGTCTCTTTTGCGGCATTACTGAGTATAGTTCCATTACTGAGGATAATTTTTAGTTTCAGTGTAATGTATTCCACCTAGATCAAGAACAAATAATTTTCTTATCAACAACACTTTCCATTTAATTACTTTTAAGGTTTTATTTGTTTTTATCTCTCAATCACAGTTCCATTCTCCTTATACTTAAGACTCCTAATAAAACTTTGGTAAGATCGTTAACATTTAACGTAAAGAATATGAATAATTTTCGTCGAAGTTGAAAGCCACGAATTTCTCATCAAATATAATTTTGAAGACTCCCATGCAATAAATTTTTGGTCATTGCATTCTTATTTTAAGTAAC
The DNA here is from genome assembly GCA_019974015.1 of Nephila pilipes. Classification (NCBI taxonomy): domain Eukaryota; kingdom Metazoa; phylum Arthropoda; class Arachnida; order Araneae; family Nephilidae; genus Nephila; species Nephila pilipes. The sequence goes on from BMAW01013527.1 coordinate 31,798, forward strand.
TGAGTATTCATGAATTTTATCAAAAGTTTTATGCTTAGAAGTTTAATTGCAGTTTTAGACCTCTCAAAACTTACTTTAGCTCAGAAATATAATATCTATGCGTAAAACTCACATATTTCAATAATAGTTTCAGAACAGTTAGAAACTCCAATATTAGTCAAAACAATCCTTGGGAATATTTAAGGGAACTGCTCAGAGAATGAGTTTCATAAAATCTGAAACTAATGCTATCGGAGTTATTAGTGGGAACATTTCACTTTCAAATTCAGTTGGTAAAAGTAGACAACCGTTTTACTCTCCTGATTCTATTCATAGTCAATACATGTCTCTCTCACTGAATAGTTTCATTTGAATTATTTATAGAGAGACAAATGTATATTATAACATTCCAGAATACATAATTTTGAATTTCGTTTCAACCCTGTAAAGTTAGTTATTTCTTTCATAATAGTTTGTTAAAATTGAGAAAATGTTCTAGAGAGATAGATTATTAGGGAAGATATCCTAAACCCAGCTGCTAATGACAATATGAAGAAAAAATGTTCTGAGCAATACTTTGCGAACAGCAGATTTTGCTAATGAAGGGAATCGTTATTAAAATAATTTTTGTAATGTGTTAAACAGTAAGTGTTTTAATATAATTTATTATATTACATGATATTTGACAAAAACCACTTTGTTGACTAAAAATGAGAAATTATTAATATCATTTCACTCCAAAACATTTTAAAAAAAAGTTAAATTTAAAAGAAATAGTTCAAAATTCTTGAGATAAAAATAGATGCCTTACAATTGTTTAAAATTTCTAAATATTATTCATTTTCATTCTTTTATTGAATCCTGATTACATTTGATTTAATGTAATATATCAGAAGCAAGGTAAATGAAATGCTTGATTTTCGTATATATTTATTTCAATTCAAAAAATTTGGAGAAATTAATTATGACATATTTTTGAAAATTATTGTCATTTACGGTGAAATCAGATATGAAAAACATATGGAAAACGCCGATAATAAAAAAATTAGGAAAATTTATTATGACATATTTTTAAAATTTCAGTTCATTACTAGCAAAGTCAGGTATCAAAGATTTACATAAAGTCATTTACGACAAAATTTTGAAAAGTGATCAGCTACATCATTTTGTGGTTGAGAAAAACAAAAGTCCCTTTGGAGGGTAAAAACCAACCTCAAAAATGTGTTTCGAGAATTTTATCTTTATAATGATTTAAAATTTCAAATATACGAAACACGTTAAGCTCTAAAGGAGAAAATAAGTATTCAAATAATTTTAAAACGACAGATATACAGAACTGTAATTTAAATACAATAATATTTTCTTAGGTTGTAACATAATATTTTTAAGATTTAATCTGATATATGATAATTTTGCTTAATAAATAATTGTAGTTCATGTTTTTAATGTATAGAATAGTAAATTAATTTTAAATATCTTTTTGAACTTAAGATAAATAAAAGTTAATATATGTAAGTTGTGATGTAGATATTAAGCATATTATTCTGAAGTCATCGTATTCAAAGTTAAATGAGATTACTTGCAAATGCTAAGACATTAAGGGCGATTATTATTTGTTTCATTAAATAAAAATAGAAATCTACTACGATTCTATTTATATGTTTGCAAAATAATGAATTATATGAATAGTGAAGGAAGTCTAAATCGGAATGGAGAGAAACGTGGTATGAAAATGTAAAGCTTTTAAAAATAAGAAAATAATACGAATGAGTGGTAATAATCAAAAAAAATATTTGAAAAAAAATTGAACATACGAGGATTCTACTCTTGAATGAAAATAAAAAAGTGAAACAACAGTTAAATAAAGTGTGTGGTCATATCTGAGAGCCAGGCACGTTGCACAACGATTTCCCATATTTCCCATGACACAATGGATGAGTTGTGGTCTCAAAGAGTTTCAATCTTCACAAAAACTTCTTTTCAGTTTTGAAATGGAACTAGGTGGGTGCAAAATGGCTGTAAATAATGCAGGAGAGGAATGTGGGGCATTCTGTCTTTCGAACATGTCCCACAGATGCTAGATAGGATTCAGATCAGGTGAGTAAACATCCCATGATCCGCATTGGACATTTTTTTATCTGAGAGCAACTTACATCCTAACGAAATGTTTCCATTTCTCGGATAAAAACAAGTTTTACGTTCCCACCATATCGTTAGTCGATGAGAAACAATTTTATGAATAAAGCGAGAATCGTCCCTAAGCATCACATTGGTTACTGTCCCTAAGTCCTGTCCTGTTGCATCAAACTCCAGTTTAAATAATATGCAAATATGCGTAGATGTGCAGGAAAATCGTTTGTAGAAGTAGATAACTATGAGGTCGTTTGGCACAGAGACCGACGTGATTGAGTCTACTTTAAATAGTTTCTCAGGAAACTCGTACTCTCCCAGTGGCTGAGAGCGATAAACTTTGTTCTCTGGTTCAACTGTTCCTTTTATATCGCATAGTTAATACCATATATCGGTATTTGCAAACGAATGTCACCATTGACCAACATAGTATTGGTCTTCGGTTAATATTTACCCTACTTTGAGACCTGTAGCACAATTTTGGAATGGCACACTGAATCACATTCAGTATTCGATGCACTACAGTTTGTGATCATAAGGATCCGAGCATCTAAAAGACAATTCTTTTCGCAAATGAGTTTAATTGTAGGCTTTGCACATTATTCATTCTGCTTAATCCTGTACAACGTTTCTTCGCAGGTTAAATTATACGAACCTCTACTGTATTGCTTATACCGAGTAAATCGGTTTTCTTCACGTTCCGACGTGGATAGGATTTTTGTGTGTGAAGACATTGAATGACATAGTTTGCAAAAAGAAAATGTTTGATATCCAACACTATGATTTTTCACCAGTTATCTCAAATTAATTTCCCCATATTTACTCATATTTTTTCACATTTAACAAATTAGGCTTAAATTTCAATTATATATATATATATATATATATATATATATAGTACATATCCTGAAAAGATACTACTATAGCAATACGTCTCACATTAAGTTTATAACATGAACATTTTAACCATCCAACATTTGGAGAATCGAATTTTAAGTTGAATTTCTAATAATGAAAAATGTGTGCCATAAGTGACTAATTTTTCTGTACCCTTCATAATAGAAAATACTATTATATTTCGAAAAAATAATTATTCTTCTTTTATGACAAGACTGTATTAAAATTAAGCTAAATCATCAACAATCATTCTTGAAATAGATTGATATACCGTATGAGAACTCATGTTTTATTTAAATTATTTTGAAAAAAAAAATTATATTTTCCCGTAGCATTTTACATATTAAAAATATAAATGATGTGTTTCAAAAATCAATTGTGTGGGTGTTGATAACAGTCCAATAAGGAGGATAGTGAGAATGATGTTTTATTCACAAATATTCAGGACAAGACGAATCACATGTATCATAACTTATGCAGATTTGCTGCACATATAGGAAACACTACGCCAACACAGATTAGAGACACTTCAGTAACTTAAACATTATTTGTATAAATCAGCAACACAAATACCAAGCAGTACTTGTTATAGAGATTATGTATAAAGTATTTCCAAAAATGCTCATCTCACCAGGTTAATAGTTCACACCGTGGACAAATCTCCACGTAATGACATTATTTCAAATGCAGACTTAAGAAGCATTCCGACAGTTTTACTGAGATTCACATCAACGCATATTTATAGATGTTCCCACGTGTATGACACACAAAAAATATTTAATTAAAACCCACAACTTCTCTCCTAATCGTGATTTTGAGAAAATTCCATTATTTACGATAACCTTTATTTGTCACCCACTCGTCAATATTTTCACCAAAATGGTAGCAAAGTTTGGTGTTCATTGCTTAAGTTTCCCTTGGTGTCCAACGAAACCTTAAAAGAAATGTTACATAGAATGCCTCGTCATAGATTTGTAGTAAACTTAAATATAATTCCATATTTTATACTGTAGTTGGAAACTTTTGAAAAAAAAAGTTTACGAATACTATTCTTAAAGTAATTAAACGTATATCAACTATGTTAGATTCCTATCATTGACTGTCATTGTATACAAAGCAATATTTCTGAAATATTTATACATATTTATGTAATTTTTTTAACATTTTGTTTGAACGCCTTTTAATGTTCCATTTTTTAAGACTTTTTTTTTTTATCTGAACATACATTTATTTAGGAATACAATTAGCATATCAGTTTTGTGGTTCTCCATTCTGCATCGATCTTCTGTTATGGAATGAGTAATTATGCTTTATGATTAATATATATTATTATATCATTAGTTAATGAAAAGGTTATCTAAAATTAGTTAAAAAACAACAAACGTTAAGTATGTTCAAAGGTCACCAAAGTGAAAATTATTAAAATAAGGAAAATTCAATGCTATTTTAATTCTTACTCTGCAGAACATTTTTATTTTTTTAAAATTTTTAGCTGTTCGACTAATTGTATTTAAATTGTTACAGTATATTAAAATTAACACATGGATCAATAAGTCCCGAGACAAACATTGAAAACAACAATTTTTTTGCAAATTTTTTTTTTATTCATCAACATAATCACCTTTTAGGGTGATACAATCTTTCCAATGCTTTTCCAATTTTTCAATACCATGTTTATAAAAAAAATTATCTTTCGCTTCAAAATAAGCTTCAGTTTCAGCGATGACCTCCTCATTTGAGCCAAATCTTTTTCCCTGGAGCATTTTTTTAAAATCAGCAAAGAGCCAGTAGTCACTGGGGGCTAAATCTGGCGAGTATGGGTGGTGGGGAAGCAGATCAAAGCCCAATTCGTTAAATTTTGCCATTGTTTTCATTGACTTGTGGCAGGGTGCATTGTCTTGGTGAAAAAAGATTTTTTTCTCTGCATTTGCGGTCGTTTTTTTGTGATTTCCTCCTTCAAACGCACCAGCAAGTCAATATAATAATCACTGTTGATCGATTTACCTTTTTCGAGGTAGTCAATGAAAATCACGCCATGCGTATCCCGAAAAACTGACACCATGACTTTGCCAGCTGACTGCTGCGTTTTCGGACGCTTCGGACGGCTTTCGCCAGCTGAGCGCCACTCAGATGACTGCCGCTTCGACTCTGGAGTGTAGTGATGTATCCATGTTTCGTCCATGGTCACGTAACGACGCAAGAAATCTTTTTTGTTGCGAGTAAATAGCGATAAACAGCTTTTTGAATAATCGACTCGTTGCTGTTTTTGTTCCATCGAAAGCAATCGCGGCACCCACTTGGAAAAAAACCTTTTTCATGCTCAATTTTTCATGAAGGATAGTAAATACACTTCCATATGATATCTGTGTCATCTCAGCAATCTCACGGAGCTTCACTTTACGATCTTTCATTATAATTTTTGTCACTTCACTCACATTTTCCGGTGTAACGGCTTCCACCCGAGCGTTCCGCGTCATTTGTGTCGGTACGACCACGTTTAAACTCGGCAAACCACCGACAAATCGTTGCTTTTGATGGACAAGAGTCCGTGTAACATTTTTCAATCCATTGTTTCGCTTGCATGGTGTTTTTACCCATTAAAAAACAATGTTTTATCAGAACACGAAACTCGGTTTTTTCCATATTTTAAACAAACTACAAAACGACTTTACTCCAACCTCGATAACTCAGCTGTTTCTGGTCCGATCGACTTAAAATTTTGACACGTTTCAAGCAAAGGTTAGTACTCTAGAAAGACCTGGTTACTGGTTTACTATGAGCGCCATCTCTGGGTTAGTCTCGGAACTTATTGATCCATGTTTTAAGTTCACAAACATAGCTTACTATAGATACAATTTAACCAGTCACTAAATCTATAAGATAATAATGTTCTTTAAAGGATATGCTGTCTGATATTTTAATTTTTTTAAGGTACGCGAATATGTTGAAATGATCAATTTTTAAAAAAATTACATTTTTTGCTTTTATTTTTTTAAATAAAGCATTTATTTCGCGTTATATAACTTTCCGTAATTTGTTTTTGCGTCACTTAAGAACCAAGAAATTAGAAAAAATAGTAAAACTCGAAAAATCAGATGCAGGTATTTAAATAAACGGAAGTTAGCGTTTAAATACCTTTAAATTTGTCAAACAAAATTCGTATATCATATTTTAATGCAGTTTTAAATTGTTTTGTATTTAAAATAATTATAAGATTTTGAGAGTGTGCTACAACGTAGAATTTTTGGCATTTTCTGTTTTGTTTACATATAGTTTCCTTTAACCCTTTCGCTAACGGAAGGAGAATAATTCGAGATAAGAGACAACGTTTCTTAAAACGTTTTTAAACAGTGTCAAAGTTTATTAAAACAAAATATTAGTTAACACTTCGTTAAAAACCTCATATCTCTCTCGTCTTTAAGATTACTCTCTCTACGTAATTCAAAATATCTTCTATAGCTGGCGTCACGTTACTACACAAACTTCGTTATTAAAAAAATATTGAAATATTAGTTAAAACTTGTCGCAAATGTCTAAATATTGCATTGTTAGGCGAGTAAGAACTGTTCCCTAATTTTCAGAGCTCTAGCTTGATGAGAAGTTGGTTAAATTAACGATCGAAAATTTGATGACACACACACACACCAAATGAAATACAGAAAAATGTTGTAAAAAAGAAGTGTTTCTCTGGGTCCGCGGCTCCTTACCACGGAGTGTCACGCTGTGCCCAGACGATTTCAGATATTAAGCCTAATTCGCGAAAAAAATTCCTTTAAAATCGGCTATTCATTAAAATATTTTGGTATTTACATATATTATTTAAAATACATTAAACGTAATATATACGAAAGACAAAAAGGATTTTCAAAGAAAGGAAGATCGAAAATTCTTTGTTTTTTGCATAAAATAAATACATGAAAATCATATTTTTTAAGAAAACACAAAATATACTTACTTATGTTACATACATTTCATGGTGTAGTGATGTACCATTACATAGAACATACAGATATAAAAAAAATCTTATTTTGCTGTATGATATATTTATAAAAAAAAAAATCAATGCATTTTACAACGTCACATGTCTTACACACATATTTTGACGCTTCACTCAAGATTTTGAACAAAGGGCACATCTTAGTCCTTCCCCCCCCTTTATTTTTATTTTAATGTCTATGTACAGATTAGGATTATTTTCGTTAACATTACTGTCAGGTTCAATCCTTATTTCGAAAATCTCAGTATCAGATAAATACTTTCTTCTCGTCATGACTGTCTCTACAAATAAAAACCGACCGAATGACAGCTGAGATCACCTGCTACCAAAAGCCCTAACCCCTATAAAGAACCATAAATTCTCATTCGAACTACTAAGAAGCAAGCAAGAAAGAAAAAAGCACACCGAAAGCAAGTGCACTCTTTAAATCATGTCCTTACATTTAAAGAGGCGCTCCGCAACACGTGCTTTTAACAATTACCCCCCTCCTGGTTGTCAGAAGTGAAATCCAAGCCCATATCACCAAGATAAGCGATCCAAATAACCGATCTACATAGATTTCGCGGTATTGTAACGCCATATAGTAAAATTAAAAAAAATCAAATAAAACATTCTCATCAAGCGTATCTCTATTGATACTTTGGGCCGTATAAGACACTCACGGAGCGTATCAAATGTGATACGCTGGGCACAGGAGAGCAAACGCGAGCGTATCAAATGAGATACGCTAAGAGCGAACTGGTTAATAACAACCATGCATGATTAGTTGCGAAACAACGTTGATGATGACAATCTAAGGGCACCTGGAGCTTGCCGCTTTTCTAAATCCGATTTTGAAAAATAGTGATGTAGCTTGATGAAGATGGATTTAGTACCTGCTGTTAGAATATTTGGAGAGGCTGGTTTGCTATTAATAGCGAAACAAGAATTATCAGCCTTTATTTGACAGAAAATCACTAAATTATTAGCTGGTAATTATATTCCATATTCATCTGGTGCAACGGAACCTGTTGTTGTGTATCGTGCTTTCGAAAGATCTGTTAAAATGACAAAATTGCAATACATAAATTGTTTTGACAATGGAGACTCAAATGGATATGAAGCTATGAAAGAATTTGTGGTCAGAATACCGTAACAAAATACAAGTGTGTTAGACATATACAAAAATGTATTGAAACAAGATTAGGGGAATTAAAATCAAAACGAAAAGGTCTTAATGGATGAGGAAAACTGACGGATATCTTCATCGATAAGTTACAAAATTATTATGATATTGCTATTCGTGTCAATGTAAATGATTTAGGAGGTATGAAACAGGTAGCAATTTCGGCATTCTTCTACTGTTGTTAGAATGCAAAACAGCCAATATATATCCAATGCCATGTAGAACCGAGGAATTGAAGCAGATATCAACAAGACATATCAAATGCTACAACTTACAAGTATAAGTCCTAAAGACTTTCACTTAATCTAATTAGCGTTACCAAACCAATATACATGAAGTTATGCGATACAAATTTATTCGAAAAATGCTTAATGGGGAAAAGGCAAAATGTAAGTGAATGCTAGATGGGGAAAAGGCAAAATGTAAGCGAATGCTTCAATAGAATTTTGTGGAAATTTATTTCAAAACACGTTTTGAAATATACATGACAGTAACATACTTTAATAAGGAATTTAAGTGATTGTTAGTTACATTGAAATATATTGGTGTCACTATTGGTGTACTTACGTTTAAAAGATTTGTGTAATTCGGTGAAGCTCTAGTAACTGAGTCAAACGACATAATTTGTCAATGGTAAAAGTTGCCTGAGAAAAATTAATTAATTTAAAAAATGATTACAAATTAGAAAACAGAATGTGTAAGCAATAAAACTATGGAATTTTAAGTAAGCGTTTGTGTATATAAAAAATATATGATGAATTGTACTAAAAAAGCGTCTTTTAAAAAAAGTACGTTTTTTGTATATTTTAGAAACGAAAGGTATAACTCAAAATATTACCATTAAATTTCTTTGAAACTTCGTACTTTTTTTCTCATTATGTTTTTAGAGCGTGAAGTAAAAGATTATTCATAATAAAAATAATTTTCAAATAATAGTCTAATATTTGCATAATGCTGTAAAATACGGCTAATCTCTTGTATAGGCTCTTTAACATGTTAATATTTTTCATTTATTTAAGTAGTCAAAAAAATTTAGATCATTCTCGAGGCACATAGATAGGGAATATTTTATGTTAAATTTTCTATGAATTACATCAATAGATTTTCATGAAAAATGTTTGATATTTTACTAAAATTTATTAAAATTTCACTAAAAATTTCTCAGTTTTCTAAAACTTTACAAATGTTGTATTAACCTAGCTTATTAACTAATAAACTGAATTTGGGAAAACATATAATTTTTTCTCTCAATGATATGCATAAAAAAGAATTTAGAAAAATCAGGATAGCATTTATTCTATTCATTTAACAAATGCATGGTAGAAAAATTCTTATAAATTTCTATACCAAAAATTGATGAGATTATTTACAGTTTCTGCAGCTAAGCCTTTTACACTGAGGATTTATTGCACAAATAGGAAAAATAAAAAAAAATGAAATAAAAAGTGGAAAAGTAAACTATTCAAGCATTTCAATGAAAAAGAATTACATAACAGGCAGATGGTTTCTTTCAGAATAAATATTTTTTCTTCTTTTTTTATACATCTTTCCATTCTCCTCGCGATTATACTATTATTATATTTAGTAGTGTAGTATATTTTTTAAACAGTATTTAACACTTTTTTTGCTTTGAATCTTAACTATTATTTCAATCGCTTATATCTAACTTCGGATGACAGCAGAAAATATTTCTAAAAGTATAGGGAAAATAATTTAATTTGAAGGGAAAATCGTCTCTACAGATTATCGAAATGCTGGTCAACTGAAATAATCTCCTTACAAAAATATAATTGCCTTTAAAAACATGACAGGAAATCAAGATTTTACTCTAATCTCTTCCTTTTCTTTGTACAATCTTTAATAAGTACAATCTTTAGTCTCAGTAGTCTTAGTTTTTGTGAAATTTTCTTTGGTTTTTCATCGATTTATAAATTGTGTTTTCAGATATAAATTTAAATTGGGGTTTTGAAATATTTTTATATATACAAAAAATACAAAATATTAATACAAAAATAACTAAAATAAAATTCAAGAAAATTTGGAAATAAGAACTCAAAACTCTAGGTCTAATTACAAATCAGGAAATTATTTATCATTTTTTTTTTCATTTGTAAGAACAAGAAGAAAAATATTATAACCATCTTTTAATGATTTCTTTTAAATTGAAAAATATTTGATCGTGAAACCTAATCTCAACAATAATTTTTCTTAATTATTCATTAAAAAATTAAACTTCTTTCTTACACTGGTAAGTTCCATCTATTTGTATTATGTTGGATACATAAAAAGTTCTTATGATGCCAGTTCAGATGTTTTAATCAAATAACTGCTGCCTTTCTATAAACCTGTTCTAGAATAATGAACTGTTAAAGAATTTTGCATCAAAACTTTTATAAGTATTCGAAATCTGTTAATAATTCTAAGATATAAATTTAATTTAAATGTTTTAATGCTACAGCTGATACCAGATACGGTTATGACACTCCAAACAATGAGAAACTGTGATTTAGAAGTTTGAAAAAATGAAATAAGGTGAACAATGGTTCACAAGAAGGCGAGACGAAAATAAAGATTAATTGCATGAGTATCCCGAAAATGCGTCACATGTGTTTACCAAAGACAGTGAACCCTATAAGAAAAGAAAATAATCACTAGGATGATTTCGTTGAGTGACGTCCATATCTGAAGAGGGCGATATAATGCTAAAAAAAGATTTTTATTGAATAAAAAGAGTTTTTCAATGAATATAAATATCTTAAGGGGATTATTTAATGCGGGATTTTACCTCTCTCTGCAATGTTAAAAAAGACAGAGTTTAAGAGGCATTCTTAGAAATTTGATTGGTGCTACAATAATGTGCTTTTGTGTATATATTTATAGCATTGCATTATAGCGAGGCATATATCACTTTTCAAATGACTCAGGTCAGTAATTGCGAATAATCCAGGATATTTTAATATTTAAAACATATTTTTTTTCTAATTCTATGTAGTCCCGTGCATAAGAATATAATTTATTCAAATAGAACAAAAATCAGAAATGAAGTTAGTATAACTACTTACAAAAATGATGGCTATTGGATCACTGAAATGGTACAGCTCGTATCTTGAAATTATCAATCGTGAACATAGAACCAAGAAACAACTGTCAAGTAACGTCGTAGACATCAGATCAAGCAAAATTCAAGCATCCACATAGCAAACACAAAGAACTCTGGTTAGTTACTTAGCAGAAAGTTGTATCTTTTCTAGTTCCAGATGTCTTCTAATCATCCAAAGTGAACTCAGCAGGATCCGAATAACAACGGAGAGTTGGAAAACCTGGACAGCCCCAGTAGGTAATTTATGCTGAGTTGACCGAGGACTGCAGTCGTTTATCCAGAAGTGGATAAGAATTATCCACTTCTGGCAGGAACCTTCTGATAGCTTTAAGTATATAAATACTTATACCTCAGGAACATAAGCGCTCGCAAGTTGATAGCTCCACGCATGCAGAAATAGATGGTCCTGATGTGTCGCCTTTTGGTAAGTTGAGAATTTACAAGATGTGCAAGGAGGCACCCCATAACAAATACATCCTCATCGATTACATTCCTCTTCTATTGTCTTGTATCGTGTACCATAAACGATTAACAATCCTTTGCTATTAATTTTTCTTCTCGTGGTGAAAGTTCAATAAATATAATCCCTTTAGGATTCAAAAACCACAGGGCATGGTTTGTTAGACCTAAATATATGTTTCAAATTTTTTCTGCAATTTCAACTAACAACTTCATTTGTACACGTTAGCACGGTTCACTACAACATTCCTATTAAGATCTTTTTTTTTTTCGATAAATATCTGGAAATGCACATCTTCTTGCGCCAGAATAAACAGGCTTACGCTACTCATAAGATAGCGGGGCTCGGAATCAAGACACTCCTTTCAAAATGGCACTTCAAAGTGAGATTCTAACCGATTGATACAAACCAGGATATTCCACATCCCAGACCTTATTCTTATGCGCAATGCACTCAACTCTTTTTACTCTTACTATATGGACAACCATCAAATTCAAATTGACTGATATTATGCTATTCACTCAATTCTACGTATATAAAATCTTTCATGTCAAACGTACCACATAACAAGCGAAAATAAACTTTCAAAATATTACCTGTTTCTTCAAATGAACTATATAGATATTTGGAAAAGTCATTATTTATTTCACAAAGCTAACGAAACCCACACTGAAGATATTAAGCAAAAGTAAATAATTTAAGACAGCTGAAATAATTTAAGTTAATAATTTAAGACAGCTATGTAAAAATGAAATGAAATTTGTATGAAAAGCATCACAGGGAGGCAATTAATATAATATAATATAATATATATATATATATATATATATATTTAAAAAAATAATGCCTTAATTATATACATTTAAGAAGATTTTAAAAAATATTTCAATGACACAAAAGTAAAAAGTAAGATAACTGAAAATTTGAAAATGCCCATTCCTTTTTTTATTTATGCGACTTTTTCCTTTTTTTTTACTTACAAAACCATTACAAATATGTAAATAAATATTTTCTATTGGAAACAGCTCGAATTTCTTTGAAAGAACATTGAAAAGAAATCAACTTTTAATATATTTAAATGTTCTTCTAGATATCAAATACCTGTGGGGGTTAACGGAAACCTGCTTTAAGAAAATTGTATTTATTCTATGAATTTATCATTTATTTTGCTATTTCAATTAATATATCTGTACAGATATAAAATAAAAGTTCATTTGATTGTAGTCATCATTGCTCTCTATATTTCAATATATTTTTTGAATGAATATAATACAAATAACGAATTAATTAATTTGAATGAATAAATATGATTCGTACTATAAAAAGAAGCTTTTATGAAACGAGGAGTAATTAAGATAAATTGATTTGATGAATTAATGTATAATTAAACTCTAACATCTAATAAGATAAAATTAAGCATTTCAGATTCGACGATGTATTGGCTTAACTCGAAGCACAGTTATATTTCTATAAAATATAAGAAAGAGAAATCTGCAAAGGAATGGCGTGGAAGTCATAAAAAAAAACATAAGTTCTGATATTGATCTTCATAACAGGTAGTGGATAAAAATTTTGAAATTTGTCCTTAATAGTTATCGTACGGATTTTAGTACAACGTGAATTTAAATGTTTATTTATATGAAATTTATAAGTGGCAAAGACAAATTAAAAATTACATTTTTCATTTTGGGATCAACTGTTTTAATCCATTGAAACCTTTCTTCAACTTTTAACCATAAATAATACATAACTTAAAAAAAAAAAAATCTTTCTGAAAATTTGTTTTTCAGAATTTTTTTGAATTCATATTTTTGGTCTTATAACCATTTGTTAATATTGTAGTTGTTCATAGAGAGATAGATAAGCCCCTAATTCTTGAACAACCCAGCTTACAATATTGAATATTGTTACAATATTCAATACATTATCCCCTCCATTTTATGTCTTTTCAAAAATATTGTGTTTCTTTCAACTATTTTCATGTATTTTTCTTTTTTTTGATATTTATTTTATTTTTTATCTTATAAATAATTTTATAATATATATATATATATACAACCTCTGACAATAAAGATCGGTGAATGAAGTCAGATCGGCCAATCTGGGAATAATGGCGATGCAATACTTTGCATCTGCGTAGCGGCAGGTGTTGATTATCTGCCCACACCGTTATTCGGTTGGATGTCGTTTGTGTTCCGCGTAAGACTTATTTTACAAAGTGTTTGTTTAGTGCATTGGTTCTTAACTGAGAACAGGTAAATGAACGAACAAAATATCAATTTAAAATTTTGTTTCAAATCTTGCCAAGACACCGAAAGAAACTCATGCGCTGCTGGTATGTGTTTATGAAGATCAAGCACTGTCCATGAAGTGTGTGTGCGAATAGTTCACCAGTTTTCTTGGAAGCCGGGAAAGTATTTATGACAACCTTCGTAGCGGAACCCCGGTGACCTTCGTCAGAGACGAAAACATTTAGAAAGTGAGGAAATTGCTCACGAAATATCGTCGATTAACTGTGCGCATGATAGCTGAAGAACTGCAGATTAACCACGAATCCGTGCAACAAATCGTTACCCTGTACACGGTCAAATTAACTAAAGTTTGCTGTTAATATTGTTTGTAATACGAATAACGCATTATAACATACGCGGACGAACTCAGCTCGTCAGCGCCCATTGGGGTAAAGTTGCGCAGGAGGAGTAGGGCTCGGAAGCAACCATTTGGGTCGAAAAATATCTGACGAGTTGAACTCATCAGTCACCATTATGATGAACTATTCGAATGACCAGCTGGGCTTGTTCATAACCATTGAAGGGTTAATTCAACAACTTAAGATAAATCAATTAATATCAGAGATAATGACTATAAATTACGCATTTCTTATCATAATGTTGATTCCCTAACTAATAACGTTTAACATGATTATATTGCTTTGATGTTAAATAACTTGAAATGAACTCATCAAATGTTTATTGCTCTGAAATCGTACAGGTAACATAATAATGTCTATTATTGTATTTCAAAAATTCGAAGCTTTTATTTTTAAACCAGTGTAGGAAATAATAGATTGCAAGGTAACTACGATATCGCATTTATTCCAGAAATAATTAAGTTTAATTTAATCTTTCGCTTTTCTCAAAATCTACCAAAACTTTTAAATGCAAAGAGATGGGCGCAAACTATTTTTAAAAACCCATTTGCATGAATGATATTCATTTTAGATCCCTCAATAAATATGAAAATGTATAACTATTTCTTTCTTTATCAAAAAATGCTATATATTTACGATTTTCTGATTTTATTTTACATAATCACATGTGTATTTATGTGTAAATTATTTTATTACGGGAAAGAACACGTAAAAGATAAAACAAAGAGAGAGAGAGTATGAAATTGATTAGTAAATTTAGAACTTTGCATTAACAGGAAATGTTAAAATTACTCTTTAGATATCTTGAAGTAATGGTATTCAATATTTCATGTCAATATAGTATATGATGTATATTTTTAATTTCAAATAATCTTTTAATATTTATGTAAGAGAAAAGGTGTATCCAAGATTTTTATATGCAATATTTGCCATTGTAGCTATACAAATTTATAAAATCATTTTTAATGAAATGTGTAACTTCATTTTCTTACTTATAAGGGATTAAAAGTATTACATAAATCCCATTTGATGAGTATGTCATATAGGCCAACAATTTCATATTATGTTATGTGTGAAAAAAGAGTATAAAATATATAAGAGTTAAATGAAATTTTTATTTCATTATTTGTATTCATTTATTTTGTTCTGCTATTGAGTATAGATTTATCAAAAATTAAAATAAAAATTGAAGTCAAATTTAATTTTACACTCTTAAAGAACATAAAATATCACAAAATAACAAGCAGTATGCTTTTCATCATATAAAATTGGTTTAGTTACAATTTAATAATTGAAATAGTATCCAATATTTCAGAAACACTTTGAAAGTTAACAGTTAAATAACTTACATTCATTGTGTCAAGTCCAATATAAAGGATTGTAAACATCAATATTTTTTTTTTATGAAATAACTTAATTTTTTCATAGCGTAAGCATTTTAACTATAGTATAACGTAATTTTAAACATGCTGACAACCATCTTTATTTAAAAAACTATCCTAATTCAATTACATTTGAAGCCAAACATTTAAAAGGATTTTTCATGAATGAAAAATTTGTTCAATACATTAAACAGAACATAGTGATGTGTAAAAAGAATAAAATCGAAGAAACGAATTTAGTTTTATTTAATTTATATAGGATTGCAGCAATATCAGAGAAAAATTATTTCTGTCAAGTAAATAAATTAGCACAACTCCTATTAGAAAATAAAATATAGTAAATATTTTTCATTTACAATTTTTGAATTGCTGAAGAATTTTAAAGTAAAAGAAAAATGCATGGGGAAGGGTGTGTTGATAAAACCATCAATTCCTCATAATTTTCTTTCAGAAGGTGTGCCAGAAGAAAAGAACTACTAGAGGCAAATAACTATTTATTTATTTCAAACTTAACATTCACAACTTTAAAAAACTCAATCTTCACAAGTCCGGAATCTGCGAAGCAAGTGAGAGAGAAAAGGTCGTTCCCCCCTTTTCTTTAAATCTGCTGACAGCTCCGCAGTCCAAAATGATGTCAAAAATGATATAAAAAATGACGTGGGAAGCCGCCACGAATGTGAATCCGTATTGATTACGCTTAAATAAATTTTGATTAATCTTCATAAAGAAATGTTACATTAATTTAAAAAAATTATAAGACATCACACTTTTGTGATACATAAAATAATAAAATAAACTATTCTACATTTATGTCTGCAGTGTATTGCTAAGTAATCAAGTATTTTTTTGAATAGTCCTTTTCATCATAATTTACATTAGTATACCTTTCCATGAATAGCAAAAATCTATTTATTAATTAAATACTTATTAAATACTTTGTGCTGAATTTAAATCAAATTGAATAAATTGTTTGGTGTTTAATTAACTTTATAAACTAAAGAACGAAAAATATGATCATTCATACAATTTCTTATAGGCATAAAGTCCTTAAATTACGTTAAATTATTTCTTGGTATTTAGCATAATTTTGTTCATCTACTTCAGATGAAGTATTCAGTTCTGGGTGCATTATCTAGGTTCCTACTTCGCAATATCAAATTTGATATTTTGTGCAGAAAAAAGTAAGACTGAATCAAGTCAACGTCTCCTGTTATCAACTAGAATGCTTCTTGAAAAGATGAAGAATGAACTTTGGAAGAATGAATGTCAATGGCCTTGGACGAGATTCGAAATTACGACTCATGGCATGATCAACGACAGTGTATTTCACAATAGTAATGAAGGATCAGCGACCGAATGTTTTTCTCATTCCAAGCGCATACTTCTTGCTGAAACAGTTGTGCGTTGAATGAGAATGAGGGGGAAATGCAGAGAAAGAAAAAAAAAAAAACATACTTGAAAGAATATTTTAAGGCTAGTCTTCTAAGAGGCATTTATTGCTATAATTTCAACTTAGGTCATACAAAATTTCTTTAAAGTGGCTTTCGCGTATTGTTAAGGAGTAGGACCAGAAATTGGAATACTTTTTTCCGGCATAAGAAGAAAAAAAAAAAGAGTATACATTCATTTTATATTCTGACTTCACTATCCTTTAGAGAAATGTAATTTTCTTTTCTCCTTTTTATCTCAATCATTCTCTATTATCTATGTAAAATGTGTTCCAGATTTCGTCTCCTATACAGATTCACTAAATGGCCTTGAAACTACACATATTCAGATTAAAAAATACCATCATTTCAGAATATTCCTTAATTTTAAGAAAACTTCGAATAATATATCATTAAGAATTCCATACGTTTTACAGTGTTGGATACCTATATTAGAATTGGGACAATTATCTACCTGAAAATATGTAAGAAGGTAGAATCAGATTCTTTGACAGTAAGCGAAGACGACATGAGTGTATTTGATTGGTGTATTGACAGAAATGTATAAAAAAAGATTTTTCTTATTGGTGTATTGACAGGAAGTAGGAAAAAGATTTGTCAATACTTCCATAAATTTATCATGCATCTATAGGGCAAAATATGAAATGAATACTTATAAATATCAAATCTTGTAATGTAGAGGAAATTATTTTTTTTTGGAATGTTTAAAATTGTGGTTAAGTTTTGTATAAAATACATTTTTTTAAATTTATAAAGTCCTGTGTTACTTTAATGCAACAAAATTGAATGGAATGTTTGTTATATGAGTTATACTGAGATCAACATATACATTATAGACGAAGCAGAATGAATAACAAATTTAAATCAATTTCTAGCTATAATTCTTCAGTTCATATTATGTATTTATGCACTTTCGAATCCCCAATTTTTGAAAGTTACCACTGTAACCAAGCAGTCATGATCTTGAGTTAATGACCGACGTTGCTCCTTTCGAGTCGTGAACTAAAATGCTGGCGTCACTAAAGGATCGGGCTGATACAATTTAAGATTTCTCAGTATAATGTCCTCACTTTGCGATGATTTTGGAGTTTGAAGATTATTGTGCCAATTCAAATGTAGTAATCGTCATTTGACTGAGATTCCAATTTCGAAGTATTGTAAACAATAGCACTCCTAATGCTTCTAATTGTGGTACAAATAAAAATTTAAACCAGACTTTATTTTACAAAGTATCGGATATTCTAAAACCTTTACAAAGTTCTGTTCCGATTAACAAGACCTAAGATGAACTTGTTACGACGAATTTATATTTTTTAGCAAACGGATCACGAAGGATAAGCATAAAAATCACAAATTCTACCTAATTATATATGATCATTGTAAATAATGTGAAAATATATTATAACAGGTCAATTGAAAAGTCCCCAGCCTGACCACATAGATGTCACTACTAGAATTAAATCCATATTTTTTTTTAGTTAGCCCTAACCCTCAAAAGATGCGTGTATAAATTTGACAGCTGTCGGGTCATTAGTTTGTGAATTATAGCATTTTGAGTGAAGCAACTTTTGTTATTGTGAAAAAAAATGGATGAAAAGGAATTTCGCGTGTTGATAAAATATTGCTTTTTGAATGGAAAAAATACAGTTGAAGCAAAAACTTGGCTTATTGCCGAGTTTCCGGACACTGCCCCAGGAAAATCAACCATCAAGGATTGGTATGCTAAGTTTAGACGTGGTGCACCGAAGACGGTGAACGCAGTGGACGCCCAAAAGAGGTTGTTACCGACGAAAACATTAAAAAAATCCACAAAATGATTTCGAATGACCGTAAATTGAAATTGAATGAAATAGCAGACACTCTAAAGATATCAACTGAACGTGTACATCATATCATTCACGAATATTTGGGTATGAGAAAGCTCTGTGAAAAGTGGGTGCCACGCAAGCTCACTTTTGACCAAAAACAACGACGAGATGATGATTCGGAGCAGTGTTTGAAGATGATCAAGCGTAATAAACCCGAGTTTTTGCGTCGAAATGTGACAATGGATGAAACATGGCTCCATCATTTCACTCCGAAGTCCAATCGACAGTCATCCGAGTGGACTGCACACGATGAACCCGCTCCAAAGCGTGGGAAAACGCAACAGTCGGCTGGCAAGGTTATGGTGTCTGTATTTTGGGATGCGCATGGAATAATTTTCATTGACTACCTTGAAAAAGGAAGGACCATCAACAGCGACTATTACATAGCGTTATTGGACCGTTTGAAGGACGAAATCGCCGAAAAACGGCCGCATTTGAAGAAAAAGAAAGTGCTGCTTCACCAAGACAATGCACCGAGTCACAAGTCAGTGAAAACGATGGCAAAAATCCATGAATTGGGCTTCGAGGTGCTTCCTCATCCACCGTATTCTCCAGATCTGGCCCCCAGCGACTATTTCCTGTTCTCAGATCTCAAAAGAATGTTCGCTGGGAAGAAATTTTCGTCGAATGAAGAGGTGATCGCCGAAACCGAGGCCTATTTTGAAGCAAAGGACAAACCGTACTACAAAAATGGTATCGAAAAGTTGGAGGATCGCTATAATCAGTGTATCACCCTTGAAGGGAATTATGTTGAATAAAAAAAAACTAATTTTGCCAGAAAAATGTGTTTTACTATGGTAGGCATGGGACTTTTCAATTGACTTGTTATGTATACTATTTTATATATACTTCCAATAAAAATAGAGTTACAAATCACCGAACTTTTTGAATTGTAAATGCTACGAGTAACTGTCTGATGTTGCATTGATCATAGGTTGAGAAATGATGAAGTCTTTTTAGAAAGCTGTTATTCATTCATAATTTTATCATTTATTTTAATTTTACAAATTATGTTAAATTGAATTTTTAATCTAATTCTACTATGCTAAACGATTTAAATAGAATATATAATATCAAAATAACATGCGTATAACCAGAACTTTTCTTCCGCATTTATTTCATGTACCTCCCCCTTTTTTTTACATTTTTTGACGTATGGACGAAAGTTAAGCCATTTACCTATGAATTATTTTATAATTTATGAATCTAGTAAATCATCAATGTTTTATATTGCAACATAAATGATGAGAAACAGTTTATATTTTGAATATTTTATCTTTTACATTTTTGTGAGTAATAAAGGATTATGAATGAAAAAAGAATGAGAATAATCTATGTTTTTGAGGTAGTGATCTTTTCATCAATGGAGAACACATAAAATACGTAACATTAATCTTTTACTTTGACGAACGGAAAGAGACACAAAATTATGAGAAATCGAAAGATAATGTAAATATGTAATCTTTATTTACACTAGAATTCTAGTAGCAAAATATCCTCATTTTAATAAAAATGGTAAATATTTTTATTTATAAAATATAGAAGCAAATACATTTATCATAAATTTATCAACCTTTGGAAGAATTGAAGATGACTCATATCAGAGGCCGTAAGAAAATAATGTTATCAATATACACGTATTAAAACTTGTTCATATATACACTGGTGTGCAAAACTTAAGCAACCGGTGTTTTTTTTGCCATAACTTCACAAGAAATCATCTGGGAAACATATAAATTCA
Source organism: Nephila pilipes (assembly GCA_019974015.1). Classification (NCBI taxonomy): domain Eukaryota; kingdom Metazoa; phylum Arthropoda; class Arachnida; order Araneae; family Nephilidae; genus Nephila; species Nephila pilipes. The sequence continues at coordinate 52,615 of BMAW01013527.1, forward strand.
GAAATAAGAGACAGCTAATTGTACTTAAGCATAGTTGCGAAATTATAGTTAAGCATAGCGTGACGAAAGCACAGTTGCGCAAAAATGAATTTAATATATTTGTTACAGAATCAAACGAAAAAAAGGCTTTATTGAACTCATAGTATCCTTATACATGACTGTCTGTAAAAGAGGAAGAACAATAAGCAAATGTCCCTTAGTCTGGGATATGCCCTCCCTTTCTACAATGGTTGCTACGCACTGTCTTTCCATAATCAACACCAGATTTTCTAGGAGTTCTTGAGGTAAGAGTGTCCATTCTTCAATCATCATTAGTTTCAGTTGTGTGTTTTCCGGAGGATGTAATAATGCCACAAGGCTTCCCCCAAAAGCATCCCACACATGTTCTATGGGATTTAAATAAGGGAAGAACACTGACCAAACAATTCGAGGGATATCTTCCATTTACAGAAGTGACTGGACATCAGCAGTCCGGTGTGGCCAGGCATTCTCATCCATAATAACAATTGAAATCAGGTAAAAATAGCACCTTGGAACAGACGCACATGGTGAAGGATCCCCTCCATATAATAGCGATATCCGTTTATAGAACCTCTGACGAAAGCGTAGAGCTCATTGTGCTAGTTCAGCATATAATTCCTCGCCATAAGCAACTCCAAAAGTACGGACTGTTTCCGTGATGTTACTGGGATGAAACCGTGTCCCGACCTCCCTCCAAATCAGCTAACGTTGAGAATCTCTTGTGGCATTAGAACGACTCTCATCCATAAAAAGGACATGACTTTATTGATGATACGTCCAGGTTCTGTGCTCCTTACACCACTCTAAACGGTACCACTGATAACTACCTTTTAAAGGGATACAGCAGGTTTCAGTACATAGGGACATAATTCGAGAGACCAACCCCCCGCTCCGCACATAGTGCACTACGGGTTTGGAGTAGGAAGGTTCTCGTGTATAAACTTATAGTCTCGCTCTGCCACAGCAAGAGTCGCATGTGCGCCTACGGGAGCATCCAAAGACACTCCCAAAGCACATTGATGCCGGGCTGGTCTTTTTACCGGGCTAGGAACCGGCTGCCCACGGTGAGGTGTAGCAGGCTCTGGGCTACTTGATGGTAATGTCCTATCTAATGCTCCGGCACCTAGACATCTTTGCAGTCTCTAACGCCAGGGGCGGGTGCCGGGGTACTTAGGTTCTTTAGAGACAAATGATGAGAAAACCTCATCGCGAACCCTTTCCCTTAGATAAAGTGGACTCACCTAAAATGGTTTCGTGTCGGCTGTATGGCCTTCACTCAACCTCGTTTATCTTTGAGGAGATTGTCTCGTTGTCTCAGGTACCTAGACATCTTTGCAGTCTTTAACACCGTAGCGGGTACCTTTGACTGTGATACTTGGAACCCGATGCCCATTTCACAGCCCTCAGCATCTTAGTGGGTCCTTTCTCACCGAGGACTCACTCCTATCATAAAATTGTCGCACCGAAGTGCGATCTAAACTAAAGAGATTGTCGCACCGAGGTGCGATCTTTACTGATTAGAGTTGGCCGTGGTCAACTCATCCACAAACTTCATTAAAGAACGAAGTATTCTAAGATTTTTGGGCTTAAGCAACGAGGCTAACCCATGCTCTGTGTCCAGCTGAGAGTACAACCTCCTGGTTCGAGGACAACTTGTGAGGTAGTGGAGCGCGTCACCGACTCCACCACACTCACAGCTGCCGTTCCCCTCGATTCCGAACCTCTGGAGGTATGCGGGAAACCTGCCATGTCCCGTCACCAGCTGCACAATCTGCTTGTCACTGACTCGGAGTTGTAACACCGGGTTGGGCAGGATCTGGTGCGTGAGCCTACCTTTGGCGTTCGAATGCCATCTCTCTTTCCACATCCTTAGACCTGAGTCCCGAAGCAACCATTTAATCAGTCTTCGAGAAGACGGCAACGGGTCCGTAACCTGCGGCAGCTCGGAAGCTCTTTTCGCTGCGTCATCCGCCAACTCATTTCCACAGATTCCTACATGGGCTTTAACCCAATGTAGGACGACTTCTCGTTCCATCTTTACCAGTCTGAGGGCTTCCTTGAGATCCTGGATCGTTGGGTGCTTATGGTCTGGATTCCCGAGGGCCTCCAGAACCGACCGAGAATCGGTGTAGATGTTAACTCTCGATGTTGTTGAGAGTTTTAAGCACCACTCGGCTGCCTTGAGCAGAGCGAGGGCCTCCGCCTGAAATACCGTGTTATGGTCCTCCAGTCGAAAGAGCACCTCGTCCGTCTTGGCGCCGTAATAACAAGCCACGAGGGCAGCCCCAACTCGATCGTTGAGGCCTGATCCATCTGTAAAGATCTCAATTCCATCCCCGTCAGGCTCCGACAGAACGTGATCGAAGTGAAGTCGTTGTGACGGGTGTACGCTCCAGATGTTAAACTGGGCTTCCACATGAAGGTTCCTCTCTCCACTGACTAAGTCGGTGGAGGGCTCCAAGTTGTTATTTAGAAGGAACTTTGAATATTCAATGCTTGCCGCAATGTCTAAGGGTAGTACTCCTGAGATTACCTGCAAGGCCACCGTGGACGCGGTCTTGTAGGCCAGGCTCATCTTAACAAGCGGTCTTCTCTGCACCACGTTAAGGAAGTTCGAGAACGTTTTTGTCCTCAAACGGTGACCCCACGCTCCATGCCCATACACTGCAAACCTTTCTATGGCGCCCAGATAGATTCGTCGGAAGATTTCTGGGTGATTACCATACAGTTTGCGTGCTATCAGTGACAGCCTGTGTGTTAGAACGTCAACTTTCGTTCTAACTTCTAAGAAATGCTGATGAAAGGTCAGTGCCTTGTCCCATAACACTCCGAGGTATTTGACGGAGGGGACTACTTTGATTTCATCCCTGCCTAGTTGGAATCTGGGAGGATCATCGTACTTAAGTCTCCGCAAGTAGGTGATCGGCATACTGGCTGACTTATCTGAGCTAAAAGTCAGCTTATGGGTGCTACCCCACTGCCTGATCTTTTCCAGCGCACTGTTGCCTCTAACTTCCAGTTCACCCTTGTTCTCACCCCAAACTACTAGGGTGAGGTCATCGGCGTAAGCCTGGATGCAACATCCTTCCCCTAGGGGAAGGTCTAGTAGAGAGTCCACTACAATATTCCAAAATAGGGGTCCGCTACAGGAACCTTGCGGGCATCCCCTGCTCATTGTGTACTCTCTATGTGCTGCTGGACTGGTGTAAAGTAACCTGCGGTTTCTCAAGTAGTCATTCACGAGCCGGAAAACGTTCATTGGGCAGTCCGCTCTGACCAGGTAATACAACACTGCCACGTACCACACACTGTCAAACGCTCCGGCGACGTCCAGCGAGATCACATTGACGCACTTCCTACCCTTAAGATGTTCTTGGATCTTAGTCCTCAAGGCATACTGTGCGAGTTCGCACGACTTCGATGGCCTGAAGCCATATTGCCTGGGATTTGTCATCGATCGCGAAGCGAGATGATAAAAGATCCTTTGGGATAGGAGTTTGTCAAGCACTTTGCTCATTGACGTGAGTAGGCATATCGGTCGATAGGCCTTCGGACTGGTCGGATCTTTATTGGGTTTGCTGAAGAGGATCAGCTGCCCTACTTTCCACTGGACAGGAAAGTGACCTATGCGCAGGCACTTGTTGTAAAGGAAGGTGAGTAGCCAGGGTGAGACCTTGTGGATCTCTCTGACTATTTCCAGATTTATGCCATCCACCCCCGGTGCCTTTCCTGATGCAAGTGAGCGAATCACCTGCATGACTTCGGTTTCAGTGAAGTCCGTGTCATCGTTGTCGCTGAGGTACTGTTGAACTGTTTCCCTCATTTGCAATTGAATGGGAGAGTCACTCCCTGGGTCATCCTGCGGGAATAACCCTGCGACGATGTTGTCGATGACACTGCGCATATTTTGTCCGGCATCGCCCTTCGAGTTGGTGACATTGCCTACCACGGAGGGTGTTGCTACTTTGTTCGCAGCTATGCGGTACGGTAACTGCCATGCTCCCTGGTTGGAGACCGTCTCACAGAACCGTTCCCAGCTGTTTCTCTTTTTTGTAAGCAGCATCCTTTTAAAGATAGCTGCCTCTCTCTGATATTGGCATTTTCGTGCAATCCTTTCAGACTGGCAAGTCGTACTGGACTGATACCTTCGTCGTAGTGCTCTAACTTTCTTCCTCTGTACAGCTAGCTCCGTGTCCCACCATGGGACTCTCCGCTTATCGGAGTTTTTCCTTTTCAGGTGCTCTTCGCATGCTTTTTGGATTGTTGTTGTTATCCTACCCACGAGGTCTTCGACCTCCCCCCGGAGATCTATTCGCGGGGGGGGTGGTTTCCAGGGCGTTTGAAAATCTTCCCACGTCCCTGGCCACCCTAGCTATGCGGCATTTAGATAGATGGTACCTAGGTACCTTCTTAGCACTTTTAGCATCGCCGATACAGTACTGGAGATAGTTGTGATCACTCGCCGTGTCCGTGATCACTGTCCAGGATTCTTTCGCATCATCGAGGGTCTGAGTTGCCACCGTTAAATCAATCCAGCTCCTCCCATTAGTTGTTTCAAATGTCGGCGGAGAGTTGGGATCGTTCCAGATAGAGAGGCAGTTACGAATGAGGAAGTCGACAAGAGCGTCTCCTTCCTTGTGGCTACGATGGTCCGTAAGCGATCGCTTCGGGCCCCACAATTCGTGATGGGTGTTAAAGTCCCCTCCTATCAGAATATCCTTGGTGTTGAATCTCTCCACCAACCGCTCCAGAGTGGCAACGATCGAGTCGCTGCCTGAGCCGGGAGGAACATAGACCGACATCACAATGAGCTCTCTCTCCTCATTTGCGATTTCAGCTACTACGATGTTCCTGGAAAGGTATCTTGCAACCACATCTAAGCGGTTGTTATTAATTGCCACGGCGGCTTTGCCGCCTTCTGCCTGTAGGATTCTCCAGCAGCGAGGTAAGCCTGCTACAGCTCCCTGGTTCAGGTACGGCTCCTGAAGTAGGTAAACGCTATATGGTTCCCTACTGATGTGCTGGAGTTCGCACGTTGCCGCTTTGGACCGAGCTAAGTTTGCCTGCAAGAAGCTCCAGCCCTTTCTCTGCACGCTGACACTACCCATTAAGCGTGCCGAGCGTGCTTTTTAGGAGCTTTGGGTTTCCCCTTTTTGCTCACTACTTTTTGCCAGCCATGCTGGTCTTTTTCCTTCCCTTTGGGTGGAGGGCGTTTTTGTTTGCACTTCACCGCCAGGTGTCCATATTTATTGCAATGGAAACACCTTTGTGGCGGGTGGTGCGGCCTGACTCTGTGGGATAGGTTTCAGTACAGTGGGTGAATAGGATATTTTTATGAAGGCTTCTGACCACAGTAAAGCGCGACACTTGTCACCCTGTTTCTGTACACAGTTGCTGAGCAATGGCACTTGCTAACTGGTCATCCAGTGCAGTTGTTCTCCTAGGTCAGCCATCACCGACCTTTATAACTACTTTACCTAGGGTTTGGAAGGCTATCCAATCGTGCTAAAATGACACTTTTCTTGATTCCAAACTCTTCAGCTACACTGATCAAACTACTCTACTCCTCTATCTTTCTGATTATTCTTCCACATGCGAAGTCGTCCTGGTGATTTCTTCTAGCCATATTTCATGAAAGAACTCACTTGCACTTGCAGCGAATGTCTTTAATTGCGCCTCCGTTCTTCCTTTAATAGTAGTCTTGAACTACTCGCCCCGGCTGCACGAGTTTTGTAAACACTCACGTCTCACATAATATTTTGTTCCTGACATTTGCATACGTATTACCTTTCAATTGAAATATGTGTTTATAGTACTGATCATAAAACCGGTTTCTGCACTTTAATGATTATCTACTTAAAATTTACACTCTCATTATCTCAAATTATTTTTCTAAATGGTTTAAGCATTTATTCCATTTATACATTTATAACAAAATACTATGCTCTTAAATGTTATTTAGATGCCGTTTTAACTAATTGCGTACGCACTCTTTTGGTTTCATATTTCATTTAAAACGGTTGATTCTACAGTACCTTTTTGACCTTTTTGAATATGAGGAAGTCACAAGGGGGCAGAATTGAATTTGCAAGTCTTACCTGTGTGATCTGTCGTTTTGCAACAGTATGACTTCACAATAAATATTTACAGGTCGTTTCGATTTGATTCCGTTTCTTAATTTCACTAAAGCTTGACAATACCCCTTACCATTGATCGTAAATCTATTGATTTGATGCATCGGAAAAAAATGAATATACAGTTCTTCTCTTATCTTCTTTCGCCCATTCCTAGCTAGACATATTAAGCTATTCTGCAAATGAACGCTCATAACTTCTTTGCGTCACGCAAGGAACAGCCGTTTAAATCTATTTTTCTGTGTTCTATAACTTTGGTGCAAAGCCCGCAGTCTTATTATTTATTGAACGAGCTTAGTTGATAATGTTAATATAATTTTCTAATTTTTATTAATCTACGCATTTTTAGCGTTTCTGATTGACTTGAATTTACTTATCCAGATTATAACAGATACACATATGTAATTAGAATAAACCGTTGTCATACATTCCATGAAGCGTACTTACAATAATTGAGGTTAAAAATAATAATATGCCTCTATTTCAGGTGATCAGATTATATTAATTCTACATTGTTAATATAAAAAATAGTTTGCGAAAATGTAACTAAATCGAATTTTATATTTAGACCTAACTTATAACCTAACTTATAACTAACTAACCTCAGCGTAATCGACTATAAGGCAGTTTTACAAAACCGTAATACAGCTTCAACTTAAATATTTTCAGCTATAGTTTGTCTTATTGGTCCAAGCTGTCTTCCATCACCTCCTCTTGCTTATCACTTTACATCTCCTCTGCTAGCCGAACAAGATTTAAAAAATATATAAAATATAGTTATTTATCAACACTTTTATCTACATACACTTCACATAATTCATATGAACTTCTTAAATGAAGTATTATCCATAGAAATGAATAAATTTCTACAAACTGGTTTAATAAAATAAGAGAAAATCTTACAAATTAGCTAAATTTTAGTAGTGAAGAACCAATCCATCAAAGTAATCAAAATATTTCGTCAAAACTTTTATTAGATACTTCAGAAAACATATATAGTTGAAGAAACATTTCCCATCTCTTTATTGAAAATCGGAATAACTTAATTCTAAATATTTATCGCTAATTCAAAGTCGAAATTTATTTTATTTCTTAAGATTCACATAAGAAAATAAGGCAATAAATGTCTGTAATTCAAAAACTAGGCTATTCATTTAATGAAATATAATTTTGCATCTGAGAAGTAACTTAAAAAAAAGCAGCAACTCTTTTTTTCCCATCAAAAAGCAAATTCAAAGCTTGTGCTACGGAAACCGTCATCAGATACCGATTAAAAACTTGTGCTTCAATGACAGTTGAAACTGTTTCACTCACATTACTGCAGAAAGAAAAATACTATTAAATGTTCAGCCACCAAACATTTTTCTCTCCAAAGTAAAAGAAATACTCTCAAAACTAATAAAACTGCTGTCAAGCGCTTGAAGAAAAAGCTTTTCAATTTTTGAAACTTTTTATTCAGCTTCTTGACTTTTGTTTTTCATTGTCAGCACCTTTCATATTATTTTAAAGTGGTTTTCATCTTGAATCGCTTCAATTATTGTAAAGAAAATAAAAGTATTTCTTGAGAATTCTACAAATAAAATCAAAGATTTTAAACTCTAGAAAACAAATTGATACTGACAAATTTAAATGTAAGGCTACGTTTTTCTTTCATTTCATTTTCGAAACAATTATATTGAAAATTCAATTTAAAAACTTTTTAAAATAAAATAAAAAATATAGCTTCCTTATACACTAAATTTTAAATTACTTATTAAATTTATTATTGCAATTTTGAGAAACTGAGACTGAAATTATGAAAAAGAAAAATGAGCTTGATAAATAATAAAAGAGCGGAAAACACATTATATCTTAGGCATTATTTAAATTTAATTTCATACAATTATGATACCTGCATGGGAAGAAAAATAAACCATTACAAAAACAGAGCTTTTATTTAAGGCATTAAAGCATAAAAATTAGAACTTGGGTTGATTCAAAGTAATTTTCACATAATTTCTTTTAGATGCAGTTGTCATGTAATTACATGGCAGAAAATAATGAAGCTTCAGTTTTATACACAGGAATCACTAGTATCTCTCTAAATTAGCCTATTGTGGGTCATAAAAGAACTGGAAGGGTCTGTATGCACTTTTATTTAATTATGTCTACATGAGGCACTAATATCCACTAAATTAACACAAATAATAGTTAGTTCAGATAATTCAACCACTATTTATTACATCCATACAATGGTGAGAACAAAATATGCTTATTATAACTTCTATAGATTTGGTCCACACACACGACCAAACATGAAATGTAGTATTATAATTGCTCTCCTATCCTTCTCATATCGTTACGAAGCATGGACGAAGCTTCTCTTCGATGTTACGCTCATAAAGGAAAAGAGTAATTAACACAGATTTCGTCAGTTACCTTGGAAGACTTAAGCAAAAATGAATGAATTATTGCTTAAACTCTAATCTTGGTGACATGGCAACTTTGGCAATAAAAGGCTGGCTTTTAAAAAATATTGGAATTTTTAAGAAATCTTGATTTGGAAAAAAAAATATGGGATTTTTTGAATTTTTCTAGAGGCATTTCATCTGTCTACCTCAGCTATAAATAATAAGAGATGCGTAGCCAGAATGAAAATATTAAAAATTGGCTGAGAGAAACAATGGTGATTGGCTGAGCTAATCTGTCTCAAAGTGGCATGACATTGGCTGGAAATCTGACGGAAACTGCTGAAATCCATACAAAGTTTTATTTTGGAGATTCGTCAGTATTGCGAACCAATAAGCTAGCTACTTAAACGTTACTATAGGTGTTGCGAATGCCATTGTAAGTGCTATTTTGTATCTGTGTTGGTAATCTACACAAGTATTGCTTTTGTTCTTGTTCTACCGATAATCTGGACAAGTGCTGTGTTTCTGGTTTCGTATTGTCCTATATATTTGTAAATAAAGCGTAATTTGCCATTATCCCCTTTATTGAAATGATTTTACATTTACAATCTCAAGATTTAGATTTTTCTACCATTATTAGTAATTAGATTCGAATCAGTAAGAAATCCAATAAACTAGATCTGATCCTTTTCCCGTTCTGGGAACATTAATTCACAACGGCGTTTTATCTATTACCTTCTTTTCCATTAGGCAGAAAGCCTCTCTTATCCGTTGAAATGATCCAAATTCTCTTTTCAAATAAAACATTACTATTAAGCTTTTCGTTTCTTATAGATGATGTAGCAGTAACCTAACTCACAACACAACTGCATTTTTGTGCTAAATTACAAAAGGCACAGTTCGTTTATTGGAAAAGGATTTGAAATAAAATAACATCATATTAAAATTCCCAATGGTTAGTTGAAGGGAAATACGTGAGTGAACTTTATCATAGATATAGAATATAGACACTCTTTTACACACACACATATATATATATATATATATATATGTATATATATATATATATATATAGCTATTATAATATTAAATAAATAATAAATAATGTGTGTGTGTGTGTGTGGATCCGGAACGCGGCTATAGAACAGACTGCGCCTCATCCTCAGTGAGTAATACTATCCGGTGGTGCGAAATTCAGTCCGATGAGAGGAAACACAGACACAATGATTGAGCTTCAGCGGTCACAGGGTGAATCTCATGTATCGCATTAGGTGGTAGAGATACCATCATAGACATTTACTACAGAAATGCATGAAGCACAACCTAGTTACATCGAAATTGTCTATATAAATGAGCTTTAGCTCTTTTTGTGTAGCATATATTGCCTATATTATATTTTTAATTTCCTGTATTTAATTTTCTGCACAGTGATTTCTGTAAATAAATTGCTAATCATTTTATAACTCAGAATATTACACACACACACACACACACACATATATATATATATATATATATATATATATATATATATATATACAGATGGAGGACAAAAAAATACAAACACCTGTGAAATATTGCAAAATCTTAATTAATAGAGGGTTGGACCCCCCCCCTTTGACTGAAGTACAGATTTAGTTAATGCGACAGGGGATAAATGCATAAAAGTCACGGACAATATTTAAAGATGTAATAAGCCATTTCTCCTGCAGAACGGTCTCTAATTCCGAAAAGTTGGATGGAAGTGGAAATTGGGAACGAAGTTTGGACTCCAAATATTCCCATAAAAAGCTCAATAGTATTCAAGTCCGGAGACTGAGGAGTCCAGGCAAGATGTTTAACTTCATCGTTGTGCTCTTCGAACCATGCTTGAACACATCTAGGAGTGTGGATAGGGGCATTGTCGTCTTGAAAAAGCGGTCGCTCTTCAGGGAATACAGTCTGAAAAAAAGCTGGACATGATCCCCTAGAATTCTTATATAGAGATTGAATTTGATTCTCCTATGCAGAATAACAAGTGGTCCTAGACCTTGAAAAGATATCGCAAACCATACCATAATTGAGCCCCCCCCCCATGCTTCACAGTCGGCAAGAGGCATTCAGAATTAAACGCTTCTCTGGGCTTTTTTCTGACTTATATTCGTCCGATTGTCTAAAATAGGGTTAATGACAATTCATCTGACCATATTACCTGTTGTCAATGCTGTGAGGACCAGCTTTTGTGATATCTGCACCATTGGCGTAGCTTGAAAGCATTAGTTGCTGTCACCCAAGGGCTTACAAATTGCCAATCAGCTAGAAATGTTCTCAGCATGAAGTTCCCTTTTGACAGTTTTTGTTGAATCGGGATCCCGGAGATGACTGTTCATTTCGATTGTTATCTCAGATAACGATTGCTTGTGCTTTCGGGCTACTGTGCGCTTCAAGACCCGTCTATTCCAATCAGCAAACTGTAACTTTCGGCTACTGCTGGGCTTTCAAGCCGTCTTCTTACCCTCTTTCGTGTACGCTTACAAAACAGCTGATACCGTACTCCTTGCAAACCCCAAAATTTTTTCTGCTTCCGTAACCGATGCTCCACTTAAACGCGCTCCAACAATCATTCATCTTTGGATCTCTGACAGTTCTGATATTTCAACTTATCACAGACAGTTCGATAGACGCATGCTACACAGGTTACTGCTGCTGACACACACACACACACACACACACACATATATATATATATATATATAGAATCCAAAAAAAATGGTGAACATGGCTCCTTTTAAATATGTCTGGGAATTTTCTGGATTCAATAAAAAAACAGATTCTTAGAAGATGACATTTAATTGTGTGTGTGTGTGCTATTGTTGTCGACGAAATGGAACAATTAATGGGCAGTCTTTAGGTTTAATAAATCCAAGTGTTTTATTAAATCATAGTCATCATACTTTAAATGATATTTAAAGCAATTTTTTTTTTTGATATTATCCCATCCATCACAACAGAACCTTCTTGGCCTTATTGGCGTAGCTCATACAGTTAGAGAAATATGGTGTAAGAGAGCCCAGAGTTAAACAATATAGCTTATATAGGGGACTTCTGAAAGGGAAAATCCCCGAAAAATTATGTTTAGTTCATGAAAAAAATTGGTTATTGAAGCAATCTCATGCTTGTGACATATAAAAATAATTCAATCTTTTTAAAAGCTGAAGAAAGGGTTTTGCTCTAAGAAATTGAAATACAAAGAAATATGATAAAATTATTTATCATATATCGGAACAAAAATAAACATCTCTATAATATGTAAATAACTAAAAAGTTGCAGACTGAGTCATTTCATTTCTATTTATTATTTCACTGTTATTTCATTCGACACTAAAGGATTTATAAAAATAAACAAAAATTTAGCAATCGAATTAGTTTATATCAAAGTAACTATTTACCTTAAATTTTTTTCTATATTTATTGAAAGCATATTTATAAATATTTTTTATATATTTCGTGGAATGGCTTCAAAATATAAAACATAATATTTATAAAAGGTTATAAATCCTTATTTTTATCTAAGAAAAACTAAATTACATTTCTTTAAAACAAAGTATATTGTTTATAAATTACATTTGCATAATTTTATCAAAGATATGTCAGATTACATCAACTTTATTGGAATTCTATATTATATTTCATAGATTCCTTTATTCTCTATCTTTTTGTTCTGGCATTATATTTCAAATTTCCCTTGGATAAAATTAAAATCGGAACACAATTTCTACAATAATTTTAATGCATCACTTTAAAAAAAATCACTAAAATAAATTTCATTTCCCGTAAAAAAAAAACGTCAATTTGTGTTTTTTCTCCAACATTAAGCTTATTTAATTTCATTTGAATAATTGCTGTCATATGAGATACTTCCACGCATAAAATAACTTATAAAGAAATATTTAAATTGCTTTCATTATTTGAGTCAAATCAAATAACGATAGAATGAAAATTCAAATGAAGCAAAAAAGAACCTTTTCAAATTGTACTGTTTTCACAATAACAAAATTTAAGCATTTAGCTTACTTTAAAAATACAATTTTAAATTTACTTCCTTTTGAATATCTTTTATCCCGATTATATTATAATTTGATTGTAAAAATGTAATAAGGTTTTATACTTTTATCTTATTTTAAAAATGTTATTTTTAAATTTAATTCCATTCGAATAACATTTCGTTACGAATATATGACAATTTGATAAGTAAAATGTATTAATGTTTGTACATTTGAACAATTTCCGTGATTTTCTTAAAAACAATATATATCTCATAAAAAGAAATGTATAGCTTTATCTAATATATATATTATTATAGCCTTCATTACAAGAACAATGAGAAAATAAAAATTTATCGAAACTAAATTATATATAATTTACAATGTTTTTTTTTTATTGAAAACTCTATTAAATTCTCGTGTAAAACAACATATCGCACGGGGTTTTTAGAAATAAGTATGTAACATTATAAAAGTGAAAAAAAAAAAAAAAAGTAAAGAAAAATTATGAGTTATTAAATTATGATTATTAAAAAAGAATTTACAATAAATTTACAAAAGTAATCAAAGACACTTTTCTTGAAAACAAGCTGGTGAAAATCTAGAGGCCAAATAATATTGATGTGTTTACATGTCTCTCTCAGTTTTAGGATCTTTTTCCCCCTAACAAATTACATGGTTAACGTTTTCCTTGCTACCAACGCTGTAATCACAGAAAGTCGTTGGAATGAAAATAATTCTGATTAGATTACTTTTGAAGTTTCCATGACCATTAAAAATCAGGTCATTTGCAATTCGTAGAAAATTGATGCGATGAAAATATTTAAATTTCAGATACAAATATCTTGGTTAAGCTCTATTTATTTCAACTGATGGATTCTTGGCTGCATCACTCCACCGTACTTTCCTTCATGACCTTCTTATAAAAGGATTTAGTGATATTAACAGCTATATGAATTTCGCTCTTGGTGGAAGTCTTTTCTACAAAATCAGCACGCTCTTTTCCAGAAACACCCGTGTCTCCACAAAATAACGATAAAGGACTGAAATGTTTTTATCTTTCAGGATTTTGAGTACTATTTCAGGTACTATTATGTTCAACTGATTATGCTTCGAGGATTTATGAATATACTTCACAGTTATCACGATAGAATTATTTTATCCATTTGATATCTTCATTCATTGGTGAATAAAAATACAGTTTAAATTACATAATTTAAATCCCTCCTACTTCGTAGTAAAAATTGCTGCAAAAGAATAAAAATACAAAACAAACAAGCCTTTTTTGTCTGAATGTGAAGTTTTCTTTTAGAAGAAGTAACATGCTAACAGTATGTTTGAACTACATTTGAAAACACATCTCCTGAACAGCTAAACGTATTCCATACTTTTCTTTTTACAGAGATAAATATATAGATATAAGAACCATTTTTTTACCATAGAAACTTCCATAACTTCATAAGTTTAGCATCGTTGTTTCACATCCCTCTCTTAGGTATACAGTCAGTAGTTAACAAAATTCAATGACTAATTTAATAGTTAAACAATGAAAGAAATCAAATTGGATTTATTCGAATGTTTGAGTGTTCAATTTTAATGTAAGAATTTTTATGGTGTTTGTCCATATTATTCGAGCTTAAGGGTTGATATTGTACTTATTTACTTATCTGGTACTGCCTAATCGGATCCAAGTCAGCACTAAAATTGTAAACTGGATCCTATTGCAATTTTGCTTACAGGAGATTACTCCACACAAACGTTGAGTAATAAAATCCTTTTCCTTCCTTTTTCTGCAAACAATCTAATTTCTTTCGCGTAAACACATGTCTCCTGTTTTTGCTCTGACCTTCAATCTCTCACTCTTTGTTACAACTCTAACACTATTAAATGTGTTGTAGTTTATAAGCGGTTTTTTTTTTATCAAACTTATTTGTTACAATTCTTTATTTCTAATCTAAATTACAAAACTCTCAGTTCATGTACTGGAAGAGGTTCTCAGATAAAATAACGTCGTAATAAATTCTTCAAAAAAGTTAGTTGAAAGGAAATAGGCAGGAAATGCCAATTATAATATTATATAAATATATTAAGTTCTACTTATTGGAATGAGATTACTTCTTGGATTGGAATGAAAAATACATGATTTTAATTCCATTTCATATCAGTCCAAAAGCTACGAAAAATTCAAAATATAAACAAACATTTAATACATTAAGCAATATAAAATTATGTAGGAAGAATAATGTGAAATAAAATAACTTCTCTTGCTTTCACCCAAAATGCTCATCTAAAAAATGGAGGATCTTCAAGTCAATCGCTTTGCTTGAAATTCCGAAGGACATGTTCAAAAACTAATCAACGCAACCTGTATATCTCAACAGCAGGGAAGGATTAGCGTTGTAATCGCTTTCTCATTTCATGCACATAATCATTTCTGAAACAATTGTGTGTGGCATCGTAATTAGAAAAGAATCAAAGTGAGCAGATAAGGAAAAAAAATCTGTTATAAAAATCTAAATTCAGTCTTCTTCTGGAGAATAATTGATATAAAAAGGAAGTACCCTAGTTATCTAAAGTGTCTTAGAATATTATTGGAAATGATGAAATCTATAATGAATGCTCTAATAATTCTAAAATTATCATGCAATTATTTTGTAAGAAGTTTTGAAATAAGAAATGTCTGTAGTGAAATCAGTCCATGTAATTTTTGAATTTTAATTCATTATGATAATACGCATAAAAATGGCTCAATTTTATGCAAAATGTATTAGTGGTATTTAATGTTTTCTGAGTACTTTATCAAAACTCCAATAAAGTTTGAACTAATTCGTTTATATTTTGATGAAACCTTTAACTGGTTGTAATCATTTTTACTATTTTGTGTCTAAAATTAAATATGCAACCAAAATTAAATTTAGATGAACAGTAAAAAAAAAAACATTTTGTTTCCTTACAAGTCCATTTGAACTTCCAGAATTATTTTTATTTAAGAGAGTACTTATATGGATTGTAATTGGTAGTTGCTGTGGCCTAGAGGTTTTGGTCGTGAATTTATGAGCGGCTTTGGTTCCGTCAGTTCGAATGTTCGAACACTGTTGCCACTAAAGACTCGTATTGTAATAGAGCTGATGCACGTTTTATCCATTGAGGTCCAAATCTCAACCATTGACGCATAGTGGAAGTTAGGAGATAGAGGTGCTAGCACAGGTGTCGCGTTCTTGTCACTTGACCTGGGTTCAAAATTATGAAGTCCGTCGCTAGTGGCCCTCGTGAGGTTTCCAGTACAAGGGTAACAATCAATCAACCAATGGATTAAAATTGTTTACTTTTTTCTTTTTTTCCTAAATTATTTTTAATTACAAATGTTTCATTCTTGATTAAGAACGATTGGATGTAGAATGGAAGTCTTATGTAAGAGGAAATGCACTTCGCTTTTAAAAAGGGTGTATAGAAAACTTGCTTCCAGTTCTTAGGACTAAGCACAATTAGTTATACAATTTTAACTTTAAGGAATCGTTGAACAAAATTACCAGTTGTCATTACCTAGTCCGGGAATAGCACAGGTAAGGATGTTTTGGATTCTTTGTCACCTTTAAAATATACTTGTTTTTATTCCTTAACGTATTAACAGAAAAATGAGGAAACACAATTCTGTAACTAAAAAATGAAAATCATTAGTTTTGGGAAACATACTTGCCTATGCTACAAATAACAAAATAAAAGAACATTTTTTTAACAAAATGGAGTTTTAAAGCTTGCGTAACATAAATTCAATCACATAACATCATCGATTAAAATATTTCATCTAGTTTAGGAATAAAATGGTTTTTTTTTTCAATCCTATCAATTCAATATATAAAAAATACAGATATAATTGTTTTTATCTACAGACATTTTATTGCAAAGATGAAAGAATTACTCTCAATATAACTTTTGATAAATGCTTTCAGACATTAAGAGAGAAAAAAGGGTTTTCAATCCTCTAAGAGCTCCAATAAGCTTTTTGATTTATCTTCAATCGTCTACACTTTTCGTGTTATTTTGAACGTTCTTTTTTTCTTGTACAGTCGTGAAAAAAATACCCATAATAATTCCGCAATTCTCATCACAACTGAACAAATTACTATTTACTACTTATTTGACAAGCTAATTACTAAAATATTTAATTAACTTCTAAAGAGTTTTAGAGCATTATAAAATCGAATTTAACAAGATTGAGTAGAAAATAGTATAAATAAGGTTTCTTCCTTGCATCTTTCAAATCAAAGCATTGGTTCCATATATTTTCAGAAAAAGCAGTTAGATTCCATCAGTAATTAAATTACTTCAAACCAAAGCATTTATACCATTTCATCCTTCAAACGAAGCCTTCAGAAATTCGCAAATAATATTTATAAACTAATTAAAGTCATTTTAAGATTCCGCCGTGGTTTAACATAAATTTCTAAATTCAGTATTTCCAGCTCTAAAAATTATTGTTTGATACAATTTCGTTTTTATATAACTATATTTAATAAATCCTATTATTCAAAATAATACTGCTTCTTAAAATGTGTAGATGTTTCTAGAAGAAAAAAAATATGTACATATTGGTGCAAAAATTTTGATATGGTTGAGAAGAAGTGCTTTTTTCTTGACAAATCTTTGAAACACTAAATAAAATTTTGGGCTCAGTATTCTTCAAATAAGTTAGAGTTCTACTAATCAAAACATTTCTCGATTACACTAAGTAGAAACACTCAGTCTAAATTGAGAGACCCAAAAGGTTTATTTTACTCAATTTTCAGGAATCACATTTTTACTTACTTAATTTGAAATATTTATCAATTTTTAAACTTATTTTAGTAAAAACATTTTCAAATATGTAAACGAAGTCAGCTTTTATTTTTCCCAATATTGTCCAAGAATAATTTTTGAATTTATTAATCTTTTAAAAGTTAAGAATGTCTCGTTCCGATTTTTTTTTGTCATTATGCGTTTTATAACTCCCTTTCGATCATAAAGTGTTTAATTTTTATTCATTCTTCCAGATTATCACAAGGAAGAACTTAAAAACGATTTATAGAATCTATGTAAACTCTTCTCCAGAATCAAAGCATTGCTACATCAGAAATCCGTTACACAAAGAAGATACAGGAAAATGGACGCATCAAACACGTATGACTAACAATTAAATGTGATTTACTAATGAAATGAAACTACGCAACTCACGTAGAAACCTAAGATGCGCTGCCATATATGAAATATAAAAGCCCCGAACAATTTCATTTGATTGAACCACTTATAATTCAAAAAAATTAACATAATGCTCCCATTATAAATTTTAGTTACGCACTTTTGTAAGATTTGTATTATGTTTCTTCATTTATCACTAAGCTCATGTTCATTCTGGGTATTTAATACAAATATTATATGCGAGAAATTTGCTAGAAATTGCGTGGTATATTTACAGCATAGAAAGAGACGGCATATCTATGTGAACCAGAAGAAAGAACCCCAAAGCAAAAATAAATTACTAAAAAGGGTAGAATAAATGTTTTATTCTGATAACAGAAAAAGATATATATTCTAAAGTTAAGAAATCAAAAGTATGATATGTCTTCTATCACGTAAAATGGCATGACGCATGTTCAGAACCAAATGTAACATTACTGTGTCTGATGCTAACACATCTATGGCCTCTCTGTGTCTTTCAAAAGCAAACTTTAGCTCAGAAACCATTTTAGGATTCTATGAATAAACTTTATTTTTAAGAGTTCCTCACAAAACCCAATCACATGGATTGGAGGAGAAGGGAAGAGAATAAGGCTGCGAGTTAATGCCTATTCCTGAGTGAACCGGATAACCCAGAGCAATACGCGATTCTGAAACTCCTCATCTAGCAGAGTAAACATATTGGAGGTGCGATGTGGTGTTGCGTCTTCGTGAAAAAAACCACATCAAATAAAATACGAGATCGCTTTCAATAACAGGGTTGAAATTATTGACCAAATCGTCATAGTAATTAGTGTTAACTAGTATCAGTTCTAACGACAAAAATTACTCCTTTTATACCTAAATTTGCACTGCGCATCAGACAATGATAAACAGTGAGTGAAGTGAATGGTCAATTTTAAAATGAGGGTGTTCTGACCCCCAAATGTTCCAATTTTGTTTGTAGTCGTAGCTATTGAGATGAAATTGATCTTCATCATCAAACCAACCTTTCATCACATCGAAGGTACTGTTGTCGATGCGGCCTACTACATCATTGACAAATCCTGTCAATGTTCAATTACCAGTTAACGCAATGGAGGGCGCACTTGGACTTTCTACGGAAAGAGCTTAAACTCTTTGACGATAATTTTCCGTAAACTTCCTAGTTTTATGCCGACTTCTTGCGTTGCTCTTCTGATCAATTTACGCGGACTTCGCACAAACACTTATCTTGTTTCTTCCACATTTTCAGGTGGAAACTGTTGCTTTTCAACCGACATTGTGGCTCAAGTTATCGCAAAAACTTCTCGTGTACTCAAAATTTTCAATTAATCGTGTAACTGTTTCGCGATCAGTGCCAGAATGCACTTTCAATTATATCGCAAATGATTTTACGACGGTATTGGGTTTTTTGTTGCATTCGTAATATGTTTTAACTTTAAAAAATATACTTAGAAATTGTATATCTTGACATTTTGGAAGAATCTACAAAGATGGAATTAATTACAGTATGCATGAAGCAAATTTAGATGTAAAAATGGCTTATTCTTAAAAATTGAATGATTTGCGTACAATGGTTTTTGAAATGTTAATTCCATATTAAGGCCTTTATTTTTGGTCATTTCTTACACTGTATATATATATATATATATATATATGGGTGTGTGTGTGTGTGTGTGTGTGAATGTAATGATTTTCCTAAATCTGATTAATCTCTTAATTTATCCTGCATTTTAGCTACCACAGTATTGCGATCGCGATATTTTGTGATCACATTCTTCTTTTTTTATTTTATAAGATCATGTGGTATCTAAAAGAGAACAGATCGGCATTTCCCATGCTCTAAAGTAAAAGGGATCTTTCCTACCTGAAAATTAGTCTCCATACCTAAAGATCCCTACAACTACTATTACAAACTGACTTGTATAATCCTTAATAAAACTTTCCTAGTGACTGAAACAGAGAAAGGATTCTGTCATTACGTTCTTAATTATTTTAGAGAGAAGACATATGTTGCCTCCACCTCTAAATTCCAGATGTATCTGCCTATCTTTCTGGTGTGAACAAAACTAAATAAGTTACTCTTAAGCTTACGCAGTCTCATTGTGCATTGCTTGCAAAGAATTGTTTGAATTCAATTTTTCCAAGTTAACTAAAAATTTTATACATATATATATATATGGGCGTGCTACGAACCTAAAATGACGTTTCCCTGCAGCGTTTCTTTTACAATGGAGGAGAGGTATTTAAAAACATTTCGTCAAATACAATAGAAAGTTTATGCAAAGACACTTTAATTTGGCAAGTATGGCGACGGATGTTCCTGATAGTGATGGAATCTTGGCAAAAACTCGAAAAGGATGAATGTTACGGATATATCCTGAATATTCCCTGTGACGTCACTTCAAGCAAGCTCATAGATAAATATTGAATAATGCGAAGACGGTCGAGTCAAACGGGAAATGAATTTGATGCAGTCGACATTGGCTGAGGAATTATTGGTAGCGTAGACGAGTGAATTTGAGAAGGCAGTTGGTATCTGTTGACGAATCTACCGAAAATTTTCGGAGTGTGTCTTGCAAATACACAATATTACTGCGGAAATTTTGTCCGAAGAATTAGTAAGTTGGTGAGGTGAACGATGCTGATATAACTGTGACTGCCATTACAAGTGTTGTTTTGTTTGCACAAACAATATGTTCCCTGTTACTGCTGTAAATCTGTCTAAGTTTTGCTATCTGCGTTCATCTTATGCAAAATATTTGTGAATAAGACTTCATTTACTATTCTCCTCTAATATATATACTAATGAAGATAAATATTCATAAGTACTATTGTAGTTGTTACCCTGATATGACATTTTGATTTTATACAAACAATAATACCTATAACTTGGTGGATTATTTTATAATAATCTGTATAATGTTGAAATAGTTTGTTAACAAAAACTTCCCATGTACTTCTCTCCAAATAATTGTTATTATTCCTTTCAAGATATGGTTTTTTTTTACATTATAATAACTTTTCTAATTCTTAAGATATATAAAATTCATATTTTACAAGCTCTGAAACTACATAAGTTATGAATTTTCGGAGCAGACTAAGTAATATGCTGCTAACAAAGAATTCAATATATAGATATCTTTCCCATTTATTTTTTAAATCAATTATAAATTCATAAAAATACTAAATGTTGTGGTAGTTTGGCTTCTAAAACAATTATTAAAGGGAAAAGAGCTTAAGGGTTTTAAAATTTATTTTCGCCAAAGATATGAAGGAGAAAAAGTAAGAGATATTTCTAACGAAATTCAGCTTCGTCTTTTTTTCGTATCAACGAGTGTGTCAATTTATATGAAATGATATGAAAGTTTTTGTTACATCATCTATTTAGATTAAGTTTCTTGAGTTCAGCGAACCAATATGCAAGTAC
This sequence comes from Nephila pilipes, assembly GCA_019974015.1. Taxonomy (NCBI): domain Eukaryota; kingdom Metazoa; phylum Arthropoda; class Arachnida; order Araneae; family Nephilidae; genus Nephila; species Nephila pilipes. The sequence goes on from BMAW01013527.1 coordinate 73,808, forward strand.
TGAACTCTAATGTAAAGTTAATTGAAAGCTATCAAGTTACCTAATATTAAACAAATCTAGAAACAAAAAAAGTTTTTTACAAAAGAGTGTTGAAATACACTTTACCAAATCTAAATATATTTCTGGGAGTGACTCAAAAAAAGTCCTCTTGTTAGGTAATTGCTTAGAATTTCTAGCCTCATGAGATATATGGCGCAAAACAAAAGCTGAAGATGACGACAATTTATCAGATGAAATAATTTAAAGTACTATCTAAGGATAGAAAATAAAATTATATGTATGAGATTAACATAATGTCATATACAAAATTAAAAGTATTTGGATGGGAGTTTCCTGAACTAAATCAATTAATCATAATATAAATTATCTAAAACTAATCTAAAATGCTTAAAACTAACAGAGTTAAAAGCCGATAATTTACATAAAATGTACCTAATAGACAGATAACCAATGTTAGGGATCGGATATCTTGCATCAGTATTGCCCAGCTACCGAATTTCTCTTTCCTTATAAGTCCAACAATATGATGCCCTTCGCGTCTCAAAAAAATCATGACCATAATTTTCCAGCTTAAGATACCTTCTTTGTCTATGAAACATATTCATCAAAAACATAACAATGTTTGATTTCCTGCTTCCTTTCTGATATACATATACAACGTTAAAACTTGATATCATTGCAGATGATAATTTGAAACAAACTGACAACTCGACATCACTGCATCTACATTTCGATTTCTCACTGAAGCGCAGCAAAATCAAAATAACTCCTGAATCAGTGTTATATTTTCTTTCGAGCTGCTTAACATTTAGGCGCATGCAACGGTAACAGCAACTTACTTTATCTATATCATGTATCATTATGTATGATTGTGATTCTTTATTAATGTCTCACTGAGGAACAACATAATGGCTACTTGCGACGGATCTCGTTAATTTGAATCTCGATCAAGTGACGCAGATGACGAACTTCAACACCACGCCAGGTTGGACGTCGACCAGATATCATCAACCCCTTTAGACGGTGGTTTTTAGTAGCTTCAGAGCTGTAACTCAAGACTCGAAGAAACACCATCCTTGCCCATCAAAACAATGCCATAAAGTACCACGTCATGTCATTATAAACAAATAATTTTGAGCCATCCTTGTATGAATATATATTAACAAACAAGCATTACAATAAAACAAAAACAATCAACTAATTTTGCATCAAGCTCAAATAGTCTTAAAACGATGTTTCAAAATTTCATGTTTGGAATACCATACATAATGGAAACAAAGATTATATTTTCAAGAATTTTTAAAATACTGAAATGTTAAGCCTTTCCTCCTTCTGTATCAATTACCTGCTTCTGTAAATGTATGTAATTGGTTTAACAACATCTGTATGTTTAAATTCTTAGATAATCCTAGAGTGTTATTAGCCTTTGTTATATGTAAGTTTTATTAATTATGCCTTAAGAATACAAATAAACAAAATACGTTGTTTACGAAATGTGAAACTCTCGAATTATATCTTGAAATCTCAGTTTCATTTAAAACCGTCAAACATGTGCAAAATGTAATTCCTTATCGGATACATTTCTTAAGAAAGATTAGTTTTTAGATAACAGGAAATCGAAATTGAATTATCTAATAAGATACATAAAACCTGTGAATTATCGTAGATTTAAACAAGATTTCATGTCGCAATACTGTAGCTGAATTAATATACATATAATATCATTTGTTAAAATTTATGTTTGAGAGTTAATACCTGTACAAGAGCATTCTTTGAAACAATCCATTAAGAGGTATGTATTGGAACGTTTATAGAATTCTTAACTGTTGATTTTATTAGTAACCTATCTCATGGAAAAATAAGAATAAACAGTATGCTCATAATTAGTAAAATGAATAGATGAAATAATGAAAAACATTATCATTCAATGAGAAAGACAAAAGAGAAATAGAAATATTCTAGATTTCAGCAGAATATTATTCAAAAGCATTTGTGCTCCAATTCATTTTAAGAGAGCTTTAGTTTCAAGATATTGATATAAAGACATAACGTATTTTATTTAACCAACAATATTTCAATGTAAGATGATTGATTGATTCTTTTATTAACCTCGCAATTAAAAGCAACACTAGAGGTATAGGCGATGGACCTCGTAATTTTGAACCTCCTTTAAGTGACGAGGAGGGTACTTAAACCGACACCTCCCTCTCCAAATTTCCACACCATGCCAACTGGAACCTCGAAAGATTTAATCTGCATTGAACTCGCTGTATGACGGGATTTTAGTGATTTTCTGCGTTCGAACCCTTGATTCGTGAAAACCTTGATGGTTGCGAAAGTCGCGCTCTTGATTACAAAATATAGATTTTTTTACATTACGTTGGTTATCACGACAACCAGCGTAATGTAAAAATGCTCTATTTTGTAATCGTAAGATTCAGTTCTTGAGATTCTTGAATGGTTACGTTAATTTGTAGTGAAACAGCATTATCTTTTCTATAAAACCTCTCCGATAACATGAAATTATTACATAAAATTATTCAAGAGAAGATGATGCTTTAGATGTTGTAAGTATAAATAGTTAACTAAAATGGACTCGCCGAAAATTAATGGTTATTTAAATATATTACCTCTTTACTCCAGGTAATAGTCTAATGTTTTACCAACAATGTCACTTATATGATATTATAACTTAACTATATGACATCACATACATTTGGCAAAATTTTGCCACGTACTTTTAAAACAAGTATATATTTTTCCATTTTCTTAGAACAATTTATGTTTTGTTTTCACTTTAATGTATTATCTTGGCAATCATTTGAAGAGTTTGATCTGATTTTACAGGATTTACTAGAGTTCTTAGTCTCTCAGATGGTTTAATCTCTCAATAGAGAAAATTGTTAAAACTGTAGATCTAACTCTTGATCTGTTATAAGTGTTCCTTCCTATTTTTTTTTATTTATTTTCAATGAAAAAATTAATTTAAAAAGAAATATATTTTATTTTAAAATTTAAAAAAAACAACAGAGGCAGTATCTTAAAATGACATAAGTTTTAAAATGTTAAATGATTGAAAATAGATAACTTCATTTAAACTACATAAAGTGTGTTTTATTATTTCTTACGACATTATTATTTCATAATCGTTAATTTTCTTGACTTTTGTAATCAATAATGTCTCACATCTCTAATTCGAAAGAATGTATCTATGTGATATTGGAGTATTCGCGATTTTCTCTTCACTAAACTCGTGGACTTTATATAATTTCGAATTGAAAAAAAAAATTACAATTTCTTATCAATCAATTTGAAACATGATTAAGTAAATTAGATAACGGTAGAAGTGTTGGTAAGTGATTTAAAGATAATGATATGTAAATAAATTAGAGTGAAAGGAAAATAATGAGAGATATAGGAAAACGAATTGTTAATAGATATTTATAGTTTGATTCGAAGATCTTTAATAAGTTTGCGAATTAAAACGAATTTTACAGTAGACGTATTGCGATAAGAATCAGTTATATTCGTTAAGTAATTGAATCCATAGCAAGTAAATTGGTACAAGCTAAGAATTTAGTATTTTATCCTCAGTTAGAATTGATTAGTTATTTTAAGATTCGAGAGAGTGCCACTTTAAATATCCTTCTTTCACTAGTAATTAAGAATTTTGTTTTCTTCTTTTACTAGTCTTTAGTTGGAGTTTAAACTTTTATTGCTTAATATATATTATTAAGATATGGCTTAAGAGCAAAGTAATGAAGAGTGGTCGTCGCACCTTTAGTTGTTATTACCCATATGCATCAGGTGCCTATTTTTCCCTACACAAGGTTTACGAAACTTATTCAAAACGCAACCTCATTAAACTGATGTCTCTTATCACTCCATACATTTACTCTACGTGAGTCCAACATCAAGACTTAGAACAAAAACAGATTTAAGGTGACGTAAACCTTGAATCGTGTTTTATTATATTTAGAAGGTGAGTTATAGCTGTTTTAAAATTACTTGATCATGAATTACTTTGATCGAAAAGGCTCTGAAAACGACATTTTTAATTACTGTAACACACAATAATACTAAGTGTCATGCATCAACGAACTGGGAATTTTATATATATATATATATATTCCAAATATTTATACATAGAATAGACTGTTCTTTAGATTTCATATTGAGTAGAAGTTTTTTTTACATAGCAATAAAGTGAAAATTACAATGACTTTTAAAGAAATTTCATTGTTCAGAACTCGAACCCCTATAGCTTCCTAATAAGGGCTACATTATCAAAATAATAGTGTATTCCTTAAATATTGTCATATTCTATATTATTCAATTTACAAAATGTCAATATATTTCTCTTAAGTAACCGTGTTTAATAGTGAGTGAGTGAAAGTAAAATTTATTGTCGCAAGAGCCAGATACGGCTATGCTGCGCCAAACAAGTTTAAACTGTGGTCTAGACGTGAAGTTGAAAAAAAAGGTAAAAATGGTTGACAAGAAGGAGGGTCGAATTTAGAGAAGGATCGCTAGGGTATCCCGGGAGTGCGTCACCCGTGTTTACCAAAGACAGTAAATCCATGGGAAAGAAAAAGATCACAAAGGTGCCTCGGGGTCATGATGTCCGTACTTACCTGAAGAAGGCAAGTCTCTGAGGTCCCCCGATATAATCCCCAGGGGCAGGGTGCCCGGCTATAAACCCAGACGCTGGGTACCCATTTTAGTCGCCTTTTACGACATGCATGAGCTACAGTGAGACTATTCTGTTATCCCCGGTCACCGTGTTTAATAGAGAGTCTCAAATTTTTCTTATATTTGAATGAAAAACTATACAACGACAAAACTTTCTTGTGTGTTCTAATTTTGAAGCGCCATAAGGTCAAAGTAATATGCATTAGTAGGCAAAATTTACACACACACACACACAAACTTTTTTTTCTATGATGCATTGTACGATGTGCTTCATCTCCGCTAAACTATGGGTATCTCATTGCATCAGATATCGGGGTGCCGGATGGGATGAAGAAATGCATGTCAAGTTCGTGACCATAATCATTAAGCTATTACTATGTTATATTTTAAGTGGTATGTAATAAAATCTAAGAATTCTATTTCATGTTTAATCATTTTTGTGTAAATACAATTTAGGATACATACATATTTCTCATAAAAGAACCAACATGAATCAGTAGCATCTTAGAATACGGGTACTAGGAGAAGCAAGGAATAAGGAAATACCGTATTTAAGACTCCTTTTTGTGAATTATATCTTTTGAAATTACTGGTAAATATTGGAACGATTGTCTCCAATATTTACTAGTAATTCTATAGAACTATAAAAGTTATTTTCTTGTCAAAAAGTTTTTTTCCCCTTTTAGTTGATTATGAACATGATTTTTTTATTCTGTTTGTATTTAAGTACTACTTAAAAAGAAGGTTAAACTATATGGTTGAAATATTTTTATGCTTCAATAAATAATTCCTATACATATTAGGATTTAAACATATTTTCTATTATTATTATTATTTAAATTTTAAGAAAATAGTTATTCATATGATCAATAGAAAATAAATAAAATTTTTAAAGCTACAACGTTCGATTATTTTTTAAATATAAATATACAATAGTAACCGTAGTATCATTAAAATAGTTGGTTCGCTATTTTTTGAGCATTTTTTGTATATACTAGAATCAGATTGCTTTTAATGTTTTGGAGTGTGTTTTTTAAATGCTTCCTATATACATACATGTCTCAAAAATTATGTCCATATTCAAATAAGAAGAAAAAATATCACATTTTTGCTAAAAAAAAGGAATTGAATTATAATAGGCAAGTCCCGTGCATTTCATGCTTTATTTCGAAAAGTGATAAGAGACGACATTTTTTATGGTTGCAGGAAAATAGAATTCACTCTGGTCGTTGATTTATTTGTCAACATATCATAAGAATAAGCCAGTCAGAAATCTAACCGATTAAGTCGTATTATTTATAATTGTGATCTAATATGTGAACAAAATAATCCCAAAGCACAAGGGGCTTTTTAAGATTGTATATATATTTTAGTTTAACAATTATTATTAAATAATCCTGTTGTTTCAATATATTTTTCCCATAACTTTTTTTAACGGCAGTATGAATATTTTTTTTTGTCCTAGAAACACATAATATTATGGAAAAACATGCTTGACCCCTATGAAACACTCTGAGACTTATCATTCTTTTCAATACCTCTAACAATTTCCTTTAATCTCATTTTACTTTGATTCAAAAAACAAATAAATTGTTAACTAATCACTTTTCCGGTTAAATCACAAGTATCACTGTAATGAACATGATTCTCCCACTCTTAAATTCATGGAAAAACTCAATCTCGAATATCAATTGACAGCTGTAATTTATTCATCAAATACGTTTATATTTCAGAAACTCTCATAGTGCACATAAAATTAAAAAAAAAAATCCTTCATATTTAATGCACCACTTCAACCGCCAATCAAAGTACATCCGTTTATCTCTCTCTATCTACAGAACTCTCAACTTCACCACAAATTTCAAGAATCAACAAAATTACATTATCTTCAAATTCTCACTCTAACAATCTGCCTGAATTCCGACATTCAAAGAGACTTCACACAATACTATACATGGGTTTTAGAGCCGCTTCTCGAAACCAGATGTCCGATCAAATCCATTATCTCTGCATCCAAATAATAAATATGTTTTGGTTTTCAATAATAAAAGTTGCTCTTTCTTAGAGATAACATTACAGGTTTCGGGTATTTAAAATCAGCAATTTTTATTTTTATTTCTGATCCTACCTGGCTCACCGTAACACACACATGTGTGTGGAGAGGAAGATTCTTAATCCACGTATATGTGTATTCATCCAATTTAAAGATTTTTGGGAGTAGTATGCATCTTTCATTAAATGGAATATCTCCATATCCGAGAAAATAAATATAAGAAAGTATATTACAACTTTTCGACACTATTTTTCGCATCACCAGTAAAATATAAAGATTTATCGATAACCATATGCTGCAGAATTTCACTATTTACAGATAAATCGATAATCCGGTTTGCTGGTTTTGCAATTCCTATTTTTAAATATGTCTACTGGGCTATCGTAGATTCTCTATTGAAACTGGCAGAGCATAAATTGATCAAAATTATTCGCAATAGCATGTTCAATTTGGAAGTAAATGTAATTCCTGAAAAAAGGTTTGTCATATCAATGTGGATAAAATGGAGAGCCTCAGTGAAGAAATCCGATGATTTCATATGCTAAAAAATTTGCATTTTAAAGAGAAGGGAACCCAAAATGAAGTATAAATACTCGTATCAAATGTAAATTATTAATAAACAATAAAAAATTGTATCGCTAATGGTTTTAAAATTATATAACTCAGTGAGGGAAATGGTACGGGAAGAGTAGAACGATATGCTAATGTATCCAAATTCTGTTTAAGAGTTCACAAAATAATAAAGAGAGAGAAAACTGTAGTTAATTGAATAATCGATAAAGCGAATAACTTTTTAATTTTCATGATATCAATAATAAAACCATTAGAAATATTATAGGAGTATTAGTATTATTTGTTAAAGTTTCATAAACATTTTAAGCATGTTTTGAGGAAATCGAAATTTCTAAGTTATTTTTCGTTTTTAAGCTTGATGTATTAGCGACCACCTTAGCAGCAAAAGCTAAATATTTTGTTACTGTAGTTAATTTAACCGAAAAATTAATGATTCATCCATCATATTGTGACTCTTTTTTATTATTTTTTATCATTAATGAATCAAAGGATGTTTAATTAAAGATAATCCATAATCAGAGTAAGCAAAATAATTTACATTTAGAAAAGTAATAGTTTTATAATAATGCATACCATGAAGACTGGATTCATTGGTTTTAATACGGTATTGGTTCTATCATAAGGGGGTATTAAAGTGGATGTTTTTGGTCCAAGGTTCATCTTAAGAAGGCTTTGACCAACTGCCACCTCTACGTGAAATATTTAAAAGAGTGCGATGGAAATTAAACGAATAATAAAATCTATCGAACGCATGTTTCCACAAATAGTTCTAAATATATTTTAAGCAAAATCATTCTTCATTGTTAGTAAATATTTCTACAATATAGCTTTGTTTTCAATACCAATTTGACTAATGCGTGATCGAATCTCAACATGTTTAGTGCACCAAGTGTAGAATCATAGTGTCTGTGTGTATTCTCCAATGCGAGGCACAAACTTCTACTTGAAAGTCTAGTTACGACAAGATTAAGGCTCCAGCCAACATGCCACAATGAATTTCAGAGTAAAATGTTAATCTTGTATAGTTCCCTACTTTTCATATTACACCATAAAAATATTCGTTTGCATTTTGGGTCCTAGGAAATTCAACTTGCATGTTGGAAGATATTTTGATGGTGATATTACATAAAATATCAAAGAAAAACAAACATTAAAGTACCATTTCCGGTAGCAGAATGCTACTTCCAGTTCTAAGATTTGACACATACTTTTATTAAAATGCTTATAACTGAAGTTCTATGAAGATAGAAACAAAATTCAAACTGTTCTAGAAAGTTTCAAATTCAAACTGTTCTAGAAAGTTTC
>BMAW01013527.1:82440-133282 GCA_019974015.1 Nephila pilipes
CAAACTGTTCTAGAAAGTTTCAAATTCAAACTGTTCTAGAAAGTTTCGAATTCAAACTATAAGAAATCCAGCGTAAATAATAGACCGTAAATAAGAAATTGCCTTTTTGATCAAAAATCGCGTTTTAAAGGTAGGCTGATACCTTAAGTCGCTATAAGTACGTTCTCATTACATTTTTTTTCCTAGCAACCCTATAAAATCTATAAGAAAGGATGCATATTGGTGCGGTTCTTGAAATCGAACAAAGAACCCCTCTCCCCCTATAGTAGGAATTTACCTAAATTTTGTAAATCTAAGCACTACAATTTTTTTTTAAAAAGTAATAGAGATAATGTTTTTTGCTAACTTTCCTATATACTGACCTTCAAATACTGAAGTACATCCAGTATTCTGCACACGTTATTAAAAAATACATGTAATGGTAAAAATTATGACATACGAAAAGTCATACTTAAATTTAATAAGTCAGTACTTTATAATTGCATCACCACTATTTTTGAATATATGGATACTTATATGTAAGTCAGTGGAAAATGCGAAATTTTGTTTTATTCTTTATTGAGCTTCTATTTTCTTTGTAAGACATTGTTGATCATTTCAAGATGTCACTTGCCTAACTCGTTAAGTGGGAAGTAGATGGGCTTCATAGGATAAGGAATATCGGGCGATTCTGTTTCTTATTATGCCTCACAGTGTAGTGTAAAGACTACACTGTCTTTTATACAATTTTAATTGCATGCGTTATTTTTGATCATTTAAGGTATTTGCATTCTTAAGAAAAAAATCAAATTTTTATGTGCCAAAAGCTAAACATTTTTAACCTTTCAATTTTTCTTTTTTTTTTTTTCAAGTATTGTATTTCAATTATATTTCGATATTCATGGGTTTTTTTTTTTATAAATTCTGTGTATGTTAAATAAATGTTTGACGCTGTATAGTAAAATTTGGCTCTTACTTCGATATATGGAAAGCATTAAGTGAAGATTTAAATTTCTAGCTATATTATTTACAATTGAAGCAACATTTAACAGCAGACGACAAAATTCTTGAATTTGACTTTTGATTTCCCATGCAATAGAAAAAAGGAAAGTCTTTCTGAACAAACTGATCTTCTCAGACGGAAAAACCTTCCATTTATCACAAAATGCAAATCATCTTAATGTTAAAAGTTGTGAAGAAGTGAAATCTCACATGAAATTGAGCAGTCACCAGAGATGCACCAAAAGCGGATGTTTTTGTGTTATACCACAAAAAAAATTGTATGGACATTTAATCTTCACTAAAAAAGCTGTAACAGGTAGCAATTGTCTGAATATGTTCTGTCCAGACTCTGTGCGTGCGACGATGATCAGATCACGTGCTACAGATTAACTAGTAATTGGAGAAAGAGCTTTCTTGGAAGTGGACGCATGTCCCACTTGCAACGGGAACTATCCCCATAATTCTAAATTTACAAATGTGTCTTGTTGAGTATCGTATTGATGCATTTAACGTGAAAGACAATATATGTTCATGTGATAATAAACTGCGAAATACCCAACAGGTCCGCCATTGGTTAATTATTACATACACCGTGACATCAGTAGTCCATCGAGGCGGAGATTTATTATGGATAAACTAAATCGCATCAAAACTGCCGTAAAAAGCAATATTACTAAAATTGAGAAATTTTTAAAAGCTAAACCAATTAGCACAAATATCTGTGAACTCGGAAGAAGATTATCGATGGTTCTTAATTTTCAAAATTAGGTGGAAGCTCTTCACGAAAAATATTATGACTTACCAGCTAGCCAAAATCTTACAGCAATTTAAACATATTTAGTAGATTATGAAACATGGATTGAAGAAATACAGGTAACCATTAAGCTTTTATTAGCTACCTTTCAAAGTTTTACCTTTAATGAATTTAAAGAATCAAAAGCTGAGAATTCTAATTATTCTAAATGTCAAATGAAGTTACAGGAAATACCTTTTCCCAACTTTAGCGGAAAATTTGACGAGTGGTATACCTTTCAAACGCTATTTTCGAATCTGATTTCTGAAAATAAACAGTTGAATGAAACTTAGAAATTGCTCTATTTACGTGCCTGTTTTAGAGGTGACTCTAAATTAATTCACTCGTCAGATCATACCGTTTCCGCTTTAACAGAAAGATATGAAAATAAAAGACTATTAGTCGATACACATCTTTTTTTTTTAATTCTTAACTATGAAAAGATTCAGAATGAATCGGCAAAGGACTTAATTGATCAGTCATTAATTGATTGTATACATAAAAACTTACGTTCTTTAAAAGTGTTAGAATCTGAACGAAATAAATTTACAGATATTCTATTAGTTAATATCATTCTATCTAAACTGTACAGAGAAACTACAAAAAAGATTAAAAAAACTTTGAAAAATATTGAAATACCTCAATTTAATGATTTAATACAAAGCATCAATAGCGCAACTAACTCTGCCAAATTCTCGAATAAAAAATCGTCATTTGTTTGTACATCTGCAAAGATTTGTAAAATGAAAAATATCGAACAAAACTATGAGTGTTATGTAAGCAACTACATACATTAAACAAAGATTTTAAATTTCAATAAATTGATGCTGCAAAGCGTTTCGAATTCGTTAAAGAACATAAGCTTTGCGTAAATTGCTTGAAAGAAGGTTATACACATATCAAATGCTTTTCTAAATACAGCTGTGCTTTTTGCTCAAAAAGGCAAAATTCTCTTCTATATCACAATACCGAAGAAATAAAACAAGTAAAACGCTGCGGAAATTTCGCAGGTGTCAGCAGAGGAAAACAGGCTAATTGTTGACTGTTCTAGAAGGGAAGGTGAAAGTGGTCCCTCTCTCAAGTTGTTGAGTAATCAGAAAAAACGAGGAAATAAATCTGTTTAATGATTACAATTCCTATAACATGAAAGATAAATTTGGCAGACGAGTAAAAGTGAGATGCATCTTAGATTGGAAGCAACGTCAATTTATTGACAAATGAATATATGAACATTGTGGGATTAGGAAAAATAAAGGTTAATGCTCCCGTATCGGGTTTGAAAGGAAAAAAAATTCCAATATGAAATATGAAGTAATTTCAAGTGTTTCCAATAAAAAAGACAGCTTCAAAATCTTATTCCAAAAATCACTGACCTAACCCCTTCGAGGCCTTTAGATGTCTTGGAAATAAAATTGCCCCATAGTTTTGAGCCTGATGATCCAACATATTTTCATCCAGGTGAAATACACGTTTTAATAGGAGTATAATTCTTTTTCAAAGTCCTTAGACAAAATGCATTTAAGGAGAATAACGAGGTTATGTTGCAATCTTCTGTATCTGGCTGTGTTCCAAAGGGCTATCTGAAACAATTTCATTTGCAAATAAATGCACATTGTATAGGAGGCAGTGAAAACTTAAGGCTATTAGATGAAAATTTAAAGCAGTTTTGAGAGCTCGAGGCATTATGTATACAAGATGATATTACCAATTCCAAGAATGATCAAGCCTTGAAAACTTTCCAAAAAACAACTCCATTTCGAGATGTCCTTGATGAAGTAGCCCTCCCCTGGAAAAGGAATTGGGAGGAATTAAGCGACAATTTTTCTATAGCTGAATAACGCTTATACAAGTTAGAGGCGAAATTTCAAAAAAAATCCCAAATCTGTTTAAAATATATAGCAATCATTGAAGAATACTTAGATAAGCAAATTACCCAGAAAGTAAAGGACATATCGAAGCCAGACAATAAATTGATATTTTATTTACTGCATTGAACCGTAATTAGAAAAGAAAGTATTACTACGAAATACAGAATTGTTTTTGATGTTAGCTCACACGAAATTCGACAAATGTCTTAAAACTAATGTCTTTAGACTGGTATGAATGTAAATCCTAACATTTTTGATTCATCGATTCACTTTCGGTTCCATAAAGTTGTTTTTCTAGCCGACATTGAAAAGGCATTTTTATATATCTCACAAGCGAAAAGAGATCGAGATGCAACAAGATTAATTTTACCGAAATATGATGCAGATGATAATAAAGATAAGGCATTATACAAGTATAAAAATTCAATCACGTTCTGTTCGGCATGAATGTAAATCTCTTTTCGCTTGCTGCTAAAATTAAAGGGCACATTGCAAATTTTTCATGGATTATTCTTTAACTATCAAAATACTTGATACATGTTAATACGTTGATGATCTCAGAGCAGGCCAGGACTCCCCCGAAGAAGCCATCTTCGAAGGGAGTCCTGGGAAGGGAGTATCTCTTGATGCAAAATTTATTATGGAAAAGGCTGGAGTAAATCTTTGAAAGTTGATAAGCAATGATCTACATTTGGCGCACAAGTATCAAGAAGAAGCGCTTAACGTACGCTCTATTTATCCAGATACATGTTTAGTCAAGGTTTTGGGATTGTCCTAAGACCCTAAAGACGATCAATTCAATCTCGATGTTAATAGTGTGCTCGAGATGGTAATCTTGCCCATAGATATTAAGCATTCCCTCTTCAAAGCTACTGGAAATTTTTTTAACTCATTGGGAATGATAATACCATTCACTATCCTAGTGAATTGCATTTTCCAAAAATTGTGGAAAATAAAGAATGCCTGGGATGAAAAACTCCCCACTGATATTCAGGCATAATCGCATCGATGGTGAAAGGAGCTTCCTGAGATCTCTAAATTAAGAATTCCATGAATTGTTGTCAATTCAATGAAGGTAGAGACTAATGACATGATTGAACTTCATAGTTTCTGTGACGCCAGTAAAAAGGCTTACTGTGTTGTTGTTTACACAAGAGTGTTTAAGAAAAATATCATTGAAGTTAGCCTGGTTGCATCCAAAAATGGAGTTGCACCTTTGAAGGAAATCATATTGCCAAGATGAGAACTTCTTGGTACCTTGTTAGCGACAGAAATAACCAACAGAATTAAAAAGAAATCGTATATTTAAAGAAACCATCAATAGATTCTACTGGACTGACTCTAAGATTGTCCTTTATTCAATTAAAGGTGCTACCGACTGCTGGGAACAGTTTGAAGCAAATCGTGTGACTGAAGTAAATGGTTTGAGTGATCAAAACTCTTGGCAACATTGTCCTGGTAGAGACAATTCAGCCGATCTATTGACTAGAGGGATTGATGCCAAATCTCTTCTAGAGAATGACAAGTGGTGGCATTTCCCACCCTTTTTAACATGTCAAGAGTTGCCTGTTGCGAATGAGGACACTAGTGTTCCCGAAAAAGACTACTTTCCTGAGTTGAAAAATAAATTGATAGACTGTAATCCTATTCAGGACATTATTTTAGTTTTAATATTGTAGCATAAATCTGATTTTCTACATTCTTTATTTGTATGACATTAGTAGCAACTTTACTAAAATTCGAAATGTCTTAGCCTATATTTTCAGGTTCATAAGGAATTTGAAAAAGAAGGACTGATAAAATAAAGGGACCTCTTGAAATTTGTGAAGTAAAGGCCGCCAGATAATTTATCATTGCGTAACACTGAAATTACATATGACCAGAAGCATTCCATCAAACTACCAACCAAAAGTAAGTTAACTAATTTAAATATAAAGTGGTTTTATGAAAGATTCCATCATGCGGATCCTCAAACTCTACTTTATATCATTCGGCATGGATATTGGCCTCGAAATGGTCTGAATGTATGTATCCAAACTTTACACAATTGTGTTCGGTGTCTTAGAGAAAACCCCAAATTATGTTCCCAAAAAATAGCAGATTTATCCAAGAAAAGAATAAATCCATATTTTGTATTTAATACCACAGGAATAGATCTTTGTAGCGTATTTCTTTTTATAAAAAATAACAATCAGCGAAACAGATTCCCCATGAACATTTATGTTGCTCTTTTCGTTTGTCGTGCAACCAAGACTATACATTTAGAGTTATGTCTAATTTAATATCAAATTCACTTATAGCCGACTTGAAACGTTTTATAGGCAGGCGCGGAAGTTATGCTAAGAATTTTTCCAATAATGATTGTAATTTGGTGCGAGCAAATAATGATTTAAAAGAATTTTACAAATTAGTTGTGCAGGATGAAAAATTAACAAACATTTTTTTCTAAATGAAAATATTGAATGGAGGTTTATTCCTCCGAGTTCTTCATATTATGGAGGCTTATGTAAAGCCGGAATCAAAACCTTTAAATAATATTTCAATCGTTTTGCAGGTGATACAAAAATGCCACATGAGTCATTTTTAACTATTATGATTCTAACTGAATCTATGGGTAATTTACGCCCTATTACGCCTTTATCGGATGATATAGATGACTCAGACATTTTAACCCCTGTTCATTTCCTAATGCGTCGCGCGTTTAATGACTTCCATTCCCGATCCATCGATTATTAACATTCAAACCAATAGATTTACGTTGTGGAAACAAATTTCAAAATTGACACAAACCTTTTGGAAATTTTGGAGTGTCAATTATTTGAACAATTTTTAAAATCGCACAAAGTGGCACTTTGAGAAACAAAATGTAAGACTTAATAACATGCACGGAGAAAAAAGAAATACTCAAAAATGAATACCTAGACGTACTCATTTTGAAATGAGTATGTTTGTATCAGATTTGAGCGTATACCTTTATCGAATGTGAACATTACAAGTATTCAAAACCAAAAAAAAAAAATGGGAAATCAGCATTCTCAAAAAATTATTACAGATATAAGGACTATAAAAGTTCCTTTTATATACTGACTACGTATTTTACAAAGTGGGTTTCAAAAACAAATATGGTTTGCTTTAATATTTCGAACTATATTTCGTATTTACCACGCTACACGCGGTAGAATACAGGAATATTAAAATTAGTATGTACGCATACTCATTTTCGCGTCTGTGTTTGTTTACATTTTTTCCCCCAGTGACTCGCTCACAACTACAGAAAGATTCTTTTAAATAAGATATAAAAATGTTGTTGAAATGTTATTGATCACGATTTTCTGATTTATGATTTTTGAAAATGATTTTCTGTGAGTAGTTATTTGTGTTTTGCAGGTGTTTTTTTGTCTGTATTCATATTACATCGTAATCGTAGCTTAGTGACTTCTTACTTTAATTTGCATTAAAATTATTTTCGGTAAAATCGAACTTTGATGGATCCCCTTGGCGATTTTTTTGAGATGGCGCCAAAGCGGGTGTTTCAAACTCGGAGCTTCATTCATCAGACATGGCCGGAATCGTGGAATCTTCAAATTAACAACAAATTACACTCGGTGAAGCCGATAATTGGAGAATGGCCTGTTTTTCCAATGCGAAGAGCCGATGTCAGACGGACTCGCCTTCGCATTGGACATACTCGTTTTACACACAAACATCTTTTGTTTGGAGAAGATGCTCCCAAGTGTCCTTCCTGTCATGTCCCTTACTCTATTCATCACATTTTAATTGACTGTCCGGTGTTTGATCATCATCGCCGGACTTTTTTTCATTCAACTGTTTTAAATCTATCTGACTTGGTGGGGGAAAACCCGCACCATAATTTATTTGCTTTTTTACGACGTATTGGTCTTTTACACCACATTTGATTTTTTAACTTTTTATCTTTTGTGAGTTATTTGTGTTTGTCTTGCGTTTTTTAAAGCTGTTACTTTTTAAATAGATTTTAACTAGTGTTTGGCGCAGCATAGCCTACTTTGGCTCTTGCGCCATTAAACCCTACAGTCACTACAAACTCGGAGCTTCCGAAAGAGAGAAAAAAAGATTGCGTCGTGCCTGGAAGGCAAATGAAGTACCAGAATGACGTTGACGTCGAATCCCCTTTTACAGATTTTATAGGGTTACCATAAACAAACCTGCATGGTAACCACATTAGCGATTTATCGCCAAAAGAAAGTTAAAGTTCGCCAGGCCCCCTCCAACTTCGATTCAACCGAATTGAATCGGAAGTTTTGTAACAAAAACTTCATAAAGTGTAAAATAATATATAAGATGAAGAAAATGATACTTGCAAATAAAGGAGCGCTTATTTATTTCCCTGAAAATTTTAATTGATACATATTTTTCTGTTTAAAATTCATTTTCGATACAACAACTGTATCGGAAAATAAATTCAAAACATACTCACTGGATTGTTTGATTCTCATATTTGATGCAGTAACAGATTCACAAATAAATACATGACACTCATTTTGCTATTCCACACTCATAATTGATACAAGATTAAATTCAGAAATGAGTATGTGAAGTTTCCATTTTGAGTACGTACAAAAATGAGTATGTGCGAGACTCAAATATGAGTATGTGCGAGACTCAAAGATGAGTATGTTGGGATAGGAACTATTTTGAGTATGTGACGTATTCAAAAGTGAGAACGTGAAGTTGCCATTCTGAGTATGTGCTTGTTACTAAAAATGAGTATGTGCGAATCTCAAATTTGAATACGTTGGGATCGGAGCCATTTTGAGTATGTGAAGTATTCAAAAGTGAGCACTTTCTACTCGATTTTGCATACCCGTTTTTCGCAGTGTGGTTCTGATGAATGAAGAAAATTTGTCCCCATTTGAATGGTTATTGGACCACGTGGAAAATACTCTTAATGGAAAGGATCGAATGATTAAGCTAGTAGATGTCAAAACTAAATACGGCATATTAAAGAGGTCTATTTCTAAATTAGGTGTTTTACCTATTGAGGCTAAGTCCTAAAGTAACAAAATTATTCTTAGCATGCGATATTTATACCTAATGTAATTAACTATTTATTTGTTAAAAAATGCTATTGTTATATTTCTATTTTCTCTATTGTAATTATGTTTAACTTACATTGTAACATTTTTGAATATTTTTTTCAATATTTCAAGGCCGCTTGGCATGTCCTGACTATGTATGCGCGTGACGGTCTGGTCAGATGCCAAAGATTAATTAGTAGTTGGAAAAAGGGCTTTCTTGGAAGCGGACGCATGTCCAGCTTGCAGTGGGAAACTATCCCCATAAATCTAAATTTACAAATGTGTTTTCTTGAGTGCCGTATAGATGTTGTTAACATGAAAGTCAATATATGCTCATGTGATAATAAACTGCGAAATACCCAACTGGTCCGTCATTGGTTAATTACTACGTACACATTAATATTTTCAAATTTTGTTACTTCCCAAATTGAGAGATAAGAGTACCAATTTTGGGTTTAAACAAGATAGAGCACTAGTCTATTGTTTTTTGTATGTATGTGTTTACTTAAAAGATTGGTACTTGCATGCATGCGCTTACTTGAAACGAGGAGCTTTGACTTCGACGAATGGTGCATGCGGGTAATAGAGATTTACCTTCAATCATATAGCCACCCAAGGTCACCGGATCTGACTTCATGTGATTACTTTTGATGTATTAAGTCAAAGATAATAATTTTTTTTGCATCATCCAGGCAGAAAATACTGCGAGAACTTAAGGAGCGCATTTGTGTAGCATTAGGAATCATTCAGAATGTCATACTACAAAAATGTGTAGAATGAACTTGATTACAGATAAGATGTTTGTCAGTTTGTCATGAAACAAAAAGGTCACAAATCGAACATTTGTAACGGAAAATAAAACTTAAAATATATTCCTTTAAATTCATATATCACTGATTGTAATTTGAGTTACATTTTCTAAATTATAAATATTGAGAATCTGGTCGTAAATTTGTGCTAAATAAATGTCTTAATAAAATGCAAAGTGTTCTTCAGAATCCAACAGTAATTTCTCTAGCTTCCAAATAATTCTTAAAAACGTTATACGCATATTAAGTACACATAATGTTCTATGTAACAGTTTATAAATTTAAAAAGTATTTAGTTCATTTAATTACATACTATATTAATATCTATGATAAAAAGTATATAATAATCTAAAAATAAACTTTCTAGCTAATAACTTAAACTTCGAAGGAATTTTTTTTAAAAAGAAACTTTACAAATTAAAATCCATGATTAATTCTAAAAATTATAAGTTCATGATTATTTTTGAGGAATTTATTAAATCCCTTTCCTAGTTATCAATAACTACAAAAAAATGCACAGTGATCTCGATAAAAGCCACTGCTGTAGCATACTTACAATTAATTATTAAAAAAAGTTATATCTCCATATCAAACACATATTTCTTTCTATACTCTATGCATGGTTATTTCTAAGGAATTCATCCATTGTTAACAAACTATTCATGTCAATAATTAAATGCATAGCAATATTCAGGTACAACTACTAATTTCGCATAATTATAATGATTATTAAAATCGTTTTCCGTATATTGAGTATATTTCTTTCGAAATATAGCATTAAATGTTAATTCTACAAAAATGTTTTAATATTTTCTTTATCTAACTGTTAATTTCTATGATAGAATGTATAGCGATCTTCGTATACAACCATTTATATATTATATTTTAATAAATCATTAAATCCAATGTCTGAATATTAAGCATATATCTGATTTTATGTAATATTAAATGTAATTCTGAAGAAATTACTCGTTTCTTAATCTATTAATAAACTTTGATAAAATGTATACTAATCTTAATGTGCAACCACTAACATTTCATACTGAAAAAAATTATAAATAATTCTTATGAATTTCATGGTTTCCTGCCTATGTAAATGCAATGCGAAAAAATAGTAAATAATTATTAATTCTTCAAAATCTTTTAGCAAAAAGTATAATATTAATGGAATCGTTTTTAAAGTAACAGTTATTTGGATACATAATCTAAAACTGTAATTAGTGAATGCAATTTTTACACAATTTAAAACAATATATATTTTATGCAATAATATTTATTCCGATCAGAACGTCATTCAAACTTTCATTTTAAATTTTATATATATATTCTGTAATATGAACTACATGCAACTTCAAAACAGTCAAAAATTACTCGTTAACTTATAATTTTAACAGTGATATGAAACAACAAATTAAATTCTAAACATTTTAGAATTTTCTGTAAGCCAGTAACTACCCTTTCTATTATTGATAAGTAGCGTCAGCCGAAAAGTAATTTAATTGGTATCGATTCAACTATCTGCGCTTTTTTGGAGAGGTACTGTTTTCAAATTCATGACAGCAATCTAAACAAAATCTGGTTATTTTGAAGCAATTTACTCTTACTAGGAAATGATTTTAATCATTCATAAACATAAGCTGATTCTTTGTTTCTTCGCTATTCGGAGTGACAAATAAATTATTTTTCATTCTCTTAAACCTCTCAGAGAATACTTCACAACAAATGGAATATTTTATTCGTATCACTGTGCTAAGGAATCCATGATTCTTGCATTGAAATTGGAGAAATACTTTTTTTTTTAAACTTGGTTGTGATTGTTTGGATGAATAATGGATTTAAAATTACAGTTGAATAGGAAAGTACAATGAAATACACAGCTAAGTCGTATCTTTATTTGCATTTTAAAAGTAAACAAAGGGATGTTTAAATAATTGGAAGATTTGTAACAATCTACTGTGAACTAGTGAATGAACCTTAGAAATTCTGTGAATTGAATACAATATCGATAAACTGCATCATAAGTCAAGTACATTATTAATAAAAAACGAACATGGTGTTTGAAATTTTCAAGGAATAAAGAGCAAAGAGCAGTTCCTATCTTCAATGAAGCATTTTAGTAGATTAGTTTGCATGTACGATATTTCATTTAAAAGTAATGCTCCTTAACTATGATTTTTTTATTCATCACCCTATTTTCAGAATTCTTGATATTCCACAAAGCTATATGTATCGTATGTAATGAAATATTCGCTGTTTGACATAGCATTCATTTCTCTCCCCACAATAGATGGAATGTATAACTTGTTGGGCAAATACGGAGGAAAGAATTCTGGTCGTTGTAGTAGACACCAGACATTACAGAGACATTTAGCTCGTCCAGAGTGCAGAAGTAATACTTTTTAAAGTTTATTTTGTCTTTTAAAAAAGATAAAAATCCCAAGTTCAAAGCTCGGTGTTGGACGAAATCGCTACTAATAAAAGGTTCAAGTAACGTAATTATTATTGTTCTGTACTTTGAAATGGATTAATGTTTATTTATAAGGTAATTACTGATCAAACCATCCCAATTCAGTGAATTATATTATTAATAAATATGTATACAAAAAAAATGATCAAATTCAGGAAATCAGTTATAAAATTAAAAGTAAAACTTAGTAACAATCTTCAAATCAACTGCAAACAACCAAATTAATACATAAATAAAAATCTAAAGCGAAAAATGAATAGTCTAAATAAAAAGAGAAATATTAATTGAAATTAAAAATTTTCAAAAAGTAAGAATTCTAAAATAAAAAGTACGATAACAAATTACCAAAGTCACATCATCAAAAATAAAGCGGAAACTTCTTAAGGATTACAAAAACAAACACAGAAAAAAATTAATTACATAATCATATAAAAATTTAACAAATTGCAAGCAAATAAACATTACTATTAACAAAATTTTAAAAATATATAAAACATTGCACAAATCTTATATGTATTTTCTCTCTCTTTCTTAACCCCTCTATTCCGTGAAAGAATTAACTGCCAAAGTAAGAAATGATCAGTTGATTTAAATGAAATAATACAAGTAAATTAATTGATTTAAATTAACCCAAAAAATATTTGCTTAAAAATTTCTTACAAAAAACTTAAGGACAAGTTATTGAGAAAATAATATTTTAAGAAATTAAAAAAAAACCAAAATTAACTGAAAAATAACATCTTTAAGAAATGAAAAATTGATCAAAAAGAAAATTAATATTAATTACCTACCCAGATTTAAATATATATATTTATTTAAAAATATTTAATAAAAATAATTTAAAAATATAACTTAAGAAGAAATGGAAAAAATGCAGAAATATGGAAACAAGAACTTCAAGAAACAGTCGAATCGAGAGTTCGAAAATTAAGGCCACTAGAGAGTAACTGTGTAAATGGTCATATGTATGTATTAAATCTGGTCGAGATCCCATGTCCTTGAATTGGCGTGGCATTGAAGTTTCGAAAGTTAGATAATTGCTCAGGAGTCATCCACGTCATTGCCAGAGATTCAAAATTATGAGGTTTGCTGACGATAGTCTTCACGTTGTTTCTCTTTTCGTTCTCTTGTGTTTCTTCTTACAATCAATTTTAGTTCTATCTGCCAGAAAGTAGAGGGAAATAACTATGCCTCAGATAAATCTAACGTAACATGAGTGTCAATATCTGTTGCTACGTCTCCCAATAAAGAACATTCGCTATGACCCTTGTGCGAATACCTATTATGGGGTCTCAGGACTCTTAACTATTTATCATTTGCAAAAAATAAAAATAAAAAAATATATGTTTGAAAACAATTTAATTTAACAGTGAAACCAAGCAGAATTTTAACACTTTTACCACATAATATTCATATATATTTACATAGAATCTTATAATTTTTATGTGTAACCAGTGGCTTTATTTATTATCTATTGGTGAGGCAACTGCCCTACGTGATTTTAACACAGAGGTCAGCTTCCTCATATAAGATTACTAGTATTGATAATCGGGGTTACATCTTGGTGTTCATCACATATATACTTTAACACCTTAGTAACAATGACAAGGTAAATCCCATCATTCCCCTTCGTAAACGTGGCCGTCCACCAAAGGTCCCACAGACTCCTGGTTCCTTGTCGGGGCGACAGCGGATCCAGAGGGGCAGACTGTAAGCAGTAGCTATATTTATTTATTGTTTATTGGTGTGGTAACTTTTAGTTGGTGCCACGATATAGAGATTTATGCGATTTCCCTCGAGGGTAAAACAAAGCGAGATGTGTGACATGATTCGGCTCCTGGAGATCTGAATGTTTGCCATCGATGGAAAACCTCTCCCAATGTTGTTGTTTTTTTGTTATATTTTTACTATAACATATGAATCTATAAATAATTTTAGTTATATAAGAGTTCTTATGTGCAGGAAATAAATTAAATTATCCTAGAGATGTGGACTATCCTGCTCCTTCGATAATTTCCAAATTCATCACATCGGGCTACTCTATATGTAATTTTAAAGAACAACCTTAATAAAACTTTACAAAAATAATGTTATTTATCAGAGAAAGTTAAGCTCTAAATTTGTACATACTTTTGAAAAAATTTGGACAAAACTTTTTTTTAAATATAATTATTCAAAAAATTATAAAATTTTAAGAAAAAAAAATAATTAAATTTCTTATATTTGTAATAAGTTATCTCTGTATATATATATATATATGTGTGTGTGTGTGTGTGTATATACATGCATATATACATGCATATATATATATACATACATATATATATATATACATATATATACATACATACATATATATATATATATATATATACATATATATATATATATATATATACATACATACACACACATACACACACACATATATATATATACACACACACATACACACACACACACACACATATATATATATAAGTGATAAAGAAACGTGTTGTGAACAGGCATTTGAAATTTTGAATTAATATGATAAATGGTTTTTCAGAAATCCTGTCCGAAAACAAATTTCTGGGCTATTACAAAAATGAAGATACATGTGAAAAATAACACAAATAGTGTAATATAAGGTTTACTTTTTTTTCTATAACTTTGAAGTTTTGGCAGCATCGTTAGCACACAAATAAAATATATTGTCACCAAAATTTTCCAAAAAAAAAAAAAAATCGGGTCAGTAAGACATATGTTTTTTTTTTCAAAGAAAATTAATATTTTAAAGTTTGAGAATCTTGAGACCTCTTAATGGTCTTAAAATAAAAGAAACCGTAACGAGTATAAATGAGTGCTGAGAATTTGAAAAATCGTTTCTGTTATAAAGATTAGATAACAAAATATAGTATTTGATTCTTATTTATATTATTTTTCCCTGTAGTTTAAGAAACAGTCAAATATAAATTATTTTACAGATTAGAAATAAGAGTTTAAGAAACTTCAGTGATTTTACTTTTTTGAGGAAATGAAAGAAATTAAAATTTGTAATATGAGTGGAATGATGAAATATTCTTACGCATTATCGCTAGAAATAATTTTTCGGAAGTATTTCTGTACAAAACCCAGCCAGAAAATCATTCAGCTCACTTGACCAGCAACTAAAAGCAGCTGAGCACTAGTGCAACAGCAATCAATACCAAACCTGCCTTTTGGAACACTAATTGAAGCTAGAAAAGCGATTCCCGCTGTAGGCGCCCTTAAATTAGTAATGTCAACGTCAAGAAAGTATTCACATAATGTAATTATTTCAAAACTATTTGCATATGGTTGTTTAACAAAATAAAATTTTAAAAAATTTAATTTGTGCTGAATGGGCGATAATGCTATTAAAAATATGAAGGGAAAAAAAATAAATAAAAGTAAAAAACGAATAAAATACTTTTCCATTGCAAAATGTAAAAATTAAGTGTAAAATAATTATATTTTTTTTTCAGATTTTACTAAAATCATTTGATTAGTCTCATATAATTTATTGAATTAAATTAAATTACCGATAAGTTATTATTATATTTTTTTACATAAATACTCGTAATAATACGTTGTAGTCTAAATTTTAAGAGCCTCTGGAATAATATACATTAAACACATCAATGCGCCATGTATTCAATTGATTAAAGACTTATTTAAAAATATTTTTACATTTTAAAATAAATTTTGCTCATCATTATTCTTTAAATAAAAGTTAATACATTTAAACCTCTTTTTCTTAATCATTCGATATCATTAAATAAAACCTAAAATATTTGGCACTAAAACATGCATTTAGTTAACCGCTCTGTATATGATGGGACTGTTGATATGAAGAAAATAATAACGCTGTAGTTTTAAATTAATTAGGTCTATCATGAAGTAGCTAAAATAATTAATTACATTAATCTTTAGTGCTCTAGTGACTTCATTTAATAAAAAATAATATCTATAATATCTTTATAAAAACTTTATCTGCATATTAAGCACGCATCTTTTCCTATACAGTCTTAAGTAAATTACGCGCTCCTATATCAATAACTATTAATAGGTATAATAAAATATACATAGTGATCTTGAGATACAAACACATATATCTCTTACTTGATAATATTGCTTAAAAACGTTATTCGTATATTAAGTATATACCCTTTTTTATATAACATTATATTAATTCAAATGTACTTCACTTCTTTAATTATATAACTATTAATGTCTATGATAAAAATTATAATGGTCTAGATATACAACCTTCCTAGACAATATTTTATACTTCGAATGAATTGTTAACAAGTTAATTTTGCAAATTAAGTATCAAATATTTATTCTAAAGAATTATCTATTCAAGATTATTTTTAAGGAATTAACTAATTTCCTTTCCTAATTATCAATAGCAACAAAAAATTGCATTGTGATCTCGAAATAAAGCGACTGTTATAGCGTACATACATTTAATTATTAAAAACATTATATTTATCTGCATATTAAGCATACATATTTCTTTCTATAGAGTAATTTCTTTTCAGTATATATATATATATATATACTTTTAATGAATTCATTCATTAAAATCTACCAATTAATATGAATGATAAAATGAATAGAAATCTTCTGATACAACAACAAATGCCACATAATTATAATGAATTATTAAAAACGTTTTATGAATATTAAGTACATATCTTTTTCTACATGTCATTAAATAATATTTCTGAAAGTTTCAAATCTTGGGTTATCAAATTATTAATATCTATGATAAAAGCTGTATCAATATTAACATGCATCCTCCAATACCCAATACTCAGAATGGATTATTAAGTAAACATATCATATTAAGATTTCATTTGTTCCTAATTAATTTTCAAATTAAATTTAATACTTCACTTATTCCCATATCTCTTAATAAATATAATAAAATTCATAGCGAATTTCAGGTGGAAAATTGATATCCATACTTACAATTTTAAAATTGAAAATAATACTTATGTCTTCCAGCCTATGTATTAAGTACAATGCGACGAAAATAATTAAATATAAATGTATTTTGCTTTTCTTAGTGGAATGTACCATATATTAATGGATTCGATTTTGAAATAATAGCTGTCTTGATATTCGATACACTATAATAATTGTTTTACAATATAAAATCAAAACATTTTACTTATTCCGATTTGATTAATATTCAAATTACGTTTTTATTATTTTTAAATGTAAAAGAAGTATGCAACTAAAGAAGAGCTTAAAATTACGCGTTAACTTATAAATTTCAAAGGAAAATCATCAATGATCTCAGATAAAAAATTTAATTCTAATTTCTTTTTAGTCAATACGATTTCTGTTATCGAGAAATCAGATCGGATACAAAATATATATTAATTAATATTGCTTCAAATGACTGAGCATTTTTCTGGTTGAAAATTGCTTTGAAATCCGTGACAGCAATCTATTCGTAAGCTGAAAAGTTTTAAAATAATTTACTCTTACAAAGACATCATATTAGTGATTTTTAAGCGGATGTAGATTGTTTATTTCTTCGTCATTCTCTGTCACGAATAAATTATTTTTTCTTTCTCACAAAAGTATCTAAGAGAATATTTAATGAATTTTGGAATATTTTGTACGAGTCACAAAGCTAAGCAATCAACTTCTCTTGCTCAAACATTTTACAAAGGCCAGTTTTTTAAGACTGTTTTTGATTGTTTGGAAAAGTAATGGATTTAAAACTGAAGCTGAATGTAGGGAAAATACAATGATATTCAGAAAAGTTATACATTTATTTGTATTTTATATATAAACAGAGAAGATGTCAAAACAATTGAAAGAAGAGTAACTCTCTACGATGAATCGGTGAATGAACCTTCTGATTTTTTGTGCATTGAATGCAATGTCGATAAATTGCGCGAAAGCTTAGATTCATTATTGTTCATAGAAAGAACGTACTGTTTGAAAGTATAACTGATTAAAAGATTGCTTTTAATTTGGATGAGATGTCGGAATATATTCATTGCATGTGCAAGATATGTTTTAAATGCATTGCCTTATTAAGCCTATTTCTTATTTAATTTTCAAATTTCTTGATGTGTCTGAAAGCTACATGCACCTTCCATGTGTTATGTTATTCATTTTTAACTACAGTTAATTTTTTCTAAGAAATTGTATCAAATTATTTCCAGTATGGCGATAATAATTCCAGTCGTTCTTGCTGATACCGGTTTATAATGAGAGTATTTATCTCGTCGTTGGAATGAGGGACTTTAAGTTTCTTTTGCACCTTTAGAAATATGTAAATGTCCCAAGTTGAAAGCTCAAGGTTATTTAGAAAGAACTACGCTCAAATATCAGAAACTGAATGACTGTCTCTGTTTCAATGTCATCTCCATGTAGGTTACAATTTTCTTAGGTTTCGAACACACCAATTACTAATAAAGACAATAAATAAATGCATATAAAATACAAATAACTTCAAGGTAACAAATAGTTATACTAAAAGTAAAATACATGGAAACCCACATCAAGATGAGGTTCGATTAACGAAGAGTCTTTGAAACAGTTGTAACTCCTAATAACCATCACAACTTCACAAAGATAAAAGAGAGTCTTGACAGAATTTCACCTTTGTTCTGATAATGAGATCAAAGTTATCATTAAAGCTTTGAGAGGAAAACAACCACTGGAATTCATATATCATGGTTAACTCGATTAACCCATCCGTTGAGCAAGTTCGTCGAAATGAATAAGAAATAATTCGAATTAAAAACCAACGTTTTTAAAAACAACGTTTTTATATGGCGGCAAAGTTTATTAAAAAAATTATTGAAATATTAGTTAAAACTGGATGCAAATATCTAAATATTGCATTGTTAGGCAAGTAAGAACAGTTCCCAAAATTTCAGAGCTCTAGCTTGCTGGGAAGTTGGTTAAATTAACGATAGAAAACTTGATGACACAGTGATACACACACAGACAGATACACACCAAGTGAAATACATAAAAACGTTAAATCTAACTAAAATTAATTAATTCATCCGGTAAATTAAATGAATGGAATGCATTTTTACCCAACCACCCTTGGCGACAAGAATTACTTAGCGATATTTTGCTAAATGTGGCTACCCTGTTCCGTTTTACGGACTTAAGGTAAACAAAAAATAAAATAATAATAATAATAATAAATAAAAACCAGCCAAGTTTGGAGCAAATTTTTGAAATCGCGCCAAGTGATTGGGCTAAACTGCATTATTAAAGAAAATATTAATTAAAACTTATCGCAAACGTCTAAATATTGCATTGTTAGGCGAGTACGAACGATTCCCAAAATTTCAAAGCTCTAGCTTGATGGGAAGTTGGTTAAATTAACGATCGAAAATTTGATGACACACACACTCACACACACACACACACACACACACCAAGTGAAATTCAGAAAAACGTTGTAATATGTCTGAAAGGGCACTCGTATTCTGTAAGTTGTGCATTTCATATGGAACATATATATCTTTAAGTTAAAAAGTAAATCAAAAATTTGGGTAACAAATAAAATAGTTATAAGCTTTAATGTTCACTGAAGTCTTGTATTTACTATCATGGAGCTCTTACATTGAACATAAATAATAACTCAAGAAGTATAAAGTACGCAATCATTGTCAAATAATTATAGAAGCAGGATCATTTTTAACAATTCGGAAAACAAGATAACAATTTCCTGAGAAAAGAAGGTACACACACACACACAAAATATATATGCGTTTTTTTATTTTTATGGAAAAAGCGTTTTGTAAACATGGAAGCCTATTGGTTCTAGTCGCACACTTACAACTAACGTCATCTTTGTTGAATCGAGGGTCAGAGCTCTAACATCACTAATCTCGCCGTGTTGGGGGGCTGATGCACGTTAAATTCAGTCTAAACCAAAATAATCTCGTTAGTGGGGTGTAGAAGTAAGAAGAGGGAAGTGCCAAATCAGGTGTCTTCCTCTTCACTTGATCGATGATCAAAATGACAAGGTCCGTCGCCAGTAACCCTCATGTTGTTTTCCAGTGCGACATTAATAAACAATCATATCATAATTGTAAAATGATTCTTAAGGCTTTCTTGATTTTGTGTGATCTACGGGCTTGTTTTTAAATTCTTCCCCCATTAGGGCAAAATAACATATAAAAAAATAATAAATTATAAGCTTCTTATTGTTAATATGAAAATTTCGTCCAACAAGAAAATCTCTTAAGAAACAAGCTTAGCGTCATTAAATGCAGTATACAATTTACTCAATTGACCGGTTTTTCTACCTTAATAGTTGAATAAACTAATGAACACCTACCCAAAGATTAGTATACTTAGAAACCCTTAATTTAAAATTAAAGGCTGTCATGTAGCAGTAACTTACATTCGTTAAATACGCCACAACATAAAATGAGTTGACAGTTCAGATACAAATTTCATTATGTAATAATGAATTATAATAACAAGTCGTATGGACTGTATTAAGAGGATCCCATCTACAGGCCATTTTGACTTCGCGAGTGTTATGTTAATACCATGAAATTTCTCCTACCATTCTCAAATCTGTATTCATTTTTATTCAAATTCAAAAGAATGTATCTAGAAGAGTAAAAAATAATGAATGTTTCTGCGGAATCATATTTTTCCTTCGGACTTTAGAAAATATTTTACCTCTGTTTTAATAACAATTTATGGATTTTCCAGTCGTTAAGAATATTTTAAAATATTTTTAAAAATCGGAGGGAAAATGTAGTTTCGCAGAAACCTTCATTATTTCTTTGCTCTTTATGATAAATTCCATTGTATTCAAATAGATAATATATTAAAGATTTGAGAAAGGTAATCGGAATTTTATAGGATAAAAATGACCTTCATGAAATCAAAATAGCCGGTAGACGGAACTTTAAGCGAGGAAAATTAAATAGGCTATGATTTTCGTTAAATTAACCTAAACAAATTGAAAATCGGATAAAAATGCCCCATTAAAAATTTAATTTTAAGAAATTGGGCTCGAAACACATCCTGAATACCAGCAAGTAATTAGCGCCTCAGACCCGAAATTGACTAGAAACGGAATTATTAAGCCTCTTCGGGCCAAGCAGACGTTAACTTAAGTAATCACCATATTTTAAATTTATTAGCAGTGGAAAACATATTTTTTTCATATTGAGAAATATGCAAATTTATTAATGTGTTTATGATACGAATATTGCACTTTATAAACATATATAGCTACGTAAGAGCAATTATTAATCAATAGCTGGATTTACTTTTGTACATCGTGTGAATAGCTTCAGATACAACTTACATAACATCATCTGCTGTATTTACAATTTTAAGGCGTCTATTAAGTATCTACTTTTACTAGATGATTCAGAGATGACATCACTGTTCTTATAAAGTCTGGAATTGTGGCAGTTGGTGTACTTATTAGTTTCCGGATACTTCAACAATCTTCCCTATTCCATATAGCTTTTTCAGAGCCTACCTGTCGTGGCTGGTTAACCTCCATGTACCAAGTTCACTCGACAGCGTGAAAATGTAATACCTGCGATACCGACATGATTGTAATCCTATGGAATGACCTGGTAACTATAGGCATGCTTAAAAATAGTTTACTGATAATTCCTGAACAACGAGAGTAGTTCAATAAGTCTTTAGACATTCCTAGAGATGGTGCTTGTAGCATCGAAAACAGTTTGTTTTTAATAAATTCCATGCCTCATTAGACAGCTGTCTAAGTCTCAGTCACTCGTATTTGTGATCATGCTACCTTTCGTAACTCAATTTTTTTTGTTAAAATGTTTAACTCAAAGATATCATTTGTCTTCAAATACAACTACATTTTGATCCATCCTCAAATTATATCGGTTTGTAAAATATTTACTGACTCACCCTCATATTAATTTTAAAAAAATTGATAATGACTGTGATAATGATTATAAATAAAGATAATGAAGATTATAACTATAATAATATAGCCTGAGCTCTGACAGTTATAATTATTTACAGTTATAATTCTTCAAGATTTAAGTGCAAATAATTATATATATTTATGTTATACATATCATAATAGAATGCAAAATATTTGTCAGTACAATATAGATAAAAAAAATTGGCTGTTTTAGACACATTTTGTTTATATTTTTTTATTATCCTATGGAGAGTACATTTATTGTATTTAGAATACTATATTCTGCTTCTTGATTTTCCTTCTGTCAATGATTCCGAGTTTCTGAAGTCAAATTTCATTAAATTATTCAAAATGAATGTCAAGAATACCATTCAGTTCTAGTAAACAAGAGCTCTATTAGAAGTATTCGAAATTAGAGTTATAAAGAATATTATAGGAAATATATGATCAATTGATTTTATGCTCAGAGTAGAAGATTATATATTTTATGGCACTACAATTCAAGATGACTGGGTGCAACTGTAGAAGACCCTTACAGTGCTTGAAACTAATATAGAAACTTCTAGTTTCTTGCATCGTGTTACAGACATATTGTTGAGTTAACGAAAGTAGTGAAAACTAGTATATGAAAATATTTCAAGTAAGAGAAAAATAATATTTATTACCCTGCGAGTAATAGAAAGGGCTTTCACATTTCCATATGATTGATATTCACAAAATTAATGAAATACTGTGTGCACACCATATGCTTCTAAGCTAATTGTCTCATATAATAAGTTTCTTGCTCTTCAGCAGAAGTTTAAAAATTACATGCTCCTCATGTCAGATGGAATTGTTAGGGTAGTTTGGTGCTCCAATTATGTTGATCCATGTATTAAACGGCTTCAAACAAATGTTACGTTGATTAAGATGTTTATTTTTATTTAGCAGTAATTTCCTTCTTGATCGTACTTTCATTAATGCCTTGCTGAGATGCCATACTCATTTTGCATCAAGACGCCACTATCGACGAGATCTGGATTTATACTTATTCAATAGGAACTCAGCAACAAGAACAAAACAGCATTGGTTTGACTACGATGAATCTACTATAAAGGTAAAGATGGTCTCATCTGCCGGAAAAGTGATGTGAATATTCTTTCAGATAATAAGGGCGTACCGTTCACGTACTTCTCAGAAAAAGAAAATTAAAGCTTGGCAATTCTGCAATTAGTTATCCCTGTATACTTCCCTTACTAACAAGGGTACTTTTGAAACAATCTTTTTTTTTGAACATTCTGGAAAATTATATTTTAATATTGCTATTGATGAAATCTAACACTGGTCGCGACATATGGCTTTAAATATTTTAGAAAATTATCATGACAATAATCCTACAATGTTACTCATATTTTTACCATTTGTAAGAGAACATTTTACATTATGATATGCTAGTAACGATAAATAACTTGATAGTTTTGTCATAAGACTTGATAAAAACTGAAGAAAAATCAAACAAATAATTCAGAAACTTTGTTCAATATTGTGTGCGCAGTATGAATTCTATTTCAAGTAGTTTGTTTTTAACATCGCACTCAGAAGCAGCACTAGAAATATTGGAGATAGACCTCGCAATTCTGACTCTCGGTCAAGTGACGAGGACTTAGACTGAGATCGCTGCTCCGTGTCTAAAATTTCTTACCGTCCTACCGGGAGGATTTGGAGCCTTGAAACACTTAACGTGCGTCTGCATAACTATGCGATGGGTTTTTGGTGGGGTATTACGACAGAAATCTATGATTCGAAGAAAATAACGGCTGCCACGAGTTCTATACATTGAGAAATTGGATACCATAACCAATGTAGTGAATTAATGATTAAAGTGAAACTATTTAGTATTACATATTCGTGAGAATACCAAATATAAGACAATAGAAGAATAAACAAATTGAAGTGTAAAAATAGAAATTAATATTTAGGATATTTCTAAAAAACATTTTATAAAAAAAAAATTATCATTTGTCTTATTTCGAAAAAGTACACAATGAGTTTTAAACAAAATAATGATAAATAAGTTTTACAATTTCTTTATAGGACTAAACCAGGCAGCAAACTTTTATAAATTTTGCAGATAATTATTTTATTTAGGTACTAAAAATGCATATATAGCACTATACCATTACAATTATGTCTAAATCGTCAGTCAAAATGTATTCGTATTTGTTTTAGATATTACGAGTTTCAAGAGCTAAGATTTCTTAAAACCTAGATCAGAAAATTTATTAAAATTAACAGGACAAAATTGCAATAAAATTAAATCATGAAATATAAGAATAAAATAGAAATATCTATATATATATATATGAATATCAAACTACATTTATCATTTTAAAAGTATGAATTACAATAAGAACACACGCTTGCGAATATACACTTTATAACAAAAAAAAGGATGCACCAAGAAGGAGTGGCCCCATTGTAATGAAATTTCGTATACAAAGACATTTGGACGGAACATGCGATTGATTAAAAATTGGTGTTCAATGAATTAATAGCGGGAGGTACAGCACATCGACAAGTGTATATAAAATGCAATTCTCGATCTGATGGTCAAATTTTCTGTAGCATTGTGACTTAGGATACCTTTCAAAAACTGAAAAAATGCCACGCCGCAGGTTTCGAGCACATTATGAACAACTGTCACAGTTTGAAAAAGATCGTATCATTGGTTTGAAAGAGGCAGGTTGGGCAAATGGGAGAATCGCTCATCATATGTGTTGTGCGATGCTACGATTAGAAGATGCTGGCAAGAATATTTGGTCAATGGTAGATTTCAGCGTCAAGATGGTAGCGGTCGACCTAGGGCCACAGCAGATCGAGGGGACTAAGTGATTTTCAGATCAGCTGTCTCAGTGCCTGATTCATCGTTATCAACCATCAGACATGCGACCCGCATACGAGTGCCCACAATGACCATTCACAGACGGATGATGAAGAAAAATTTACGCTCTTGCCGACCGTTAAGCCACCTGCCACTCACGCCTGCACACTGTCGAGCCATATTACAGTGGTGCTTGGAAGGATGCTATAGGACGTATAATGTTTACGACGTATAATGTTTAGGGAGGACTCCTGCTTCCATCTGTGTCCGGGCGATCATCGAAGATCGTGTCTGGAGACGCCGAGGGCATTGTGCCGTTCCTGTTTTCACTATTGCACGTCTTACAGGTCCTCAACCAAGAGTTATGGTCTGGGATGTCATTTCCCTTGATAGCCGGACCGCTTTCGAGGTCATTAGAGGCACACTTACAGCACAGTGGTACGTCAAAGACATTCTGAGATCTGTTTTGCTACCTTTCCTTTTGCATTACCCTGGCCATATTTTCCAGCAAAATAATCCCATACCACATACCGCACGTGTTGTTATGAACTGTCTTACAGCTTGTCAAACACATCCTTGGCTAGCCATATCTCTCTTTATTCCAGCATGTCTGGGATATGATGGGAAGGCGACTTCATCTACCAGGGAATGTTGATGACCTAGCCCGATAAATGGAACAAATTTGGCAAGAAATATCGCAGGAGACCACCAGGGAGCTTTATCACTCTATGCCTCGTCTTGCAGCAGCTTTCATGCAGGCTAGAGGTGAGTCAACACCTTATTGAGCTAATTACTCTGTAACTATGTAACTCTGAAATAAATCATTTAAATTTTCTGAAATTTTAATCATTTCCTATTTTGTACATAATTTTCCTATCCGCCATTTTTTTTTCTTTATCGTCTATAGACAACTCCTTGGAGCTTCAGTTTTTTTTTATTTAAAAGTGTATAAACAAATATTTATGAGAAACCCTTTTTATAATCCATATTTATTACTGTTATAGATGATACACTGGAGACTGTCAGAAAGTAAGGGGTAAGATAATACTGAAAAAAAAAATTAGTTAATAACAAACTACAATCCAGTAGAAGAACAAAATCATCAATTTTAAACTATGAAGTTTTACTCATTGCTATGGATATACGAATAATCGTGGAACATAAATTTAATGAAGTATTGAAAAAATTTTACATCGTTGTAAAGAAAAGAAACTGAAAAACCGGTGGGAGTTCGAATAGTTTTGGATGCGAAAAACGAATACAAAATGTTTTATTTGAGAAAATAAATGGCAAATGGAATATAAGCAGCTTTTGGATTATTTATATAGTGAAATCGAAGCGGAGAGAAATGAAACATTGCTGTATTTGCTTGAATTATTGAGATAATTTTCTCTAATATCTTTAATTTATTCATGCCTTTTGTCTTGCCTCATCTGGAAGAAATTGTAGAGTTTGTTTTTAATCTGTATGCAAAGAGAAATGGAACGGAAATAATGAATTACAAATAAAGATTTGTATGTGTACAGAAATAGAACTCATTAATATTTCTCTCAATTTCACGAAAAGATTTATTAAGATAGAAAGACTTACACTTTATTATATAAATTACGCAGAACATGTAAATAGCTTGTAGTTGGGAAAAAGATAATTCAGCTTGAAGAAAAGTGACATCAAATGTATCTAAAATTTATCGCTTTACTCCTTTAAATAAATGACGTAATTTTACTATGAAACTTATCGTTATATTAATTTTAATAAGATAAAAAGATGCAGATAATTAGTATAAATTAGAGACAGAGTTACGTGAAAATGAAAATAAAAATGGAATATCTCGAAGAAACTTCAAAAGGAGTAGCGAGAGCATCAGCTAGAAATAGCTATCTCACGAAACATCAGGTGTCACTGTGATCTAGATGTTTGTAAAATGTGAAAATAAATATTTGTTGGATGACAAGAATGAGAGTCGAAACTAGAATAGGATCACTAGTGTAGCCCGAGTGCATGTCACCCGTTTTTTCGAAACACAGTAAACTCCATAGAATGAGAAAGATCACTTAAGTACATGGGAACGTGATTCCCTTATTTATCCCTAGAAGAGAAATTCATAGAAAGTCTAGAAGGAGTAGAGTGCATCTATATGATTCGGTGTCACATAGCAAATATTTGTCGAAAATCCAATCTACAGGGAGGGGTTCCGAGCTGTCGCAAAAGGAAGCTTTATTTCGCAACTATAGCTTTAGCTCCGCGTTTGAGGAGACTGATTCCTCAAACGCGGAGCTAAAGCTATAGCTTCCAAATAAAGTGGAGGCATTATCGAAAATTTGAAAAGGTGAGAGAATATATATATATATATATAACGTCACTAAAACGTTATTTGTGTAAGCCAGATGGCATGGTTTCTTAAAAAGAAATGAATGTTAGCGGAACGTACATCAACGGGTAATCTATGGTTTCCATTGAAATAAATGACTAGGGAGATTAATGATTAGTATTTTGCATATTTTGACCACCAGATAGTGCCTACGCTTTCCTAATAAACAATACTTTAACCAATTTGCATATGACGCTTTACAGTGTATTGGCTTAAAATTGGAGGTCCAACTTTCTTTTATCAACTCTTTTGTATATAGTACAGATGTAAAAAGAACTTGTTTATATTGTGCTGTGGATACATAAGGAAATAAAATGTATTATTTAAAAAAATTCCAACTCATTTCTAGAAACTTTTTTAATAATTAAAATGTGAAACTCATACTTCTCAATAGTAAGATAATTTTTTCATTATTTTAAAAAAAGTATTTTTAGCTAAATATATTGAGTCCAAACATTGTATTTATTGCATGACAGCATAGGAATTCTATTTTTCATACCGCAGAAAAATATAACAATCAGTAACTCGTTAACTGTTCAGTCCAGCTTTGTGATTTAGCGATAATGTTGTAAGATTTACTAGTAATGTATTAAGATTTAACAGTAATGTTTTAAGATAACACACACTGCAAAAACACATTTTGTTCGGATACATAAATTTTAAATAATAAAAGAGTGAAATATTTCAAATTACTAAAAAATAAAATAATTTGAACAATATGCATGTTTCTTGTTTCATCTAAAGTATTTAAATTCTTAAACGTAGATTAATCATAAACCATAGACAAAAAACGATGTTTACGAAAATAAATATCTTAAGGAAATAATACAAAATATATAAATTAAAAATTTATATTATATTATTTAGCTTTGGAAAATGATCTATAATAAACTACATCTCTACTACCGACATTTCTAAAAATCCCATGATGATATAAGAATAAGTAGTGAAAATCAATCTTTTGCGCAAAACGATTGATTGTTTTCATCAGATAGTAGAAACATATGGTCCAAATACAACGTTATTGATTGAGTGTTTAAAGTCTTCCTAAGATATAACACGAGGGCTATTGGGAAGGAATTTGAGTCTTGATCAAGTGATGAGGGAGATAGTTGAATTGGCATTTCCTTCTCTAAACTTCCGCTCAACAGCTACGAAAGGCTTTGGAGCTTTGACATATTCAGAGTTCATCAGCCCCGATAAACGGTGATTCTTCAGGGGCTTTTAGGCTCGACCAACTACGACAGAAACGCCGGTTGCGAGTTTGTGACCTTGACCTCTACACTACCACCAATTAAGACTGACAAGCCCGTAGCTGAGATCGATGGCACCTTTTCATTAGAAATTGATATGCATGTAATCATTCTATCTAAATGCTCAAAATGTTCCGTTTTTGCATTAGTTTAACGGTGTTTATTGCTTTAGACTATATTTGCGTGATATAACTATCCAAGTCCCAAAGCCAGAGCACTATTTTATGTAGAAAGCCTTTCCTCATATAACTGTCTATTTGCATGATGGTTACATTGTAACGCCTCCCTGTTATTCAACTCTATTTGGACATTATTTACAGTTCAATAATTCTTAAATGAAAGTTAGAAATTTACGTTAAAAATCGAAATTGTCAGAATTAAGTCAAAACTTTTATTTTTATAAAGTTACGAATTATGCAATATTTGCTCTTTCTATTGATGTATTAACTACCAAAGCAATTTAAATCTAGTTCAAAACGTTGAAAACCTTCCTGCTTGAAAAAGAAGCTATTTGCTTGGTTCGACCGTAATTAATAACAAAACTGTTGGTTCGAGTGGGTATACCAACATCCATCCATTCATTTTAAAAGTTTTGTCCATGCAAATGGTTTCGAAATCGTGGCGCTTGAGTCAATTTTGAGAGATCTTCGGTTTTCAAGTTTCTCGTCAGAGTTTTTGCATGAATCTAGAAATTTCACCAAACGATACTATAGCAGGTGTAGTACCATTATAAAGTTATCACCGTCTTCTACAAGAGATTGTTTCTGACTTTGTAGATTGGTGTTTCTTTAAGCTGATATGCATTGATTGATATAACCGTTTGATTAATTTATTACTTTTTCCCAACTAATCGAAGCATATTCTGTCCTTATAATTATTTACCAAACCTTACCACGAACCTTTGGTGGTATAAACAGAGTTCCGTTATATGGCGCATCTGAATTTGTGTGTCAAAACACTGCCGCAAGGTTTCCACATTTTGGCCTCCCTGCTTAGAATATAAACCAGTTGTCGGCAAAGTGAATTTGGGGTCGAACTAGGGGGTCAATAAAAGGATACCACTGCTATTCAATCGCAAATTTACGTTCAGCAACGCAATATGTACAATTTTCGTTTGGAATGCCATTTGTAATTACAATATAAGTAAAATTTTTATAATAGATTATAGCTTATATAATTTCTCATTCCTGTATATTTTTTTAAAAAAAATATTCATCTTTTTCTACCATTTAAAGTATGCATGTTTAGTAAGGATTCTCATTCTTAGACTGGTGACAAATGAATCTTGCTCCGTTTTACTACGAGGTGGTCCAAATTAGAGAACAACCTCTTGAATCATGACGATATGATACACTTTGCGATGAAAATAATGAACAATCAAACCAATTATTATTACACTCCGAAATACGATAGTTATCAAGAGGTGCATGTTTACAAAAAACTTGTTGAATTGTTTAAACAGTTACAGAATTTCTTACTGAAATTAATCCAGCCTTGAGTGATGAATTTCAAAATATAAAAACAATATTTCTTATTTGGCTAATTTATTTGCAGAGTTCAATGATATTCAAACACGTTACCAAAGGGGAAAAAAATGTTACATTAATTCAAACACGAATAATTATTTTAAGCTTTCAAGTTAAAGTACACAAGTTTAAATTTTCATTGTTACGTGAAGATTTTCAATTCTTT
The DNA here is from genome assembly GCA_019974015.1 of Nephila pilipes. Lineage (NCBI taxonomy): Eukaryota > Metazoa > Arthropoda > Arachnida > Araneae > Nephilidae > Nephila > Nephila pilipes. The sequence goes on from BMAW01013527.1 coordinate 112,523, forward strand.
TGAAATTTACCACAATTGTATATAACATACATAGAATTGGAAACACAGAAAAATCATCTCCAAAAATTAAGCGATGATTTTGAATTACGCTTTGGAAGTATTGAAAATATAGATATCCCAGGATGGATTATCGGGACCACTTTCTACTCAAGTTGAAAATAACGACAGTCATTTGTAAGAGGAAGTCAATGAATCATTAGTTGATCTTGAAGCAAAGATGCTTTTTAATAATTTAAATCTTAGTCAATTTTATATAAATATTGCGCAAAAATATCCAAAACTTGTAATACGGCATTTCCCTTTATAATTGCATTCCCAAGCCCATGTATGGTTGGATATGGCTTCAGTCATCTCAATTCTATTTTAACTAAGAGAAGAAATAAAAGGAAAATGAAGCCCATCCTTCTTATTGATTTATATAAAAATTTAATTTTGTCTCAATAAAAAGACAAAAAAAAATTAACTGTCCCTTAAATGATTTAATTTATTAATAACTGTTAAGCTGTCCTCTTCTTTTTTATCATTTTTATAGTGATGGTCAATAAGGGAATCTTAAAATTTTTGGGGGTCGATGATCAAAACAGTTTGGCAATCATTGGTCTAAGCAGCCCATCAGTTGTTTATTTAAGTTTCCTCACGTCAGATACGACTACTCGCTACTGGTTACCATTCTCTAACTTCTAGTTTCCAATTTTTTACTTCTAAAACTCCAGTTTCCTCTGCATAAATTTGGCAACGCTTATATGTATACATTCCTTCTCTACTCAATTCAACATATTGCTTTAATTCATCAAATTTGCTTAGACCACGCTTTGTTTTATTGAGACGAGGTTTTATTTTAGAGCAATTTAATTATTAAAACATTTCTATGATTCTTTAAACTGTTACACCACGTAACAATACATTTTATAAAAATAGCTTCAAGGTAGTCCACTATTGAAGAAATTTTGCTTATAATATGTTTCGAAAAACATACTCAAACTCTTATAATTGTTTTTAAATATCTATTATAACTCTTCTTCCTAAATATGGACGACACTACATACTTTTTACTCTCTTTTATGAATATTTACTTCTTTTTGAAACCACAATTGATGTCATATTAATATATATTTTATATATTTGCATTTATTCCCTTACATGTAATATTAAGGCAGTGGTTCCCTTTGTGACGTCAATCTTCCATTATTTAATTCTAATTACATCTCTAATTTTAATTAAATAGTTAATAAATATTTGACTTCAATTTAGGATACGAACAAGTTAAAATACTTTATTTATTACTTCAGAATAGATAAGGTTGATCTCTCAGGAATCCCAAATTATTCGACAATGTTAAATTTTTATTTAAAAGTGAAGTCTTAGCTTACCAAATCACTTGTTCTGATTTCAACGTTTCTCACTAACAGAAAATTCACATTCAAGAATTAGACCAGGAATAAATTCATTCTAAAAGATTAATTAAGATATTTCAAGCCAATTTACTGATAACTAAAAGTTTTTAGTTATCCTCTATCTCCTTTTCAGTTATATTTTATTTATACATCCTTATTTATATTTCAGTTCACTTCACTTCTATATTTATCTCATCAAAATGATCTTGATTCATTTTGGTTGAGAAGAAATTATAATATTATGCATTTCAAATTTCTATAAAGTCCCTAAGATTAGTATAGAGACAATCGCAAATAGCCCAACATCACACAATTGCAAACTTTATTCGTTGCGATTCAGATATAAGTATTAAGTGGAAACTCATAAAACATCCATTAAAAGTAAGAATTTAAAAATATATATATTAATTGGCTTAGATATGATTGATGAGTGTTTACCCTATGGTTCTGATTAAAGTAACCGCGTGACAATTTCAACCAAAATGTTTGGAGTTGAACATAATTCATCGATAGAATATCATCAACCGATTTATCACTCTAAGCCTCCATGTCCTCTTGCTAGCCACCATCTTCCAATAATCACGGCCGGTATCTGATCCATTCTTCATTAATCACGAAGTACTCGTCTCCGCTCCCCCTGCATCCACAGAAGATAAATCTGTCTCTTCTCATATTTCAATAAGGTGCCACTGATTCTTAAGATGTAACATGATAAAGTCTGGCTGTATAATTGATTGCTTACAAAGTATATATAGTTCAGAGTTTTCACATTCTTAAAACAAGAAAGTCTTGATATAGCGTCAGGCAAAATTTTAAACAAGATTATGTTGTTCAATAACCTAACATATTCAATATTAAATTTGAAGCTCCTGAAAATACTAACAATAAATTTTTGAACTAATGAGGAACATCCGATCAAAAAGTCTCATTTTTCTTACGCATGCTATATCGAGATTTGTACTAACTAAGTCAACTTTTCATAATTAAGAAATTAACATGCGGAATTGAAGTTTGTTTTCAAATGGAGAATCAATATCAATTTTATTTGCATATTCCATTTGTACTGAAGTTTCCAAAATTTAAGTCTTACCTATTTTCGTTTTATAGAATTTATTTTCATGGGTTGAATGGTAGCTCAAAATTTATCTTCCTAAATTTAACCTTTTTATAAAAATCCACTTTGCATTAAAGTAAACAAATAAGAAATTGTGTGTACATGTTGAGTTCTTTTATATTCTAAAGTAAATAGTACATGTAATTAGAGTAAATATACCAGCAATATATGATGTGATTGTTTATTACTGTCGCACTTAGAAGCAGAACAATAGCTATATGGGAAGAGTTTTTAATCAGCTCATTCAATCATACAATAAATATTTTTATGATATGTTGAATGAAATAATATTCAAATTTCATATCACTGAAGTGTGTATGGATGAAACAACAATTAAATAATTCCTAAGAAACTTTTCTAATCTTTTGAGAACTAAAGAAATTAAATGTAAGGTTGACTTTCTGAAAACATTTTAGAATTTCTGAGGGACCTACGAACCAAAATTTATTAATTTCTGTTGTAAGATTTTTGCAGAAGAAAATAAAAATAATTTTTCTGATTTTATTCTAATCATTGGGAAAAATATTTTTAATAATCGAAAATACCATTTAACTGAAAAATGCGGAAAAAAATGTATGTCATTTCTAATACAAATAATACCTCTACAATTTCAAGCTGAAAATGAAATACTTTTAATAAAATCTATAAAAAAAATTCTACCACACTTTTCAATGTCATACATATCCTCACTTTTTCAAAGTTGTACATAAATCAGAACATTAATTTTAGCTTTTTTTTCTGTAAAGTTTTTATTATGGCATCTCAGAAATAAAACCTTATAAAATAACATAACAATTAAAAGAAGAAATCTCGGTGATTTAGCATATTTAAAAATTAGAAATCATAACTTTTAGTATATTTAATTAGAATTAGAATTTCAAAACAATTGAGGGGAGACATTTGAAAATACACTTAAATCGTCTGCACAATGTTTCTCCCTATATTTTAACTCTCTCATTCAAACCAATAATTCAACAGACATATTCGTGAGTAACACGTTTTAAATGCGTAAAAGTGAATATTATTGAATTCGAGAAGACATTTTGACAAGACATTTTGTGTTTGATCCTGAAATGTTAGATGACCACGTGCTCCCTAGTGATTGCCTGTATTACATGACGAAAGATTAATTGTTTTTTATTAACGTTGTACTCAAAAGCAACACGATGTCTGTTAGCGATGGAACTCGTAATCTTGAATCTAGATCAAGCTACAATGACTTTCCCCTTCCTTTTCAAAATTTCTCACCCCGCCAATGGCAGAGCTTGGGAATTGGACCAGAATTAGTGTATCAGCCTCTCCCCCCCCACACACACATGGTGGGTTTTCAATTATATCAGAACTTGAATATTAGATCGATGAAAAAAACGAATACCGAAAATGCTTGAACATGACTATTTGGCTATCGTGACCACACCATCATCACGAATTCATATTAATATTAGAATATATCTCTATATGATAGATTGTTTTCAGTGCAGGTGGTTGGTTTTTATAATTTGTAAACACGCTTTACAACTTCATATTCTTATACTATCAAGTACACATTTACAGCTAATATAGGTATACAATCTCAATAATATTAAAATTGATACCATCCAGTAGTTTCGAAAGCCGTAATAAATCCTAATTTCAAAAATACCTGGCAATATCAAATAAAAGACTGTATCAGACCCCCGGTCATCATATTAATCCGGTCGTATACTAATCATCTCATTTTAGATGTACAATGTTCCAGAGGCAACGTGTCAAAGAAGAAATTGAATAAAATATGTCAGGTTTCCAGCTTAAAGGACTTCTTGATATGGATGTTTCCTTTAAAATAAATCCCTTTTTATTTGAAACCAATTTATAATGAATGATGGATAGTCATATTTTAGCATGTACATTAAAGATAAAAGCCTTTCCAGATAAACATGTTCTACAATAATTCTGGTTCAATGAATTCAAAATGTTCAGAGATAAAAACACGTCTTTAATTACTTAACATAGAAACTCTGAAAGTCCTAAAATAGTAATGAGGCTTGATGCATTTTCGATAATATTGAACTTCAAAGTTTTCAAGTGGGATGCTCCATCATTAGCTATATATTAGCAATCCTCCATCATTAATTAATCATGCTATTCAAGAGGCATACCTTGTATAAAGTAATAGGAGTTCAGAACTTGAAATGTTTACCTGGAGTTAAGTGGTTGAGTTAATTGTTTCTGAATTGTCCCTTCTTGCTTGAAGTTTATTTGAAAAATTTCTGTATTTTTTTTAAGCGAAATAATACACAAATATAATATTTATCTTATTTCATTTATATCAGGGATAAATACGGGATTTAATTTTTTTTTTTTCATTTATGAAGGAAAATAATACTGAAAAGTAATATAACAAAATAAGTTTCAATAAAGAAATTATGATAACCACTATAGACAATTTTTCGTTATGTCTGCGTCAAAATCATTATATCTAAAACTCGTTTATTACCCGTTATGAATTATATGTATACATAAACATTAAATTTGGCTTTGTAGCAGTTCATAAGTATCAAAATGTTGTTGAATAAAATGCAACCATTTTATTAAAATTGTAATATAAAAACTAATTCGCTTGTTTAATTAAGTTAATATCAGATGATTTGACACTAGAAAGACGAGGATTTTTTTTAATAAAAAGATGGAGGACCGTCAAAATGACAGGTAGGAATAAAATAAAAAAATAAGGTATATTAAACGCACTTTTTAATAAATAGTATCAAAAATATAAGTATTTCAAAACAAAATTTTTATTTTTTATAATTTATTGAATCTGTTTTTGAGTTTTTATTTATAGGGAAGTCAATAAAAACACATTATTTTAAAGGAGAAATTATTTACATATAAAACAAATACTAACTAAATTATTTTTTTCAGAAACAATCAAGCATGGCAGTAAATAAAAAATAATAAAATGTACAAAATTATATTTGGTGCAATTGAACTAAATATAAAGGAGGCAATGCGATCTTGTTTTTCTCTAGTGAATGGCTAAATAAGTGAGATATGATATTTACCTATGACATTGAACACAAATCATACTTTTATCAGCTACACTACATTTGCCATATACTTATCTTTAATATTTGCAACACGCATGCGTAATCCTGTTTTTATTACGTATTCCAATTTGACATTAGGTACGAATTTTTGAGTTCGATATCTGACCAGAAATTTAAGAAACTGTGCGTTGGACGGCTTTGATTATTTCATAAATTTTGGAAATTCTTCAGAAATTTGAAGCAAACAAATTTTTCTAAATATTGTGCTTCTTGTAGTTCTTTGTACATAATCTATGCGTTTATTGTAGCTGTATCAAAATACTGTAAACAAAGTGCATTGGCCATCTTCAACCTCCTACTTTTACTACATAGTTACACGGCATGTGGTGAAGAATGTCTGCACCATACTTTGTAGAATTATAAAGTGATTGCTTTGAATATTTTAGGGCATCTGAAATTCCCCGCATTGATTCCTTTATTGCGCCGTCAATGCTAGTATTTTTTGTGTTCAATTTTTCAGCAAGAATAAGGGAAGTAAAGAGCTATTCGTAATAAACTACTTGTCTTTGCCCAAGAATGGTTTCATCAGACGTAAAGCGACATTCTCTGAAAGTGATAAGGTGCCCGGTCTCTAGTATCATCTTTTCCTAAATATGGAATGGCATTTATCATGTATTTTGACTATACATCTGCTACAATCCAAAATTAAATTTCACATTTATCAGGCTTATATGGTATGTATTGTGAGAATGTGTATCTAGTTTTAAATGGAAATAACTCTTCATCAACTGTTATTTTTTCTTTAGGTTGGTAACAGGAAATTGACTTTTCAAAAAATCGATTCCAAAGGAAGAGTATAAGAGCAAATTTATCTTTTTATAATCTTTGGGATTTTGTAGATTTTCTATCAAACCTCATAAAACTCAATATTTCCTCGAACCTATCCCATGGTATAGTGTTACGAAAAAAATTAAGTCCCTACGTCTTATTCTATAAATTATTAACATCAACCTCATTATTTTGGAGCGATTACTTTGGCATAATAAGCTCCTCTGGCATACAAAAAGCTAAAAAGATATCTATCTCTTCCACTAGCATCGACTAGCTTTCATTTTGGAATTGCCTTCGAGCTTCTGTTCCAGTATATTCCAGTTTTATTTTCCACAAAGAGTTATCTACCAATAGCTGAAAATAGCTATTGGTAGATAACTCTATAAGGAGATATTCTTCCGTTATATATTCTTCCGCTTTTTACGTGTTTCTTTGCATAGGAAGGCACTCCACTGGAACCAGATAGTATTATTTGTCTTTCAAAGTGTCCAGGTTTACTATTGGAATGCATTCTTTTCCACAATGTGCCGTCTCATGCAACTTCAGAAGCATTCAGTAATGTAACATTGTTGTAAGTCTTCCTTCTTTTTTATTTTTGGTGGTAGATTTCTAGATTTAGTTTTGGATACCGAAACATGTATTTTTGCTTGTCATCAAAATCAGAATCAGTATCGAAAATGTAAGGGGTCTCGGGACTCTTAACGCTTGTCCGTGTATCGATAAAAATATCATTTTTCAAAACAATATAATTTACCAAAGGAACAAAGCAGAATATTGAAACTTTTACCAAATAATATTCATATTTATTTACATTTGTTCGCATATTTTCATAAGATTTAAAGGAATTCTTAAAAAGTTATAATAAAAAATATATTGCAAATTTTTTCAAAATTAAGAAAATCTATATTTTGCTGCGCGCATGATTCTGAAGTATATTATTGATTAAAATTTACAAAACTGATGTTACCTTATAAAGAAAAGTAAACTTTGAAAGTTATACAAACTTTTAAAGAAATTTAGAGGAAAATAAAACTTTTTTTAATACAATTTTTAAAAAAAATATGAAATTTTAAGAAAAAATCCAATTAAAATTCCCATAAAAGAATTTCTGTCAATAATTTGTTTAAAATTTGATGTATAAGTCATAAAAAAACCTATTTTGAACATGTACATAAAATTTCATATTGATATCTTAAATAGTATCCGAGAAATCCTGCGCGCAAGTTAAAAAATTTTGTTCTGAGAAAAATGAAGTTAAATTTGAAAAATAACAATAAAAGAATACAAATAAAAGCTCAGTTTTTTCTCGATAACTCTGGGAATTTTCAAAGTATCGTTATAAGTTTGGTACCAAAATGTTCAGAACAGAAGAGGCTCTTACATATATGTTTTTCAAAAAATCAAAAATTTTGAGTTTTAAGGGTCCTGAGACCCCTTAAATTTTCTATGGAAAAAATTCATCCTCCTCTTCAGGTATTTCATCCCCCTCTGATTCGTGTTCATTTAACTTAAACAAAAGCTGAACAATTTCTTCATTGCTAAGACCTTAATGACGAGAAATGTTCCACCGAATATCGAATACTACTCAAATTATACTATTTGTTCATTATCACATATCATCGCTCTTTTCAATGCTAGTCACGTGACTGAACAAACAGGTTTTTGACTTCAAAACATGTGCTTAGCATTTCACATAAAAACATATTTGGTTGGAAGGAGAGAAGAGGGAAGGTATAAGGAAGATAATAAGAGATAAGGGTTCTTCTTTTAATTCAAATAATAACTTTAAAAAAAAATTAAATATTTTTTTTGCATATTTGTTTTTTATTATTGTTTGCGATTTGCGTTATCAATTTCAATTAGCTTTCCATGCTACCAACAAAATTACGCTTTTCCGTCTTTTTAGTTCTTCAAAACATTTTCTTCTCCACTTTAATACAGAATAAAATTTTGTACATGTGTGTGCATGCTTCACGTAAAATTTATAAAAGTCATAAGGTGTCAGAAGCCTGGAAATAAAATTTAAAATGTAGCACATAATACAAATTGAAAAACCGCCATAATGACGGCAGCCTTCTTTCTAGTGTTAATTAAGTCATCCTGCATTGAATGACATCATATTATTAAAGTTATAAATAAATAAGTAACAATATTTATAAATTATTAACAATATTTAAAAATATTTTAAATACATTAAATCATAGTAAACAGAGATTGAATTCCCTAATTTTTATTTAAAATTTTATTTAAGTTATAAACCTAAATATATTACGTAATTAACCTCCTCCTTCCTAACTAGACAGCTAACCTCCTCTCTCCTAACTAGATGCAAAAATTGGTAAATTATAATAATATCCGTACAGTAACATTATAGGTATAATTCTAAATAATTAAGACATAATTCTAATAATATTAAAGACATAATTCTAATAATATTAAAGACATAATTCTAATAATATTAAAGACATAATTCTAAAAACGTATAAAATATTGTATTAAAAAATGCATAAAGTTACAAAAACACAAATTATTCTTAAGGTATAAGAAAACTTTGAAATGGTCAATTTTTGTAAAAAAAAAATTACATTTTCAGTATTTTTTATGACGTAGAATTTAATGAAATCTGACAGTAATTGTTTTATTTACATACAACTTGATTTGAAGACAACTGTGCTTGTTTAGTTACAAAACAAAAGTTATTAAAGTTTTATTTGATACATTACTAGATAATTATGTGGTATTAGTATTTTTACAGCTATTAGAAATAAAAAAAAATGTAAGCATTATTCTAGTAAAAGACAGTTCAAAGAAAATAGGTACTCTAATAATGTTTCAGATCCCGAGAACCAAAAAATAGTACCGATTTAGATATTTCATCTGAGAGTGAAATAAAATTGATGAATTCTTTCAAACCTTCAGATGTTGCAGAAAATGATAAAAAAAAATGTTTTTTTTTACTTAAGAGTTTTCAGTCATGTGCCTTCTTTATTATGTTGTCCTTATGTTTTGAAATAAACATTAATGTGATGGAAGTGTCTTGTTGATGGATTAGCCATGAACATAACTTTAAAATGTAAAAACTGTCAGTACTCTTTCTCTTTCTGCTCTTATGACAAAGTAAATAAACTGCATAATGTTAATCTTGCATTTGGATTTGTTATGAGAGTCATTGGTAAAGGATATTCTTCGACCAAAATACTTTGTTCTGCTATCAATATAAATGCTCCATCAAATAAAATATTTCGTTTCCTCGAGAAAAAACTTGAAGCTACTGTTAGCTACCTAGCATGCAATACGATGAATGAACCTGTTTTGGAAATTAGAGTTAATGGAAATGATCCTGAATTATCTCAATATGGTGAGTAGACTGATGGAACTTGGCAACGGATAGGATATTCATCCTTGAATGGATGTATCTTTGTCATCTTAATAGATACAGAGAAGGTATTAGACGTTGAATTCGTGTCTAAAGTATGTAGACTTTGAGATTCAAAAAATAAAGAATTAAAGACCATTCTTAACTGCGTAAAACATACAGGGTCATCTGATGCTATGGAACCTGTTGGCGTGTATCGAGTTGGTGCAAATATCAACGAGCTGTATCACGCAATAAACAAATCTGCAAGGACATGTCCAAAGGACTTCCACAAAATCTGGTTAACATTATTAAACCAATATACATGAAGTTATGCAATAAACGCTTATTAGAGAAATGCTTACCAGGAAAAACTCAAAATTCAAACGAGTGTTCCAATGGAATTTTATGGAAATTCATTCTAAAAGACGTTTTTGTTGCATTGTCAACACTGCGATTAGGAGGATATATTTAAGTAATTCAGTTTAATAAGGGATTTCAGTGATTATTGGATATATTGAAACATGTCAGTGTGCCTATTGGTGTATTAACAATAAAAGGTTTTGCAGAACTGGATGAAGCTCGAGAAATAGAGTCAAAAGGACATTCGTTGTTAACGGTAAAAGTTGGCAAAAAAAAAGAGAAACAGATTAGCTAAAAATAAAAATAAAAAAAGGTAAAAAATGAGCAAACAGAAAGTGTAAGTTCTGAAACTGGTGAGTTCTAAGAAAATCATTTTGTATATAAAGAAAATATACGATAAATTGTAATAAAAATGCATTTTTGTCAAAATCAGTTTTTTGTGTGCATATTTTGAAAATTCCAAAAATAATAATCAAAATATTACTGTTAAATTTCTTTGAAACTTGGTACTATATTTTCTCATAATATTTTCTTGGGTGTGAATTAAAATAATGTTCATAATACAAAAAAAATATACTATGGTCTACTATTTGTATAACAACGTTGTAAAACATAGCAAAATTCTTGTAATGACTATTCGACTGCCTCTGAATTTTTTATTTATTTAAGAAGCCAAACGATTTTATTTGAAGCTCCAGATACTTGCACAAGATTTATTTTTATATGAAATGTACATACATTAAGCGAATAGATTTTCATGCAGCGTTTTTAAAAAATTTCTAAGATTTCTTCAAAATACTCAATAAATTTGTTAATTTTCTGAAACTTGAGTAATTAATTACAAATATCAGTTTAGCATAGGTTATTTACAAAGAACCCGAAGTTTAAAGGGATATAAATGTCTCTGTAAATGATGTTTTTTTTTTAAAAAAAAGACTCCAAACGTAATTAACTTAAGAATTTTAATTCAAATTATATATAGTTTTTTAATAAAAAATATATAATAAATAAGTTAAATACAAACTACCAAAAGCATAGCAAATCTCAAGAGGAAAGAAAAGAATTGATAAAAAAAAAAGAAATGGAGACAATATAATATAAATAGTATCTCATACTTGGAATACATAATTTAATTTTCAACATATCTTGTCTTTTGGTAAAGAAAAAATATAAATATTTTAAATTTTCTTATTAAGTTGTCATTTACTTCTTCCCGTTTTTTTTAAAAAAATTCATATAATCAAATTCATGAATTGAAACTATAAAACTGTTACAATATCTATTGAAACCATAAAACTATTACAACAGAAATGGTGTAATATATGTAATCATTGTTATTCTGTAATGTGTATTATCTCTCGAAACGCGTAACTTGATTCTAATCTCCACCATACATTATTAAATCGCTTCGTTGTAGATGATCAGATTAAGTGGTTTACATATTGAATATATTACAATATAATAGTATGCGGTTAAACTATTATTACATTTTGTCTAATAATAATAATTATGAACTTAACAGTATCAAACAATCTGCAGGTTAACTGATCGAATATCTTGATTGTGAATACAGATATGTGTTTCCGTTTTATTGCTATGCGCAATGTATTCATATATATATATAAGCTAAAAAATTTTTTTCATTCGAATTTTCAGAATTTGGAAACTTTTCCTAAGAAGTACGTTATAATAGTATATTAAAAGATTTTATTTAGTGTTTTTGCTTTGAATGATGCGTACATTAAGTAGACGTTATTCACTCGAACGAAACATACACAATTATTTCAAGGGATAGACAAGGTTGGTTTTTAATAGGATTTGGTAGTCTTTGAAAATTTCATTTTTCTGTTGACGAATATAAAATTTTCTTTTCAGAATAGCATGTAATGGTTGTATATAATAAAGGGATTTCCATTAAAAATTTGAGTTTATTACTAATATAAATTAAAAAAACTGAATGTTTAAAAATATTTGGAAGTTTTCAAAAGCTTACTCCTTCTTTATTTGTTCATATTTTAATATACGTTTTTTTGTAAGAATTCGAAAATTATTTTAAAGAATTTGAAGGAACGCTTTTAAAAGAATTCATTTTTATTTTTTAAGAAAAAATAACTTGGTATCTATGGTAAAATACATGAAAGAAACATATAAATCGTAAAATTTAATTTTGAACAAATGTTCATTTCAAAATGGATCTTTAATTTTGCATTTTGTATTGTATAGAGCTCACAAGAAAATTGGAAATTAGTAGTAAATATTTGAGGGAGGAAAAATATATGTCTGGAAAAATATTTTAAAGTTTTAACTCTAATGGAATAATTAACGTATTCTTCAGTTATTTTAAAATGTTATTTTAAAACATTGTCGTCATGATAAAACATAATAATCAAGCACTGTTTCCGTATATTTTCACGCCGTCTTCATAATAAAGGTATTCAAAGCAAAGCGCATTAAAGTGTTATATTAAGGCATATAGTTTTGAAACATATCATGTGATTCTTTCAAGATTTATATTCGTAATTGGAAGATTATATTTATTCTTTCTTTCCTCTAGAAATTGACATATATTTTGTTGCACAAGAAAGCGCTTTTTAAGAGGAATAGATGATACTCTTAAAGTGCTTGAAGAACTTGCCAATCTGGAGTTATTTCATGGTTAAACATTAGATCAGACATATATGTAAAAGTAAAATCATGCCTAGAAAATCTAAAATTAGATTGTAGCAAACTCATCAATGTGTGTAATGTCACAGGTAATAATAGGTAAATTCAGGGGCATTGTAACTTCGTTTGATCTTTTACTTGTCTTTATTTAAAATATCATTGCATTTTATCCTCGAGGCACTCTGTGCGAACTCTTTAAATATCGAATAGGTTATGATAACACTTGTGAAATGTTTGATTAAAATTAGACAAAACACATTTAACAAATGAGAATTCAGAAAATATTGTGAATTATTAGACTTGTAATATCACGATTTGAGCCGTCAAAATTAAATGCACTGGCTTTCTAGACAGCAGTTACTGAGCATATTTTAGAAATTGGAAATGCAATTTTAAATTTTTAAAATAGAATAAAAGAGCTACCTGATACGATAACCCTGTTATCTGATAACAACTGGCTATTTTATTAAGCAATTTTAATTAATTTAATAAGCCATCTCAATGATATAAATTTAAAACTACAAATGAAGAATAACTTATTTCTTACATTATTAAATAGCCTGAGTAAAATTAATTTAAATTAAAATTCTTCATTTTCCTACAATACAATTTCAATGATTGAAAAAACACTGGTTATGCTTACATAAAAATACACATTTGCTTATACACAAATTAGTCCTAAATACAGGAACACTGCCATGCAAACAAAAACTAATATTATTATTAAAGAATCGATTTCATAATCGGATGTATTAGGAAACGTTAAACCCTTATTTGTGATTGAAATTAATCATATAATGGAAAATTAAGATTTAAATAAACGAATGAATTATTTTTATACAAGAAGAATATGTGGTGACATTTGAATACAAGCATAAAAATACACATGTAACTATACCTATCCTTAAGAGAACTTGCAAGAATTAGACTTGGAATGTTTTGATTGCATACAAATTCAAAAGAAATGAGCATCAAAAATCACGTTCATCTGTGTGTGATAATTTCTGTATTACTACAATAAAAATATTTAAAGCAAACTCAATTAAATTTGAACCAAATAAATATACTATACACAGATTTGTTTTGTAATTTAGTATATATTTTCAAATCAATGTTTCTTATAAATCTTTTCAATGGAAATGAAATTTCGTATCACACCTTTATATATATATATATATATATATATATATAATTTTTCTTACCATTTCAAATAAAGAAATTGAGATCTTATGTATTTCCTTATATTTTTATAAACTTTCTAACGTGATTCTTTCATGTTCTTACAGTTATTCCGATTTTTTTCTTAAACTATAGGGAAATGTTATAAAAATTAAAAATTTTAGAAAACATTTGAACAAAAAAAATGTTTAAACTTTTTTCTACATTTTGATCATTTGCTCGGTAATTTAGGTATTGATATATACATACACTGTTTTCATCATTAACGTGATTTATTTTGCATAGAATTGCCATCAATTTTCAAGTTAACTTTCAAGTATTGCTTTCATAAACATATCAACACAGGCAAACCCGAAACCAGGGATCGAACTCTAACTTCTTTGCACTTTCGACTCTTACTGTAACCACTGAACTTATTTAAGCGTTATAATTTGCTTAAAATTTGCGAACAAGCACTTTCTCTTGAACTGGTTTCAATAGACGTTATCCTAAGATTATGCCTATGCGTAGGAGAGTCTTAAAACACCACACCAAAAATATTCCCTTGATGTTTCGAATGAAATACTTTCATTTCTACCACTAACATAATCAGCATATTGATTATTCAGTTTTCCTTATTATCTGGAGTGAAAAAAAAAAAGAATGACAACGACATGAATATAACCATTAGTTTTGACTGCTACAGATTTGAAAAATTCCCAAACCTTTCATTTATCCAGCATTTTCATCTAAAAACATATCTAAAATATTGCACAACTTACAATTATTTTACCATTTCAAATAGAGTAATTTTATTGCCTATATATTCTTACATTTGTCTTATGAAATTTCTAAAATAAGATTCGTTTACAGTTCTTATAACCTTTCCATAATAATTTTTCAATACAATATGGAAATATTTATTAAACTTGAAAATTACATAAGAATAATTTTACAAAAGTTACTTAAATGTTTTTAAACATTTTTTATCCTTAGTTCGGTAATTTCAGCACCCATGCATACAGACAACCTTTTTCTCATAAATGGAAAATACTCATCATAGAATTGCTATCAGATATCGAGTTAAATCACAAATAAGCACAATCATATAATGGCAATTAACCCCTCGAAAGCAATATACTAACTTTAATTTCCTTTCATCATTTTCTCATCATCATTTCTTAATTTCTTTTCAATGATCGACTCTTACCTTAAACAATGAGTTGATCAGAAGAGTATAATTTGCTCAAAATTACGTCAAATCACAATGTGATACACTGATTTCAATGAAGTTTCGTTATAAGATTTTCGCTAATTGTAGGTATATCCTAAAACATTCACCAAAAAGAGTCCTGTAATGCTCTAAATGTTTTAAATGAAATAACTTCGTTCTTAATACTAACACAAGCAATACAACAATTTTTTAAATTTTCATTACTTCCTTGATATGAAAAAAGTGCTGTTATATTATTTTAATGCAGTATGCTTTTAGGTTATTTACATTTAAAAATTACAGGAATTATTCACTTTCACTGGAATTTTCATGTGGAAGTATGTCTATAATAATATAAAATTTAAAATGTTTTTTTTATCACTTCAAACAGAGAAATTTTTTCTTTATGCTCTTAATATTTATGATCTTTTTAACACAAGACCATTCAACGGTTCTCACAATCAAATCATAATTTTTTTTTCTATGCAGTCCGGAAATATTAATTAAAATTTAAAACTATATTATAGTACTTAACAAAATTTATTTCAATTTTCTGATAATGTTATGTCCGTTGAATACCGATATATCCATGCATTCTTTTTTTTCACATAAATTTAGTAAAATTAACATGTAATTGCTATTACATTTTAATTTAAATCACAGAAATTGCTTTCAAAAGCAAAAACATGACAATACAGGTGAAATCCAAAATTCGAAATTTAATTTCTTCGCATTTTAGACTCTTCCTCTAACGAAATCAAAGCGATATTATTTGCTTAAAATTAACAAAGAATAACATTTTAGACCAATTAATGAACATTATTTTAAGTTATTGCCTTTTGAATAATATTATTTTTTTTATCTTGCCTATTAAATTCATTCATATTTATTGAATCTTTTACTAATTATTAAGGGTCCATCAATTGCTGAAGGAGGAAAAGAAAACTAATTGTCAGAACTTTCGGTTCATTGTTAATCTCCCACAAATTATTATTTCTTAATTGTAATTAACGTTGCACTGGAAGCAATACGGGGGTTATTGGTGACCCCAAATTATTATATTCTATTCAACGTACCCGTTCTTCGCACGGCTTAATTAAATAACTTATCATTCCTACTATCAAGAATAAAGTATTTTTAATGAGAGATTCCCTCCATCATAATATAAATCAACATATCATAAAACTTTTTTTTTTTTACTCAAAACATATAAAATAATTTCCGGGCACAACAAATATAACACAGGACTTGCAAAAATAAGTAAAGCAATATAAAAGGAAAGATAAATTACACAGCAAAAAAATTACAAAATGTATCAATAAAAATAAAAAATGAATCAACTTTACTCAGTTTCCAATTTAATTTAGTATTGCGAAAATAGCTATTAAGAAAAGTGATACACAATTAGTAAAAATGTTCTAAAATAGTAGTTAAACGACGATAAAAGAATTCGTCTAAAATAAAATAGCAGCTTAGCTTCATAAGTAATGAATAATTAAAGCATTAAACTATGAAGAATTATTATTAAGCAGTCTGAGGAGGTTTTTGATAAACTACATTATTTTCCTTTCCATTACTTATTCATTAGATTTGGAGCAACAGAGACTATTATCCATTTAGCATTATTCTTTAATTTTAATATGTACCACATAACTTTATTTTCAGCAACAAAATATAAACGTTAAACTGTTTTCAATTTATAACTGTTTTATCCAAAAAAAATTTGAAAGTTATATTACATCGCAGTTTTACCATGATATTATCTCAATGGTTCTATCAAAGATGACTAATAGTTAAGGCTAATAGTTAGGCAGATAGTTTAGATGGTTGTAATTGTGATTCATTGAATCATCTTGTATGTAAGTGTGTGTATAAGTACTAAAGAGTGTATAAGTACTAAAGCAATAATATCATTTTGCAAATGATCTCATTGCTCACAATCTCCTTTCTTCTGTTTATTTTGTCGAATTTGTTATACTTTTCGTGTTCGGGAAGTTCCCCAAAATTTCAAAATTATTTTTTAGAATATAAATTATTGTAAATTTTATTTATTATTTTTTTCATCCTGTTTTAATAAATGCCAGTCTTCTGAGGCAATCTGATCACTGTTTTGGAGAAATTATACTTATTTTTTCCAAAGTATTTTTGAGTGTCTATTGTTTATTATAATTGGAATAAATGAAAATCACTCTAGCTATTCGATGTATAAATTGAGATGATTTATTAGAATAATTCTGAAGCGCAAATAAAAACAACTAACTACTACACGTAATTAGGAGATTTTTTGTTTGATTCTCTCAGTTCATCTAATACATGAAAAATAGGTAGCATTCTGGCCTTAAAAATAGAATTGCTATTCAGATTTAATCGATACACAAAAGAAGCATTTTCATAACATCTGTGACGGATTTTATATTTCAGCTTTATAAAGCATCAAATTCCCTCTCCAATATACCACACCATGCAAATGGGAGGCCACCTATAGATTTTACCCGCATCCACTCCGCTAATGGGTGGGCTTTTTCAGCAACGTCTGCACTAAACACACGATACGTTAAAAACAATGGAGGCTGTTGTCGAGTTGACCACTCAGCTACTACGGCTATTCCAATGAATGAAGCTTGACTTGTATTAATTATAAGTTAATTATTTAAGTGTAGTGAATAGGATTGAAGAGATGTGTTTGTAAATACCGAAGCATTTAAAACAGATGTTAATGATTGAGACAGAAAAAAAGTTACCAACGTAGAAATTAAAATCGTACTAACCCTGACAAGAGCATCGGATCGAAATTGGTGCGTATTTGCTTACAGTCGAAAACTAGGAACTCATTTCAAGTTCTGCTATGGACTCGGACCCGATTAACCCTTAACAGAGTTAACGAATATTTATAACATTAGCCTATAAATTCGGACGTGTGTAGATATTATTCCAATGACGTGATAATAAACTTATTGTGTTTTAATACCTTTGAGATTCAAATTAACTCAATTTGAGTTACTGTCTTTTATT
Organism: Nephila pilipes; assembly: GCA_019974015.1. Classification (NCBI taxonomy): domain Eukaryota; kingdom Metazoa; phylum Arthropoda; class Arachnida; order Araneae; family Nephilidae; genus Nephila; species Nephila pilipes. The sequence goes on from BMAW01013527.1 coordinate 130,653, forward strand.
CATTTCATCATTGACTGTGTGGATTAGTGATTCTTTAAGTATTGATGGAACGATCAAAAGAAAAAAGGGGGGATCCATGGCTTTACAAATATACTCCAATATTTAATATGGAAAAACTAACCTTATGAAAGAACCGAAATAAGTGCAATGAATAGGATTGATGGGAGTATGATTGAAGGAGAGATAGAGGAATTAAAGAGATTCATAGGAGCACTGTATTGATATGAGGAACTTCGAATTGGTTTACATTAAGTGTATTTTACATCAATTGATTCCCGGCACCAGAAATCTACATGAATCGGACCCAGTAATTGCGAATTGATTGCTTAGATTAACCAAGATAAGTCGAATTCTTCATCATAATATCTTGTTAAGGGCGCAATTAGTTAACATATCTACATTTTTAATTTATTTTGGTATGTTAAAGTCTGAATGAAGAAGCTTATGATTTTTGGCTGAGATTTTTTTTACTCTTAATTACGTCTGTTAACAAGAACGAAGACAATTTATCGCAATTGATGTGTAGACTGTTCTCAGCAAATAACTCTTTGTTTTTTTAAATATCGCATAAAAAACAATTTTTATAATTCTTGAATAATTGAGAAAACTCTCTTAAAATTTTAAATATAATTTAAAAATTCATTAAAGAAATTTTTTTGTTACTAGTAACATAAAAAACTCTAAATGGGTTTAAAAATTACAATAATTTTTTCATGACAAATTATGGAACAATGTATATCATTTTAATAATGCGCAAATTATACTTCATATACTGTAGGTATCTGAACAATAACAAAATTTAAGGCAGGAAGAGATTATATCTTCAATGAACTAGAGAATGTATTGCATTTTTTTTCGAACAACTATGATTACTTTCAAAATTACAAGTATACGTATAGATTTTTTTCTTTAACGATCCATACTTTTCGAACATTTTTAGATTTTTTCTTTGCATAAAGCATGTTTACTCAAATTTGAGTGCTATATGTAATAAACTGAATCCATATCTTGTTATAATTTGATGTAATATAAATTTAAAGTTCTAAAATCTAGAAATACTATTGTTTAAATACGTTCTCATAATGTTATGTTCGCTCATAATCTATTACTTTGCTTATTTTTCAATGTATTTGTTGGTGATTTTTATTTTTTACGCTTCTGCATATTCTGGTAATTTAGCCTTTTTATAAAGACTATTTAAAGAGCTGTATTCTTATTAAATCAGAAATAGAAGAATAGAAAGGAATGCAGCATGTCTCCTTGTTTACGAAAACGGCATCATCCGGTTTTAAAAATAGATAAATTTCAAGACTTTTGTGAATTCCAGATACTTAATCAGTTTTATTTATTTTCTTTCAGACATGCAAATGCCTTGAATTGACTGGAATGAGTTATCGATGAATATAACGTTAAAGTTGAAATTCTGTTTCCCTTCGCACTATTCACAAACCTAAAGCTGTTGGTATAAAACCATTTGATCTCAAAGGTTTTAAAATGTTCCAAAATATCTTAAATTATTTTACGTGGATTAATATGAAAACTTATAAATATTCGGAAAATATTAAGAACTCAATTATTTTAGATGTTTGAATTTTAACTATGAAAATAAAACCTTCATGCAATGATTGTTTCTAAATTTATCACATTATTTGTCAAATTTTGTTAAGTAAAAAATAAATTATGTCGAAATTTTAAAAGTAGGAAAGAAACTAATCTTTTTGATTCCAGTGATTTCCAGAAAATAATTATTAATTATAATATATCTTTTTACATTCTTCTTGCTATTATTATTTTGTGTTTATTTCCGTTATTTTCTTAAATAAGTTTATTCTTTTTAAAGTTTCATAATTAACAATATTATATTTTTTGTATATATTTTCAGAAAAAATATCAAATTTTTTTATTAATTTTCTTTCACTCTCTTAATATTTTAAAATACATATATATTTACTACATATATATATACATATATACATACATATATATATACATATATACATACACACACACACACACACACATATATATATATATATTTAAGTTAATGACAATCTATTATCCGTCTTGTCTTTCATCGATTAGTTAATCACAAGATCTAAATTTGCTCCTAAATTCAAGCAAAAACCAAATACTTGAAATAGTTAGTTATGTCCAATGTTTCTTTGTTTACTCCTAGAATAAGGAGAATATTCTCCAAAGTTAATGCTTCTTTGGTGGTTACAAACGCATCCCGCTCGCATTCGAATAGTGCCGCATATTGCACGCAGAAGAGTTCCATCGATTTGAAGTACTTCGACCCAAGTGGTTGCACCGGAGTTCTACTGGCACAGTGAAACATTGCTGCAATGTGCACTGACGAGCATATTTCTTCCGCGTATATTATCCTGCGTTCTTAGAGTTATTAATAGTATCTACTGGTAAAATTTATTTAGCTTGTTAGCATACAGATGTCAGTACAGGTACTCTGAATTTTTTTTGCATTATAAGGAAAATTGTTCCGTATCTAGTTGTTCTGGCTCTAATTCGGCTGGAGGTTTTTACTATAATGGGACAAAAGCATAAGCTAAATTAGTCTTATTAATTTATATATATATATATATATATATATATATATATATATATATATATAT